>JAABNX020000070.1:17564844-17592730 GCA_015163995.2 Mormyrus lacerda
CCAAGAAGACACCTAGACTCTTTACCTGATGGGAAGGATGGATAAGGGAGTTATCTATGTCAATAGGAAAACTGTGGACATCTACGTAGAGTAACCTACAACTCAAAGTAGTGTAACAAACAAAAAAAAAATCCATAAAATGGTTAAAAACCTAAAGCTTCAAATGCAAATCTTTGGACTATGCACTTTAAAACAATGTAGTAACTGCACAATGCATACACAATCACAGCGAGAAGAACCGCTCTAATATAACTGCACAACTCTAAACGGCCTAACACAATCCTAAATTCAAACATAAAGCTTTTAAATGCACATAATTTGAATATGCCTCAAAAATAATGTATGAAATGCATGCTCGCGTTTAGAAAGTTATCTGCATAGAGAAACGTCGAGTGCTTTTGCGCCGGAAGTAACTTCCCAATATCCTTTGCTGTTTCCAGTTAATTGCTATAATTTCAAACACTGTTGGAATTTCAATACAAAATTCTCCATACAGTTATAGGATCAGTAAAACAGTAGATTATTGTAAGAAATTTCATGTAAATTTGCATCAATTTTTTACAGTGTGGCTCTCTTCAGGCCGCTCTGTACCTCACCCCACAGTCAGAGGTTATAGGCTCTGACCTCCCTTGGGTGGGCAGGTAGGTTTTGGCAGTGAGGAGCCTCTTGCTGCCCTGGGTGTCTCCATCAGAAGGCATCCCACACATTCACACCACACTTCCCCAGCTGGTGTCACCTCTCCCACTCACAGATTATCTCCGCCCTAGAAGCCCTTCTATCACCAGTCTCCATTCGGTGGGTAAAGGAGAGCTTCTTTGTCTCTCCATTGTGAGACTGTGTGAGTGAAACATGGTCAACTGGATGTGCATTTGTAGGTTTTGCTTGGACTGCTTGACTCTGGGCTCACAGTTTACCAGAAAAGTCCCCTCCCCCAACACACGCACAAAGAGCCACATACTCAGACCTGGTACCGGAAAGGCAGTCTGATCAGTCTTTAATTTGTCCTCTTCTGCCCCACAGTCCCTGTATTCATATCTTTATGATTTCTATGAGTATTACTCTAATTCCAACTACGACATCCCGAATCCCTGTGCAACCCTAACCAATAACCAAATTAAATATGACTTTTGTTATTTTTAGTTAGTCACAGATTTTTTTTTATAAAATTGAGGCTATCCTTGTGGGAGCTGAACAAATGTCCCCACAAGGTAAAAAGTTACAGGTTTTTATCATGTGTGGTGAAATCTGGTCACTATAATGTAATAATTACAAAACCCCCGTTGCTGGTTCCATCTCTGCCTGCTGATCCTGAGCCTATTCTACCTGCGGCGTCTCTGACCTGGCTGGCAGCATTGCTTCTGCTGCTGGCATGGAGGGGTTATGCTTATGTCTGGCTGTTTCCTGAGGGATCTTTAACCCCAGAGCTATGTGCTTCTCCCACAGGGCTTCTTTATCACCGTGTCGCCTGAGTCCATCCTGAAAGTCGCCGAACATGCCTCCAAGAACAACAAGATATTTGCACTCAACCTGTCGGCCCCATTCATCTGCCAGGCGTTCAAGGAGCCCTTGATGGAGGTCATGCCTTATGTGGATATTCTTTTCGGGAATGAGACAGTGAGTGCTCCGCTCTCTCCCTTTCATCCCAGGCAGCAGGCCTCCTCTTGCTGTGTGTGAATCTGTGACCTCATGTCCTTACCCAGACAGTACCTCCTGTGAGCGTGTGTGTGATTGCATGTGTATGACTCTGTATGTGACTGCATGTGTGAGCATGTGTGTGTTTGACTTGGTCTGTGAACACATGTGACTGCATGTATGTGAGCATGTGTGGCCCTATGTGATTGCGTGTGTGTGACTGTGTGTTTGAATATGTGTCACTGGGTGTCTGTGACTGGGTGTGTGAACATGTGTGACTGCGTATGTGTGACTGTGGGTGCTTTTCTACTGCACTTGGTGCCATATGTTTGGCTCATCAAGAAAGTACCAAAAATATGGTACTTCAAGGTGTTTGTTTTCCAGTAGCATAAAATCCGGAATCGGCGCCAAATGACATCACAATGCGAGGCGGGGTATTTTGTGCTGAATTAAAAAAGGGCTGTAGTATATTATAGGGCTGGGCGATGTGTTACATTAATACCGGCATTGCATGTTATGCACGTTCTGTTCTCACATAACTAGTCAGGTAGATCAAACATTGGCTTTTTCTTACCTTCAGTTGAGTATGAACATTATAGCGCATGGAGTGTAGTTTCACTAAAGGATATTTACTCTGTCATAGGAAAAAAACATAGCAAGTTTTGAAATTTTAATTATTATTATTGCTTATCAGACCTAATCTATCATTTCTAAATTATATTTAAAAAATTAGTTTAAAGTTTACCCCCGCTGCTTTTTGCATGCGTTTAAATTATTTCTCCAACCCCAATTTTTATTACAGCAAAATCACATGGCGGCACTTGAACATTTTCCAATACTGTGCTGCATGTTATGCAAAATACTTTATTTCTTGTGATGCCATTCTGATCTTGTTGTATCTGGTCAGAAGAACAGATCGCAGTTAAAACTTGGGTCTTGGGTTGTTTGCCCAGGCATTCAGTATTATTATTTTTATTTATTTCATGTATCATCGTTTTCTGAGTTTGCAGTGTTTAAGAGGCAGGCTATTTGCATGACCAGTCACCATTGAATACATTTTCAAGTCCCACCCTAAAGTACTGAAGTGCCAAGGAAGTACCTCACTGGTTTAGCTCTTTTGGTACAGGACAGGAGTGGAAAGAGGAAAGTACAGAAAGTACCGTGCGCAAAGTACAGTACTTGGTGTGGTGGAAAAGCACCCTGTGTGTGAGCATATGTGACTACATATCTAAGCATGTGTGTCTGTATGTGTGTGACTGTGTGACCTCGTGTGTGACAGCATGCGTGAGCATGTGTGTGTGTATGTATGACTACATGTGTGTGACTGCGTGTGAGCGTGTGTGGCTGTGTATGACTGCATGTGTGTGGCCCTGTGTGACTGCATGTAACTGCATGTTTGTGACTGTACACGCAAGCATGCGTGTGCGTGAACGTATGTGACTGCATGTGTGTCGCTGTGTGTAAGCATGTGATGCCTGCTTCTCTTACTGGTGCTGTGACAACGTGTTAGTACCCCCCCCCCAAGTCTATCTGGTTTTGTCTGTTGTGCAGATTCACTCACTTCCTGTGTTTTGGCCTGGTTTTCTGCACTCAGCCATCCCCTCGCTGGCGTGGATGGGAAGGGGTGCGTTTCTGCTTCACAGCACTTTCTGCTGGATGCTTGCAGCACCAGTGTATGTGACACTACCTGCACTGCATTGTGCACTGCTGCAGTAGCCCCCCCCCCCCGTTTCCTGTTTGGCTGGTTATTTTTAGGCTTGTAGTTCGCGTGTAATGTTTGGCCTCAGCTTCTCTCCTCTCCCTTCCTCCTCACATCTCCATCTCCTCTTCTGGTGTCGTTTTGGTGACCACAGCTGCATGGCCCCAGTGATGTGAAGTGTGTGGTTTTTAGTTTGATTTTAAAGCCCCTCTGGCTGGCACTCAATCTCAATGCTGGTTAGCTGCTGGTCACAGGGCTGCTTTGGCCCTGCTCATCACTTCCTGCCCCAACCAGGCATTAGACTCTTGTGGTAATGAAATGTTGGCAATGCAGCTGAATTTCCTGCTACTGTTGACATAAAGTCACATTTTGTCTTTTTACTTTTAGAGCGTCTTTTAACTTCCTCAGGCTGCAGCCCTCCCTTCAGGCCAACCTGGTGTTATGTTGTGCTGTGTAAGATAGTGTTGTAGTACTTGAGTCCAGCATGGGTCTCAAGACCACTTTCTCACTTACTGGGTCTTGGAATCAGTTCAATATGTCGTATTTTTTAGTGATCTGAATCTGTTTAAAGGGAATACAAAGGGAATTTAAAACAAGAATGAAGCATTGAAGTAAATAAAGAATGACTTGATTTATTTCAACTGATATTTTTTTTTTTTAAGTATTTTACTATATAGTCCAGCCCTTTCACAGTGATAAACATTTTCATTTCTCCAGTCTATGTGACATAACAATTTCTGCTAATGAAATAAAACATAATTAATAGAAATTAAAAAAATATATATTATTCACCTTCGTTTTATTCACTGTATAATATTGTTTTATTTATTTATTTTTGAGAAGGCAGCCTCAAAGTCCCCTCGGACCTTGCTAACATTATGACCTTCCCTGCCGTCCTCCTCTTTGGGCTGGCTCAGTTCCTGGGCATTGAGCAGTCCTCTCGCCGGGTGGTGGCCGCCGGTTATCCTGCTGTATTCTGCCCTGTCCTGAGTTATCACACAGACCCCGTCTCTCCCGTCCTTCCCACATCCCTCCTCTATGTCTGAGTTTAAGTATGCTTGCTGGTGTCTGTCGTAACAAACAAAGACAGCGCAAACGTAATCAGCAATGATAATGTGTGTGCAGCACTCAGGACAGCTGTGCTCGGCTGACTCTTACAAGTGTGTATCGCTCATGGGTTTGAACTGTATGTTGTGGAGGGAGGTGTCTTCTGCTCATGTGTGATGTGCTGAGGCCTACCTGCCTTTCACCATGATTAACTCTCTGTCTGTCTGTGTTCTCTGTTTCAGGAGGCTGCCACCTTCGCCAGGGCACAGGACTTCAAGGTGAGTGACCTAGTACTCTACTACCTAGTACTAATACGCTAGTTTAAGCGTTGACTCCTGCTAATAGTGTTGTTCTCTTGGACAGTGATTGATGTGGTGTTAAATCTTCAAGCTGTGTGACAGTTGCCATGGAAACCTGGCTGTCGTCGTGGTTTTTTGCTCAGCCTGCGCCGTACCGTGATGTAGTCACTGGGCCTGAGCCCGAGGGCTGACATCGTCTGCAGATGTGGCTCAGTGGGCTTAAGCCTGTGTGCCTGTAATCACAAGGCCTCAGGTTCGAACCCTGCCTCACCATGTCTGCGGGTCCTTGAGCAAGGCCCTTAACCCTCAGCTCTCTGGGCGTCCCAACAGGTGGCTGCCCTTTGCGGACAGCTTGCTCTACAAAGAGCAATTGGGGGAGGCGTAAAAAACAATTTCCCCACCTGGATCAATAAAGTTGTAATACAGTTGTATTCTGAGAAGCCCCCTAGGAAGTTGCCGCCTGGCTGCCTCATTAAGGAGCTGCCTCATTAGCCTCTTTGCCACCTGTGGATGTCAGAGGGAAAGCGGCAGTTTCAACACTGGGCCATCATATCTGCAGTAGGATTCTGAGAATAAGCAAGTGTTTATAAAGGACAGCCCTTTATTTTTAAGGCGTCATCAATTTGTATGCGGAGCTTTGCGATTCCTCCTCCCATGAATAATCAACTCTCAGATTCACACGAGGTGCAGTTGACGTGCCGGGAACGTGAAGTGATCCCAGTGTACCGGGGAGTCTGTGTAAAGAGCCGCCCACAGTCACAGCTGGTGCAGGCCTGTTCATCCCAATTCCTGTTCTCTCTGCAGCTGTGTGTTTAAACTATGAAACGCAGGTAATACCACCCCCAGCTGATTCACTTTGACCTTGACTGTCCCCTTAAAAACATACTACTGCATGTGTCCACCTCGTCCAGTCTTTAACATGAAATCAACATGGAGGAGGAACTAGAGCAGGTAGTACCAAAGAAAAATGCTGTGTCCATCCTTTTGACACATTGTGGCTTTAGAGACGACGACACTTGAAGGCAAGCGCATAACATAGATCCACCCTCCTGTGGGCCCACCACCAACAGTGGGGTGCAATGTAGATCGGGTGGTAGTTGAAGGCAGGGACCTCGGCAGACCGATCATCAGCGGCCAAAACTAGCTCTAGGTAAATGGAACGTAACCTTTCTAGGGGGAAGGGAGCCCAAGCTGGTGCAGGAGGTAGAGAGATACTGACTAGATATAGTGGTGCTCATCCCAATACACGGCTTGGACTCTGGAATCAAACTCCTGGAGCGGGGCTGGACTCTATTCCACTCTGTAGGGACCCACGGTGAAAGGCGCTGGGCAGGGGTGGGGCTACTTTTCAAAATTCAAGATTCTTTATTTGTCACATGCATAGTTATACAGGTACAACACGCAGTGAAATGTATTCTGAACCGCTCATACTTTGTGCAAATAACAGAGACTATAAAATATAGAAACAGAAATGTAAAAAATATGTGCAAAATTGTAGAAAATATAAACAGAAAAGCAAAAGAAATAAACTATAAATTTGCAAGAGTATATACTTTGTGTAAATAACAAAAAGACTGTAAAATACGGATAGAAACAAAACAAATTTAAAAATAAATAAGTGCAAAATTGTAGAAAATGTAAACAGAAAAAAGAAAGAAATAACCTATGGGTTTGCAATAGTGTATATACAAATTACAGTATGAAATACTGTGCAAGAAATGCCTCTCGGTTTGTTGCCAGTGTGTTGGAATTTACCCCGTTGTTATAAAAGGGTCGCCTCCCTTCGACTTTGTGTCAGGGGACGGACTCCGATGGTGGTCAGCACATATGCACTAAACACCAGTTTGGAGTATCCGGCCTTCTTGGAGGCCTTGAAGGGGGGTGATGGAAGGTGCTCCGTCTGGGCTCTCCATTATTCTGCTAGGGGACAATGCTCATATGGGTAATGACAGTGAAACCTGAGACGGGTGTGATTGGGAGGAATGACCTGCCTGATCGGATTCCGAGCGGCGATCTGTTATTGGACTTCTGTGCTAATCACAGTTTGTGTATAACAAACACCATGTTTGAGCATAAGGGTGTTCATAAGTGCACCTGTCACCAGAGCACCCAAGGGTGGTTCTATGATTGGGCATTGGTGGCTTGCTGGATAGGGAAGCGCACTCGTAATTGAAAGATTGTGGGTTCGAATCCCCAACCAGCAAAGCACCTCTGAGGTACCCTGAGCAAGGTACTGCCCCCAAGCACTGCTCCCCAGGCAGTGAATTAGCTGCCCCTTGCTATGTCACATTGGCAAATATGGGTTAAATGCAGAGGACACATTTCGTTGTTGTGTGCTGTGGTGTGTCAACAATTACAATCACTAAGTTCTAAATGATTGATTTTGTAATCAAGTCATAGGATCTGTGTTGCCTTCCCATTTCATTGTCCGCGATTGTTTCAGAAAAGTCCTATCATCAATAAAACCGGCGACCTCCTTTTAACCACCAGCAGCGATATACTTCAGCGTATCGCACCTTGAATTTTTGTTAATGGGAAATCGCATTAGCATGACCCATCAAAACAACAATGAGACAGTCAGTAATCCTCACAGCAAATCCCCCAGAAAAGCCATGGAACCCATAATACAGTCGTGTTTATGTGCTTATTGATTCCCATAGATTAATCTTGTGAAATGAATCTTAATCCCACAACGGTAATAAAACAAAAGCCTCGCTTTAACATAAATACTAAAAGAACAGATTATTTTATTCAGTATGGGCATGGTCTTACTATTAAGAAAAGACATTAAAAAGTGACGCATATACTGTTTTCTCATTCGATTTGTATTTGTCAGAGCAACAAGGCAAAGGAATGCTAAACCGCTTACATTGTTTATTACTGATTAAGTAATCATTACCATTATATTTGGGCAAAATCAGCCCAATCTTTCTAGAATGATTAATTATACCAATAGAGCTTCGGTCACCAACAGGCGGAGCAGAGAGACAAACGGACATTCGCTTGCCAGGAAAACACTGTCTTCCTTGCTAATCCAGAGAAAAGACTACATCGGGCGCCCAACAAGCACCAAAACGATTGCGCATGAGAAACACAGGGTTGTCAGACGCTGAACTCTAAGATACACACATGGCGGGAGATTACGGAAGCTAATTACACACGAGGATCGGACAGGGTACACGCAAATGCACGCACGACAATAAGGAACATAACCATTAGCAATAACAACAGCAATACAATGGCTATTTACAACTTGCACGTGGGGCATCCTGGGACATGTGCCCCACCGGTGCTACAATGCAATTTTAAAATGATAAAAATGATTAGAGACACATCTTTACTAAATAGTATCTGGGCCAAAAATGTGCAAATGCTCAAAATAGGACATTATTATAAGACTTATTTTATTCAGTCAGACTTAAAACATGCATAATAATATGAGCCTATAGAGTTATGTGTCATTTGTGTACATTTTTGTCATGTAATGTTAGTAAAACTTTGCTTTGCTGAAATGGATGATTTATCATTGATAGGTAACCAGAGAAATAACACTAGTGAAATTGACATTCTTGTCCCTCTCTCTCTCTTTGACATTCACTTTCACTTCAATGTAGGAATCGTGACACTGTGGCCATCTCTCCCAAAATGAATCCCTGAGTAGTGAAAAAGCATATAAATTTTCTTTAACTGGACCTCTTTAAATTTTAGTTGAATACTCCTGCAATAGAGGTATTGAACTAATTCGATTTTTTTAAATCCCAATACCACAATATATATTTCAGGAAAAATAAATATTGCAATGTGATTTTTTCCCAATATCGTGCAGCCCTACTATGGAGAAAGACTTTTGGTCCCCCTCGAAGGGTTCTGGTAAACAGTCAGCTGACTCAGGAGGGGGAAGCAGAGCTTAAGCAATGCCATTTATATTAGAGATGGGCCTCACAGTTTACCTACTGCCCCCACGACCCAATCCCAGATAAGCAGCAAATAACCATAAATGGTTCATCTATGTGCATTTCCTTTAATTATTTTTAAATCATGAAGATAAGATATAGTCTTTCATTAGAAAAAATATTCTAGCTTTAATACTTGGGCACAGTACAAACCTTGTCAATGTAACATAATGGCAAAAAAACAATGAAAGAAAATATGAAAACAAAATAATTGTTCATTAACCGTAATCAATGTAAAGTGTTCACTTGATTGTGACACTGATTTGAGGTCATATCGCCCAGCCCTAGGTGTGCCTGTGCCATGACTGTACCGTGGTTTGGGTCAGGGGTGTGATCACGGCATGATCATACTACACTCTGGGTCACGGGTATGACAGGAAGAGGACCACACCATGTTTTGGGTCATAGGTGTGACTGTGCTGTGACCGTACCACACCCCGGGTCATGAAGTGACTGTGCTATAAGGCTACACGATATCACACTGCCATATAATGTTAATTATATGTCACATGCACAATAATCACCAGGGCTTTAGATGACAGGCCTAAACATTTTCATACATTTGCTTACTTAAGACATTTACTTATACGCACAATTTGGTAGGCAGTAATATGTGGCATGGTCTACTAACCCAATTACTGGTGAATTTTCACAAATATATAAATATTTTATGTATTTTAGGCATAAGAACATGAGAAATTTACAAACGAGAGGAGACCCATCGGCCCATCAAGCTCGTTTGGGGAGTGCCATGTTCTGGGTCATGTGTCACTGTGCCATTACCATACCGCGCTCTGGGTTGCGTGTGTGACCGTACCATAACTATACCACACTCTGGGTCATGATGTGACTGTGCTGTTACCATACTACGCTCTATGTATCATCACCTTCACAGTTTACCATATGAGTCATGGTAAAGGGATGTGAGGGATGGGTGCTGGCTATGAGGGGTATAGGGGCGGGACTGGTTGTGGGGGGGACAGGTTGTGGGTGGGACAGGTTGTGGGGGGGGCAGACTATTATTCTCACATGATTGTTCTCTGTTTGGCATTTGCCTGCTGCTGTGTTGATGAGTCCTGTATGTCCCACAGACAGAAGACATTGAGGAGATAGCGAAGAAGGCACAGAGTCTGCCCAAGGAGAACAAGAGCAGGCAGCGCACTGTGGTCTTCACCCAAGGGAAACAGGGAACAGTGGTCACCAAAGGTAACTTCCGGGCTTCCATGCTTTTTGTTAGTGAATAGTTTCTTCCTCTCTCTGATCATGCTGCTGCATAACTATAGGCCTGGCATGGAGGTAAGGAAGGGTTAGGGTTCAGGAGACCTGGTGGTCACTCCCTAAGAGCATGTATCTTGTGCTCTGTCCGCCAGTCTTGTGGTGTTTCTGAGCTGTAGGGAGCTTTCTTGGGTCATAAAGGATGCCTATGCTTTGAGCCAGCTCTGGCGAGCCACAGTGTAAATGCTTGCATTATGAGACAGCAACCATAAGAATCACACGGAGCTCTTCAGAAAGCCAATTACCTCAGTCTTTGTCACATGGTTTGCTACCTTTCTGCTGTTTCACTAGCACTTTGTTTCCCCCTTTTTCTGATTCCTGATGTTTCCACGGAGTCGTGATTGCCGCTGCCTGCCACTACTTCCCTATAGATATGGCCTACCTGCTCCATTTCCAGGCTGACCAGGCACACCAACTGTATGGAAGGCTACAGTAGGGACACTAATGCACACACGAGATGACAGCCTTGGCATACAGAGCAATTTCAGACATGGGGCATAACTTAATTACAACTGCTTTTGGCCTCTGTTCCTAGGCCAGGCAGGCAAATGATGTTACCCACTGTAGCCCCAATGTGAGCTGGGGGGGGGGGGGGGGGTGAGCGAGCAGTGTGAGCATATAATGCTCTTTCTTACTTGCCTTAATCCTGCGTGTTTTACCTAGTTCTGAAATGACTTTGGCAGTAAGATGGTATAAGGGCATTGATTTTTGTGACATACACGTTGTCGCGCCCTGGAGTCCCAATGGGCTTTCAGATCAGGATGGGGAGGGCATGGAGGGGCCTGAATAGCAACTGTCAGCAAACGCTCTGACTCACTATGGACCCCCTCCCCCCATTATTGTCATATCAGTCACTGCAACTCGTTTTGGGAAGTGCCCAGAGCATCATGCATCTTCACACCTCCTCAAGCCCAAACCCTCCCCAAGCCCCCGGGGTCTGGCCAGGGAAAGGCACCTTTTAATAGGTGGAAGGTGGTATCTTCTGCTGATTTGTTTCCTGTTGCTGACAGAAAATGTGGATGGAGCGACTGAGGACATTTAAATTGATCTGAGACCCATGACTTAACGTCGTATTTCAATGTTAATGAAATTGGATTAGTCAGCTGGTTGTTTCAGCACAACGTGGCATCATCCAGGTACCCAGGTCAGCTATAGGCACTTACGGAATTGTCTGGAACATACAACTGAGAACTAGAGCATCTCTCAGGCTTATAGCAGCTGTTTGTACGGAACCTGCATTTGAAATTCATTGTTAGAGCTTCAGTCACTGGCTCAGTAGGGAGTCACCTTTTCTTTGGTTTCTAGAATCTTGCTCATTACTAGCTCATTACAATCCGCAGTAAAGCCAGTCATCTTAGTTTGTTTTCTTCTGTCTCACTTGGTATTGCCGTGTCACACAGGTGCAGCCTCCTGTGTTTGTCCTCTGGCTCCCCTAGATTAATCACTCAGCTCTGCAGAGCATGTCAGGCGCCATAGGGGGTGCTGTTTGCCTTAGTGCATTATTGGATGCTCTCATTTCAAATCCCAGGGCTGACAGACTGTTGGGCCCCTGAGCAAGGCCCTTAACTGAGCAAGTGCCCAACTCCAGGGGCACTGCATGCTGGCTGACCCTGCACTGTATGCTGGCTGACCCTGCACTGTATGCTGGCTGACCCTGCACTGTGACGCCAAGCTTACTCTCACCTTTATGTCTCTGTGTCTCAGGGAGAGCAAGATGGGACAGGTGAAAAGACAGTGATTAAAGTATCATTATTCTTTTACGTTGACTTTGAGAGAGGGAGCTGTAATCTCTGCCTGTACCTCTCCTTTGTGTTGCATCAGAGGGAGGTTTGATCCTGAGGTGTCTAATATTGTGGACAAAAAGTGTCTCACTAATTGCATCCAACTCAGTGGTGCCTAGATCAAATGCTAGAGATCTTCCTTTAGGTCTTTGTGTGTGTGTGTGTGTGTGTGTGTGTGTGTGTGATGTGGCCTTGCTGTTTCCCTGCTCCCAGGTGATAAGGTGATGACATTCCCTGTTGTTGAAATAGACCAGAGTGAAATCGTGGACACCAACGGTGCCGGAGATGCCTTTGTGGGAGGTAGGTGCCCTTGGAGCTGCAGGCATCACGTTGCATCAAAGCTGCCTTTGCACTCAAACCCTGTATTAACAAAGAACTCCATCTACAGTGAAGTCTATCCCAACATTGTGGTGTAACACTGCCTAGTGTGTTGTGTCTGCTGTTTCTTCCAACATGGTACAGAGATCTGCCCCCCCTCCAGTGCTGATGCTTCACGCTCAGCTTGATGTCTCTAGCTGTACTAAACATTCAGTCTTGTGCCAGTGTGGATCAGTCATCAGGCTGATGGGTTGAGGCAGCCAGGTTCCCATTAAAAACAGAGCTGCTCACTTTCTGTGATGTTTGCTCTTCCCTGCTGGGACCTGTTACTCGTACTGGTCCAATTGCTGTAAGGATGACACCCCAAGGGGCTCTCTGAGGGGCTCTCTGAGGCCCTGTTCACACCTGGTATTAACATGCGTCTCCACATACATCTCGGCTCAACTTATTCTAAGCATGTAAATCACTTGTGTATGCAGAACGCCATAATACTCAAAATGAAATATTTATATTATATATATATATTTATATTGTATTATATTTTTGATTACTTAAAAAATGAAACTATATTTCAGAGGAAAGTTCAACTTTTCTCATTGTAAATATGGGTTTTATACCACGTCAACACTGAACAAATGTACATGTTAAAAAGGTCTTTCAGTACTTAGATATACTTTTGTATTTAAGGGTTCAGTCTGTAATGCATTGTGTTGGCTGCCATATGATAATATTTCAGCTTTTAGTCATAATCAATGAAGAAAAATTGTGAAAATTTCAACAAAGTGGTTCATTGGGTGGGACAACCCAACATGAAACTATATAAACAGTTACATTATTATTATATGTTTCTATTAGCATATCCATTACAAAAGGTATTGCACATTCTTACATACACTCTTTCATTTTATGTTCATTTAATTTTTACCTGCACATGTCACAAATATTAATAAAACGTGGAGCAGCTTTGACATAAATAAGGAAGCGTCATCAAAGTTCACAATAAAAATGATCTGTGCAAATCCCAAAACATCTTCAATAAATCACTTCTTACACAATTTCTTTTTTCCGAATTTGCACAGAATATTAACGACGTGCACTTTTGACAATGTTTCCATGCCAATGGGTCACGACAGTCCGATATTAAACCAATTTCCTAGCAGATTCAAACTTATTTTTCTTGTAGAAAAAAATGGGTTGTTATTCACAATGCGGTTTACATAGACATGATATAAATCATGTGTCAAATACCGCTTGTGCGTTTAATGGGTATGTACGTAGGCAACTTCCCCACACAAGGACGTCAACTGAGTAGGCAATCCTTCTATGTGGCATGGAACACATTTGCGTTTACACTGCTATAAGAATGTGGCCATATCCGTCCCAAATCGCCTCCACATGTAATCTGAGCAATAGATCTTGGGTGTGTTCACATCTGTATTTATCACTGTCCTCTTGTGATCAGATCAGCTAGAACGCATGTTAATGCCAGGTGTGAACAGGGCCTAAGGGGCTGTAGTAGCAAAT
This sequence comes from Mormyrus lacerda, assembly GCA_015163995.2. Taxonomy (NCBI): domain Eukaryota; kingdom Metazoa; phylum Chordata; class Actinopteri; order Osteoglossiformes; family Mormyridae; genus Mormyrus; species Mormyrus lacerda. The sequence goes on from JAABNX020000070.1 coordinate 17,578,373, forward strand.
ATGTTTCCTGATCTCCCTAATATAGCTGTCGTCTATCCACCCAAATATTGGTTTGCCTCTAGCCAGGCACATATACCTCATGCTACCAGAAAAATAATTCTTTTTGCTTGCAACTGAAGGGCAGGAGGTCAATTCTGTTGGGGTATTTAGCTGTAAGGTAAGGGGTGGGGTATCTGCTGCAAGACAGGGAAATATTTGCACCAAAACAATAGTTGTTCTATGCTATAGTCCACAAACACACACACCTTTAGTGATGCTTTCTGCCTGAGCGGCTGTGTACATTCTATTCCCCAGGCTTCCTGTCACAGATCGTCCAAGAGCGCCCCCTGGAGGACTGCATCCGAGCAGGGCACTATGCAGCCAACGTAGTAATACGCCGGGCTGGGTGCACCGTCCCGGAGAAGCCAGACTTCCACTGACACCAGGAGCCTCTTTACCGAAGATGCCCTTCTCAGTGACTGCTGGCCATGCTGCTCTGCACCCATTTTTTAAAACCCACTCCCCTGCCCCCACAGCCAGGACCTCAGCCTCCAAGACAGCATCCCAGCATATTTCCTGTTTACCAAGATCACATAACTACTTAAGATTTTAAGTGATTTTTTTGACTGATTTACCCAAAGGAGTGTGCCTGTGCCTATCTATCTGAGTGTCTGTACCTGTGTGAGTGCCTGTCTGTTGGTGTACTGCTCTTGTGTCGGTACACCAAACAATTCTTGAAAGCACAGTTCAGACCTATGATGGACATGACAAGTTGCCTGCTGGACCTTTACACAGAGAAAACTGAGAAAGTGGAAATAAACTGATTGAAATGGACTATGAGACATGTTGGGTCATTTACTTTCGTTTTTGAGCCTCTCTTCCTTCCACAGAGGTGTTGTGAGAGCAGTCTGGCTGCTCAGCCAGCATGGGTGGCTGGTGGTTCTATCCTGCTCTCCACCAGGTACAGGGAGGTCCTGCCTCTATTCTCCCCACCGGCAGGTGGGTCATTCTGCATTTAGCCAGGGGATTACCATCTGATCTGCTCCTTATGTTGATTGATATGCAGGCTTGATGATGCCTCTGGCCCTCCCAGACACGCCCCCATTGGGCCCACTGATCACAGCAATCTTCTCAAATGGCACATTGGCTCAGGAGCTTCAGAGAGTTCAGGGGATGAAATGGAGGTCCCTGTATGGTTATGCATTGTCGCAATTTATAGAAAGCAATAGTGTGAAGAAAAAAACACCTGTGAAACAACTTGAAAACTTTGAAGATAGCATCTTTTTTGTCTGAATCAGCCCAATAAAACAGCTAGTAGAGATGCTGTTGTTTTATTTTTCTGAAAGCATTTCACTGATGACATGATTAGTTCCTTGGTCAGCTCGTCTAACTGCAGTGACATGCCCTGTTGTAACTTGGGTCTGGTTTCTCCTCAAGGCCTAAACAGCTGGCTTTCAAGTAGATGTGATGCTTGATACCTGCTGTGTCAGGCCCCCAGTCGTGTAGGGTACAGTGTCTTTTGTCTTTGCATCAGTGCGCTTCACTTCTTGCAAGCATCCATCAAGGCATGTTAAGATACAGCCAGTGTCCTGAGTGGAAATATTTATCAAAGTCCCTTTGAGCGTCTCTCGATCTGATTTAATATTATCACAGCTAATTACATGTCAAATTTCTTGATTTTAGAAGCATGGCTATTAATTCAACCTACCGGCTTAATTTTCCATTGAACTGTTTATTTTGGTTCGCTCTTGTAGGAATTGTTTGAACTTCACGCAGGTTACAGTGTGGAAGAACACCGCGTATTATTTATGGGTAAATAAGTTAGCCGTATGGACATTTGACTATATCTATGTCTATATCTGAATACAATTTAAAATGGTACCACAAAAGGTGGATGTCTATTTATCAAAAGCTAAACGTCTCGCTGCATGTGGAAGCAAATGTGTAACTACACGGAAAACAGCTTTGTTAATCACCCTAAACGCAGTTCCTCAGATTAAAATGTGCGGTACATGCCGCTTTGGCATTTGCTGTCACTTCAGTTGAATTGGGCTTATTGTAACACAAATAATGCTATTTACCGATTAAATGAATGGCATTCACATTATTAAAATTGCTCCTCGTCGTGTTGTTTCGGGTTTTAAAAATGTCAACGGTGAAAAGTCATTTATTACATTCTGTAAGAAATTGCTGCGTACTGACAACAACGTTCAGTATTCCCTCACAGCCTGGTGATCTGTCTCTCTGTCTGGCAACTGCTGCTTCCTCGTGGGGTGCTGTAGAGCGCACAAGCCATCGCCGTTCATCCTTCTCTCAAACTTGCAGGGATGCCAGGTTCGCGGCTTGGCCGCCCAATTGGGCTGTTTTGAAAATAGAGTTGCGGGTAATAATAGGAGGTTGCGGGTTTTGGGCTGCTTTCACTATGTTCCGCGGCAGGTTACTGTAAGGGGAAAAATAAACTAATTATTATGAATGTAGGTGGCTCCTAATCCAGAATCGCTAGCCACTGCAAGTCAGAGAAACGCAAAGGAAAACAGGGTCCCCAAATCTCACGCATCTTGCGTGACACTCACTCAAGCAATCTTAGGGCAAATATATATCATTCCACGTTAATCCTAAAATGAGCTACATCCGAAGCATTGTTGCAGGTTGCAAACTTAGACTATTTACAAGGAAATAAAAATGTCACATACTTGTAACTGCATGTATATGTGTGTGCAGACTTATCTCGAATCGAAAATCTCATTCCAGCCAGCTGACCGAAGTTGGCATGCCTGGAAGATGAGAGTGCATCCGTCTATGTGACGTGTTTGTGCTTAACTGTGGTTTTAAAATGTTGAACACTTGAAAGTGATTAGCATGCAAAATATCGGTGCAATTAATATATTGGTTTTTAAGTACTGGGCTAGTTTCACCTTCGGTTGGGCAGATGTTAATCAGACCTTAAGCAGGAGATTTTTGCTGGACTTCGCAACACTTCAAACTTGGTACAGCGGAGAAAGGGGCAGGTGTCTCAGAAAACGCTGCGTGACTTAGCATTTCAAGCGTCGATGAGGGTCGGCGCTTTCGAATTAAAGCACAGGCGATCCTTCCCACATTTGTTACTCGTCGTCTCAGTCACTTCGCTCATCAAGAAGAAAGGAAAAAAAACTTGAGAAGGTAACACCAGAATACGTAGTTCATGTGTGTCTTCATTGCCTTTTAGTGGCACTCACTTCGACGATCACTTATACCCAACGAGTTCGTAGCAAATGAAATGTACGAGATTTAAACGCGTTATTCTGAGAAGGAAGTGACTCGTCAGGACATCGTTCAGGACAGAAGAAGGTTCTCGATGCACCTTGCACGATTGCAATACAGCTCCCGCAGGTGTCTACTCAATTAAAAGTTTGCAGACAATTGTGTGAAATAGCGATCATTTAATCCTAAAGTCTCCTTACGCCGACTTTCTCGAATGTCTCGAATTATACATTGTGCGAGGATTTCAGCTGCAGGGTTGATGAAGTTATATGTATGACAGCTATACCCGCCATGCATTTGATTTAAAACTAAGGTATCAGCGGAAAAAAACATATGCGCATATCTATAGTTATACAAAGATGCAATTAGCCGTCAATTAATCTACTGTATAACAGAGCGGTAAATTTAATGTATGAATAACATACACCTGGAGTCTGTGTAGATGGGAATACAGTAAATCGAATAAAATCTGAAAATAATTTTTAGTTTGATAATTTTGAACATTGAGGTGAGGTCACGAACCAAACGAGTTTTTTTGCGTTATTTGTTTAAAAAGTGGATCGTCAAGAGAATAGTCACGCCTGTTAAAACTGGAATCGTATTGTAAATATTATCCTGTTGAAATATAAATATAGTAGGCTATTTGATTATTCCTGTATAGGTTACCATATTTTAACGAGTTGGTCCCAGTTAAATTTGATGAAAATATTGAGGAGTATCAGCACAAATTAGTTGTTGAATTCCTGGAGGGACAAGGCAGATAAACTGTGCATAAATCCTGCGCTTTTGGTATTTACCGTAAGTTAATATTGTTTGTGTAGACAGTGAGTAAATGTTACCCATCAAACTCCACGTGTAGTCTGTGGGAACGTAATTTTTGACTACTTGTAATTGTATTACTTATGTGTGGTGTAATATATGGGTATACATATTTTGTTACCACTGCCGTTTTTGAGGGGCATTTTTATGTATATATTCCAAATATAGTAGCATAATCGTTTTTTAGATTATCTGATTTATGCATTTTAGTTTGCATAAATTAATAAACAATTAATTACAACATAAAACCCAAAAAACCTCAAAGAAAAGTAACCAAATTACACGAGATGTTTCGTGATAAAAAATTTAAGCAGCTGTATTTGTACACGCACAGCTCAGGGTGGCACGTGGGCGTTAATAGTTCTGTCTAGTTTTGTCACGTCCCCACTCATTTCTCAGGTGGGACGTTGCCATATTATTGCCAGTTCCCAAATCAACAAATTTCGAACAGGGACTGTGCTTACTGGTCGAGACTGACGCACGCTGAAGGCTGCCTTCAATGGTAAATTTTGCAAAATGCAAGGGGGTTTGGTTCGAAGATAAGATAATGGGGCACCAATACAGTGTAATCAATCTCATGAAGTATTTATGTAAAATATGACAAAATGGCGTCTGTTTCGGTGACGAGAGTAGTCCGTGACCAAACGGCAGCCAGCAAGTCCAGGTTTGTGCTTTGTTTTTCGCATGCAGCTTTCATGGATTAAATCTGCTGTTTCGGTACACGTCTGACTGAAGCGGTCCTAAGATGCCCTGAAACCTTTGAATGAACTTGGGGGCGCCGTGCCAGCCAGTCGTGCAGGACTGGTTAACCTTAAACATAGTACTGGGCGGTATAAACGGTATACGATATAAATTTGGTCAACGGGAGAAATTTTGATTATACCGCCCTACCGCAGAAATTTCCGCTCCTCGCCCGCAAAAAATTACGTAATGAATAAATAATTTATTATTTATATGACTTATATGAAAATTGTTTATATGATTATTGCTGCACCCGGCAGCAGAGTGCTGCACGGGATCTGATTTTAACAAACCGCATCCGCCCATATCCGTCATACTTAAACCCGTATCCGAACCGTTATCCGACAGAAATAAAAGAAAATTCCTCACCCGATCCTCTATCAATGCCGACACCCGACTCATATCCGAATGAAAATCAGTCAGATTAAAAATTAAAGACAAAAGTTTATTTGCACAACAAACAACCAGTGACATGTGTAACATCAGTTGAAAAGGCACAGCCAAATGTAAATGTTGCTTAATAACAACCTAATAATGGGCAAAACAAATGGTAGTAGCCTACCTCCAAACTCAAATAATGTTTGATATTGCCATGCCCACACACAGCCTTACCAGCTTACAATTAAATGTGTTAATAAAATTAATATTATATAAAATGTACATTAGGCTACCCTGCACATTAGTAGGTTTTATAGATTACCTACGTGCACTGTACATTTTACTTTAATTACCTGAAAGGAATTCCTTCGCGAAGGCTAAGACTAGCGTTTGATGCGGTGCTTTATATTACTGTGTAAAAAAGAATATCGTCCACAGTTGATGGGCTCAGCTGACTACTTCAGTATCCATTTCGAACAACTGCAGGAGATCGTATGCGTTTTTTGAAAATGAAAGTGGGAGAGTTTACCGGGAATGCACGTGCAGGCATAAACTGATATGGATTTTACGTTTTATCGTCTTGAATGCAGGGATTTTGTCACTAAAATATAGCCCTAGGGTATCTTTTGTTGGCACATGATGTTTTGAAAACCGCAATTTAGCTCTCCTGCGTCCGACCCGACACGAACCCATATCCGACACAGCAGAATATTTTCACCCGTTTCATCAAAATTTGCGGGTCACCCGTCGGGTACCTGACGCCGTGCAGGACTCTGCCTGACGGACTTTTATGGGAGAGATGGTCATACTAATATAGATGGAGTTATGACATTAGTCTAGTTCTGTCTTGTTTTCTGCTTACATATACAGTTTACAAAACCAACCTGTGTTTTTAATAAAAGATAAAACCAGCGAAGTTACTTGAAATGTTTTCATATTTTTTCTATAATTGCAGATTTGCACAATAAATATTCTACGTTCATGACTGCTTTGAAATGTGTTAACAGTATATTATACAACTTCCTGCTGCAATGCCTTTGCTATGGTCATATGTAACCCTTTCAAAAACAGTTATATTGAAATTTACAGGTCAAATTATATACCGCAATATATACCGTCTACCGTCTATGGTTCAGATTATATCGCAATATGAATTTTATGCAATATCGCACAGCCCTACTTAAACATCTTTCGGACGTCTTCAAGATTTTATGTGCTGATATCATGCATGCATTTCCGCATTTTCTGCTTTTGTTTTCCCTCTGTTTGATTATACAAAGTCTTTAGATGTAGATATAAAGCTGAGGGTTTACAAGTTCTGTGGACTGTGCATGCCCATCCTGCAGCTCTGTGCTCACCCCTGTGCTAGTGCAGTGCACATCTCTCTGCCTTGTGCTAGGGCTTTGGTGCTGTGGTCAGAGATCTACCCCAGGAGTTGTATCGCGCGTGGCACCTGCTGGTTGCAACGTGCAGTGTCACTTGATGATACCCTAGCTTCTATCAGTTTGCACCATTTTTTTTCACATGCAGGGTTAAGCATTACACTGTGCTTATTTTACAGTAGTGCATGAGCCCACAGCTATTGAATTAAAACCACTGCAAACTGTGAAGTTCTGAGAGTAAACAGGAGACTGACATACTGATGTCTGATGCATACCTTTTAAACAGTTATGTGAACATTGCTTAAATCCACAGCCTCCTTTAGCCTTTAAAATTTATGGGATTTTGTGTCTTTACTTAAGTCCCAGGTGGTTGACATGAATTGCTTCAGTGTATGTAGATAGGCTACCCCTCCACTTTAGTACACTGTCATAATAAAGTTATGTTTTGGTGATTATTGTGGCAGTACTGACTGGGTTGCTGTTGTGCAGTTCCCTCCTGTTAGAGCATTGGGATGGTAACAGCTTAGTAACAGGGCTTCGAGCTGTGTTGACTTTGAGGGTCTTTATTGGTTTATAAGTTTTAGAGTTTTAGAGGGACGTGCATACATGTGATCTTGTTAGAGATTCAGAAACCCAGATGAAATGGGCCAGGAAAGCCTTTCTGCAGCCATGACACTTAAGGCCAAGATTGACACATCAGACTGGTACAGATATCTAGTTTTTTAATGAGCACTGGCTGATGCCAGTATGTTAACCAACATATTGTGCAACTCTGAAAGGAACTTGTTTGTTCAGTCTGGTAACATTCATTTTTGTTTTATTCATTGCAGGTCTCTGCTGGATTTGTTCAGTTTCTATTCCACTAGTTCTGGTTTGGTGGCAGTGATACCTGGAGCGAATCTCGCCCCAGTCCAATCTGTTTCTGATATTCGCCCAGGCCTTGGATTGTCACAGATGTAATTCCCTGGGTGGCTCATCACTTAAGTGTGCTTGGCCACTCTGTTTGACAGGGTGAGGGATGTCCCCACCATGACTGGTTAATCTGGCCAACTCACTGCACACGGGGTGGATTCTGGAAGCCATTCAGATGATCAGGAGGCAGAAGCAGAGGCCATCAGAGGAGCAGATCTGCCACACCGTGTCAGCTTCTCATGCACTTGACAGGTGCTCAGTCCTAGAGCAGCTGATGCAGACTGACTGTGATGATGCTGTGCTCAAGGTCACCAACAAAGGATGCACTTCATACAAAGACCCTAATAAACGGGGGCAGAATACATCTTTTCAATCTGGGGAAATATCTGCTTCACCAACAAGACCTGTGCAGATGTCCAGCAAACTGCAGCAGCTTGACTGGAATAATATTTTGAAAAGGGCTATTGAAGCCCTTGCCAATCCACAGGGGTCATCTCTGAGAAGCATCAAGTGGTACCTTCAGAAATGCGAGGACCTTTCCAGCCTTGTCAATAACCCAATGTTCCAGCGCGAGCTGTGGCTGGCCATCAAGCGGGCAGTCAACAGTGGGAGGCTGGTGAAAACAGGCCGGATGTACAGAGTGAACTGCAGTGGGGGTGGGGTGTCCCCTGGAGAGACCAGTGCCACCTCAGCACCTCCACACCTTCCACAGGTCATGTTACTCCCACATGAGAAGGACCAGGTACGCTGGCTGTTCCCCAGCCTGCTGGGGTCTTGGCTGTCCTGCGTTAAAGGATCTTTCTGCTTGCCTATTAGGGGCGTCTTAATGTCTGCAGGGATAATTTTGTGGTGTCTGTTACCTTCATACAGTTGTGTTCAAAATAATAGCAGTCCAACATCACCAACCTGATCAATCACTGGTTTTGGTAGAAATTATATTTCTACATGGCAAATAATTTACTAGTAGGTGTAGTAGAGCAATGGAATACCAACAGACCCAACAGTCATGACATGCATGCTGCTGATTCTGTGTAATTGAATCATTAATTGAAAGAGGCGTGTTCAAAATAATAGCAGTGTAAAGTTCAATTAGTGAGGTCATTCGTTCTGTGAAAATCCAGGTGCCAATTATGGGCCTTTTTTAAGGAAGGAATGCAGCAAATGTTGTACATGCTGGTTACAGTGCATTTCTCTGAAATTCTGAGTAAAATGGGTCGTTCCAGACATTGTTCAGAGAAACAGCATACCTTGAATAAAAAGTTGATTGGAGAGGGGAAAACATATAAAGAAGTGCAGAAAACAATAGGCTGCTCAGTTAAAATGACCTGAAAGACGTGGAAGAAAACGGAAAACTGCCATTCGAATGGATCGAAGAATAGTCAAAATGGCAAAGACTCAGCCAATGATCAGCACCAGGAAAATCAAAGAAGGTCTAAAGTTGCCTGTGAGTGCTGTTACAAGTAGATGGTGCCTATGTGAAGTCAAGTTATCTTCAAGAAGCCCCTGCAAAATCCCATTGCTGAAAAAAGATATGTGCTGAAAAGGTTACAATTTGCCAAAGAACACATTGACTGGCCTAAAGAGAAATGGCACAACATTTTGTGGACTGATTAAAGCAAGATTCTTCTTTTTGGGTCTAGGGGCCCCAGACAGTTTGTCAGACGACCCCCAAACACTAAATTCAAGCCACAGTACACTGTGAAAGCATGGAGGTGCAAGCATCATGATGTGGGGATGTTTCTCATACTGTACTATCGTGTCGGGCCTATTTATCGCATACTAGGGATCATGGATCAGTTTGAATACCTCAAAATACTTGAAGAGGTCATGTTGCCTTATGGCAAAGACAAAATGCCCTTGAAATAGGTTCCACAAGACAACAACGCCGAACACACCAGTAAACGAGCATCTTGATTCCTGACCAACAAGATTGACGTTATGGAGTAGCCAGCCCAATCCTTGGACCTTAATCCATTAGAAAACTTGTGGGGGGGACATCAAAAATGCTGTTTCTTAGGCAAAACCAACAAATGTAGTCCAATCACCCTGGGCTGGAATATCTGTTCACAGGTGCCAGAAGTTGGTCAACTCCATACAACAGATGTGCAGTATTTCTCAGAAACAGCAGTTATACAACTAAATATTAGTTCAATGATTCAAAGGAGAGCAAAATCTTAAAACATTTTTCAGTTCATACTGCACAGTGAATCTTTGAGTTTGTAAAGAAGAATGTGGACACTGCTATTTTTTTGAACAGCCTAATATTCCCCTTCCTTCAGTTTCTGTAAAGGAATGACACAAATGTGCTGAATTTCTCTTCTTGTTTTGATTTGTAATAGAATTTGTAGTGTTCCCAATGCATTTGCTTGTATGGAAATAAAAGCTATTATAAGGATTTTCAGCTTTATTCGCTTTTTTAGACATACTGCTATTATTCTGGACACAACTGTACATGGTGAAATGCACATGGGTTAAAATTCAGCCTAAGTTCTCAGGACTACCAGCTGGGCTCGTGTCCTGTCAGCAGAAGGTAGTCCTGAAAATTTGAATTCTCCAGACAGCTTTCCAGAGTCTTTGTTTTCAAATTGTCTCAAGTCCTACTTTTTTGCTTGTCTTTCTCTCCTCTGTTTTCTGGTTTGTTTCTGGTTGTGTGGCCCAGTTTAAGAATCTCTCTTTCCTCAGTGTTCTTGCTGTCAATCCCCGACCAATGCAGTTGCTCGGCCAAATCCTAATGGCCCTCTTCCACTACCATACTGGAACTGAGCTGTACTATGAAGAGAGACTAGTTACAGCTTTGTTTTTCTACCGTAGAAGGGTTGGCTTGGTAAAGGCGTTGCTGGCTTTGGAGAGTGACAGTGACGTAAAACTGAAGAGACGCTTATTTACTGTTTGCATAGTATGCATCATGATTTAACCTGTGTGAAGTTGGTCTCTCATATGTTTCAGTTTTTAACCAAATTGGTCTCAATCATTTTCATCTGTGCTGTTTTACTTTCTGAGTTGTTTAAGGTGGCCTGGTCCAATTTCAGCCAAACAGATTGAAATCCTGCCGGTATGTGCCATTCAAATTGTTGTGTTCGTTGCTTTAGTTTCTGAGATATACAGTAAATGTTTCTTTACATGTGACAGCAGTAACCCTCCCCCCCATTTGCGCCCGATATTGACCAAACTGGTTGCAATTGTTTCCACTGCTTTTGTGCTGTTGAAATTGTTTGTGCTGCCTTAGTCGCTAAGATATCAATGTATCTTAACATGGTCATGTGATTCCACTTGTGTCTGATTTCGACCAAACCAGACTTAATAGTTTGTGAGGTTTAAAAATGGTTGTGCTGTTATTATTTCTGAGTTATACCTTCTTGGTTTACTCCATTACACGATTGCGGTATAGTGCTCAACAAAAACAATGAAACAAAAACAAAAAAAGATGGAATGTTCGATGGCTTTGCAACAAAGCTGTCCTCGCTTTAGGATTACATATTCTTTCCCACAGTTGCTATTGGTGTCCTGATTTGTTTTTAGAAAGTTTAAGATTAAATTTAGTAGTATTTTCTGTTAGTGATGTTCATTTTGGATTTTTTTGTCACCGATACTATTCATATAGTCATTAGTCGACTATTAACCGATTAAAAAAAAAAAAGTATTTAAAATACATGTGTGACCATTACCAAATACTAAAATTCCAATACAAAATATGCTTTAGAAATTAGAAGTGCTTTATTTTTTTCAAGTGCAAAAACTTTGTGACTTATGTTAATAATCAATAAGCTGACAGACTTTGCATTGAACAAAACAGATTTACGAAATCAACCAAACTATTTATTGCAGTTGTACTACTGCTATTTTTCAACACTATGCAACATAGCGTACATATAACCTCGTTGTACTTTCGATTGAAATGATCCCAAACGGTACTTCGTTTGGCTGTTTCATTTTTTTCTCAGACTGCAATTATGGCTGTAGCCTGTAGGCATCTGTAGTTGGTTGCTCACTGTTGACACATCATAGGCTATATATCCAAACATACATTTCTTTTTCCCTCTACATTCTTTCCATTTTCCACACTGCAAACTTTTTTACCAAAGTGAAATGTATTATGATAATATTAATCAGTTAAAATTCTTCTTATTCTTCTTATCGGTTAAACAGTGAATTATGAACACCCCTTTTTTTGTCTGTATTTTCTGCAGAAGGTTATAATCTTCATCCTCTCAGGATGCTGCGAATAAGAAACTAAATGAACTGGAATCTGCAAATACGTAGCTAACTTAAGCTGTATGTGACTTAGCCATTAGTTTGGGTGACATGGGCAGGGTGGGTCAATCCTATAGGCAACATAGGTGACCGACTAGGGCCCCAACTTCTGAGGGGGCGCTGAACTGCTAGCAAATTTCACTTTGCCTCAAGCAGGGGGCGCTGGCGGTGATGCTCACCTAGGGCACCACACCAGCTAGGACCGGTACTGGACATGGGTGACCATGTGCAAGGAACACAAGGATAATTTGCAACCACACTGAGAAAGCACAGCAGTGATCTATAGCCCCTCCCACTGCCTACTCCAATTAACAACTGCATTTTTTATAATAGTCAGTATCCTGTCTAAAGCACAATGAATGAATAAATGTGCATGTCAGTATAACCCAGCCCCCGCAACTATTCAACATGATTGTATGGTGCAAGAGCAATGATTACCAGGGCTTCAGATGATAGGCGTAAATATTTGTCTGGGCACTGGCTTTTTACGTATGTTACTTATGCCAACAATTTGGAATGTGGATAAGCAGTTAACCTAAAATATCAGTGAGAGGTGTATTGTGGTGCCCGAAAGTTAGTAATCTGTATAAATTCCACATATCGTTATGTTTAATAAACAGTTTGGACTTTAAACTGCAAAATGTACCATCACACCTTTTTACTTTGTTTATCCACAGTATCTCCTTTTTAAAAAGATGTTATGGCTACTGAGCTGTCCCTTTCTTCACTGCAACTTCAGTGCTTATAGCTTCCATGGTATACTAAAACAGTAGCATGTGGCGTGCTCTGGTAATGGAATTTAATAAACATAAGGATATGTTAGATTTATACAGATTACTTTTGGGCATCATATTAGTATTTTAGGCTTGTAAAATTGTGGGCATAAGTAAATGTATAGTGCCGAGAATCAAGTGTCTGTCATCTAAAGCCATTCAACAACATATAGATGTTGTCAAAATAAAAGTTAAATGAAATGGTCAGTTTGATTATTCTGGAGGAAAATGAATCGTATAGATTAATCAAACCAATAGTTGATAATTGATGCTCGAAATACATGGTGTAGCTATATTACTAAGTACATTCACGTGACGTTAAAAAAAAATTAATTATTGTGTTAGTGTGGGTAAAACCAGACTTTTAAAATACATGTAAGTATGTTTGTCTGAACGAAATCATACTAAATCCACTTTCACTTAAGTCGGACTAACACACCCAGATATCACACTATAATCCTGACCCATTAATTTTTGTACTAACAAAAAAGCAGAGTTCATGCTGTGTCAGCTGAAAGAATTAAATACAGTGGTGTGGCAAGAGGAGAAAGGACAGGAGGCAATTTCTTAGCCCGTGTAAGAAGGCAAACTATTTATTATGCCAAAAAAACGAAAAAAAAAAAAAATATATATATCTGGTTGCCACCAAGACACTTGCAGCCTGCCCAAAACTACACAGAGACAGGGGGCACCACTTCTTAGAGGTTCTGATCACCCATCCTGACCTGCTCGTGGTATCACCCACAGGAGCAGACACAACTGGGGCCGGTGCTGGGACCAGACAAGGAGGCTGGCCCAGTGGCACCGGTGCATCCAAAGAAAAATGTATCAACTTTAATCGGTCCACAGAAACCCAGTTGGCCTTACCACTCATGTCCAAAACAAACCACTTGTCCCCAGGCTGCAGCAAATGAAAAGGTCTGTCATATGGAGATGCAAAGAATCACGCTGGGCATCATACCAAACAAAAACTAAATGAGCATTGGCCAGCTTTGGGAGAACATGACACCGCAGAAAACCATGATGCAACATGGGTATTGGAGTGAAAGCAGCCACAGTGTCCTGAAAAGCTGCTGCGTGGCCACCCAAGTAACTAACATATCAGGGAGATAATCACTAGGCACCCGCAAGGTATGTCCGTAAACCAACTCAGCAGAGGAAGTCTGTAGGTCAGCCTTCAGAACTGTCTGCAGACCAAGCAAAACCCACGGCAATCTGTCAGATCAAGAAGCACCCTGAAGCGATGCACAAAGGTCAGCCCACACAACCCAGTAGCTTGGGGGTGATAAGCAGTGGTGCAGTGGAGGGTGATCCCTAACTCATGGGAAATCACACCCCACAACTCAGATGTGATCTGTGCTCTGTGATCAGATGACAGTTCGGCAGACACACCAAAACATGAGACCCAGGAGCCAATGAAAGTCCTAGCCACATCTTCCGTTGTCATGGAGGCTAATGGCAGTTGTCGTGGGTTCATTTGATCAGTGATGGTCAAAAGGTGGTGCGTAACCAGGGGATGGTGGCAATGGACTGACCAAATCCACATGGACATGATCAAAGTGACGTTCTGGGACGGCAAATGCAAGACAAGAAGCAGCCCAGTCACGAACATCTTTCTTCAACTTGCACCAAACAGATTTAGCCGAAAGCAGCTTCTGCAAGTCCTTGTTGCCAGCATGGGGAAGACTGTGGACAGAATCAAACACACAATGCTACCAGGCACACAGCACGACGGGCCACGCAGTCCCCATAGAGACATCGCAAAGCAGTGAGGCATCACCGAAAGTCATGTCTTGCAGCTGCAGACCAAAACAACAGTTTGGAACATTCTCAAAAAGAAGGAACGCACCGGTGAGCTCAGCAACACCAAAAGACCCGGAAGA
>JAABNX020000070.1:17602484-17619589 GCA_015163995.2 Mormyrus lacerda
TTTGTAAACCCGCTTACGCTCCCTTTGCCCCTCCAGCTGCGGACCGACCCCATCCCCATCTGCAGCATCTGCATGGAGTCCAACCGAGTCAGACTGCCAGAGGAGCTGCTCTCCTGTGCCGTCTGTGGAAGCAGTGGTGAGTGAAGCCTTGTCTGCGCATGCACAGCAGGAACTGTGGTGTAAAACATGCCTAAGGACCAGCAGGGGGCATACCTAAGAATAATCTCTGGCTTTGGGTCTATGTATCATCTGTGCCCTACTTTTGATCCCTCTACTAAAGCTGCTTGGACTGACAGTGCAAGATGTTTGTATTCCTGCGTGGTTTCATGTTTAATTTACATGGCTTTGCCCAAGTACAGTATCTCACCATGGTTTTAAACTGGCAGACAGCAGGGGTTGGTTGGACCAAAGGTTGCTGGCTCCAGTTCTAGTAACTCAAGTTGGTCCACCAATGCTTCTAGCTGTATAAATGAGTCTGGACCTACTTTGGATAATGGCTTCCAGGTTCAGCTATGTGAGGTGTGCTTGCCTTCCCCAGGCCACCCATCCTGTCTGAAGTTCTCGTCAGAGCTGAGCACCAACATGAAGGCCCCACACTGGCAGTGCCATGAATGCAAGATCTGCAGCCATTGTCGCATCCAGGGTAAAAATGTTGTAAGTACACTGAGCGCGTCATGCTGTGGAGAGAGGCTATATGTGGGCTGCACTTGTCACTCAATGGTCTGCTAAGGTTTGATTGTTGCATGTCTGCTTTGTCCATTTTAATTTCACTTGGGACATTAAAGGGGGCAGTTTCTGTAAAAGGGGTTAATGAGTTGCTCCCATTGCCTATATACCAGGACAAAATGCTCTTCTGCCACTCCTGCGAGCAGGGATTTCACATGGAGTGTTGTGATCCACCGCTGGCCCACATGCCCAAAGGTAATGCACCCCCCCCCCCCCCCCACTGCCAGTCTGTTTAACTCTGCCAGGGCTACTGTCTATCCTGATTCCCCACCATGCTGGCTCCTTATTAAAATGAGAGCAGCTCCTGGTCTCACACAGCCTTTATAGGCCAACATGCGTAGCATAGCATCATTTCTGATGGATCTCACCTTCCACTATATTTGACCCCCCAGGGAGATGGATCTGTCCAGTCTGCCAGTCAAAGAGAGGGGGGAGGAGACTACTGCACCTGCGGGGAAGGCCACGAGTGTGGTGGGGCCTGCTGGCAACGTAAGTCTGTGACTCATGATTATGTTAAACAGGTACTTCCCAGTCAGGACCATCTGAAGTACATGGAGGGAGGGGGGTGACACTGTTCTGTTCAGACTTGTCCTGCTTACAGAAACTGCACAGAAGGGAAAAGTGGGCAGCTGTCTTGGTGCATTATGGGTACACCTGTTACCTGTTCACTCCAGTGGCACTAGCTTTGTTTTGTTTTCAGGCCTGTAGGAGAGAGATCCCCGGTTGCCTTGACAGAACAGGAGTCTCCGGGTAGGGGTCTAAAGGTCACTGTGTCCCCCACACCCTCATCCAGCTCTGCACGTCCTGTGGGGAACCTCAAGACCAGGCTCTCTGCTCCCACCTCCCTTACCCAAAGCAGGAAGGCTAAGGGGATTATTAATGGCCTGTCCCAGGTCTTTACCCCCGCTCCCATCAGCCACCATTCCTGGGACAAAGTGCCTGATTCTTCAAAGCAACGTGGATGTGAGGGGGCTGACCCCCTTGTCTTACAGACCCCCCTCAGTCCCGAGGAGGGTGGCTCCCCCCTCAGCTCCTCCAGCCAGTCCAGTGATCTGTCTCTGGGCAGCGCCCCCTGCCACAGCCAGCTGAAAGGCCTGTTTGACGGCCTGTCCCACATCTATGTCACACAGGGGCCTGCCCGCAGAAAGCACCAGCCCAGCCATGCCCCTCCCACGTGTGCATGGTCCAGGCTCCATCCTCTTCCTGGTCCCCTTGGGAATGCCCTGTCCCCACCCTCCTCCGGCTGGGGATTGAGCAGGGGACAGCCCTTCAAGGTTGCTGTGGGTTTCAGGAATATGGCCTGGCTAAAGAGATGCAGAACACTGGGCAGGTTACACAGAATGGGACCTCAGAGGGGGGCCCCAGCTAACGGACCCATCAGACCCAAACAGGACTGCAGTAAGCACATCTCCCCACCCCCTTCACGTCTTCCAGGCAATCTTTGTTTCCATGTCGCTGTTCATTGTACACAGTTAAGCTAACCTGTGTGTTCTCTATGCACAACCTCTGAATTCTCTGTGGTTCTCTTTATGGTGACTCCAGTTTACCCCTGTGTGGTCTCTGTGTGTGGCATCTCTATGGTTCCCTGTACAGTGATCCCATTTCACTTGTGTGTAATCTCTGTGTGCGGTATCTGAATTCTCTGTGATTCTCTGTATAGTGACTGTATTGAAAAGATCACAGAATTCCTCGCTCCCTCATTAGGGTCTGCTTCCCACGTATTCATGCACGATGCAGGCAGTGAGGTCCAGCGTGCCACCAGGCTGCAGAGTTGGAGCATGGGTGTGACGATGGAGGATGTCGAGATGTTCAGGCACATACAGGAGCTGTCCTCCCTGGTGAGCATGAGCTTAACATGCTGGGATGATACCTTTACTTGTATTCCTGCTGGCAGTAACTCAGTTGTCAGCTTGCTGTATATGTGGCACTGACTATTTCTCTGGAGTGCTTCGCATTTGATGACCAGTATTTTTATTGGCTGTCTTAATAATCGTACGTGTATAACTGATACTTAACTCTGTGTAGGTACTGCAGAAAACAGGTGGTCAGAGCGGACCCCAACCTGGGCACTGTCCTCTGTACATAGAGCTAGGAAACTACGAAATCCAGACGTGGTACTCCTCGCCATACCCTCCTGAGTATTCCAGGTGCAAATAGAACAGCATCTCTCAGGGGGCAATGAGTAAAGTGAGCCGTTAGGGGACTAACACACCTCAGAAACCTGCAAAAACAGAGACACCAGACACAAATCTTATTTCATTCTTTTTTCACTTGCATTGCATTCAATGCAGTTCAGTGGTATGTGAGCAGGCCATTGAGGAGTGTTTTTAAAGTCTGTTGCTGTGGGTTTGTGACACACTGGCTGTGTACGTTTTATAGGCTGCATAAAATATACATCTGCGAGTTCTGCCTGGCGTACATGAAGAGCAGGGTTGTCCTGCAGAGGCACACCGAGAAGCACGCCTGCTTCCGCCCCCCAGCTGACGAGATCTACAGGAAGGACGAGCTCTCCGTCTTTGAGGTGGGCGCTCTCAAGGCCATCACCGCTCTCCTGCTGTCGCCCGGTTTAAGAGATCCATGCTAGGTTACCTCCAGGGCACATTGCTGTCTGGTTACCCCCACTCTATTTCTATTTTGAAGGCACCGTTAATTTTTTTGGTGGCTCATTAATACCTGGCACTCCCGCAGGACCAATTAACTCCCCCTGCAGATCCCTCATACATGTACCTTACTGACAGATCAGCCCCTATGTAGTCTGCCCAGGTTACACTTCCTGGCCGGCATTTCCAGGAAATGCTTGTTCTTTCCACATTGTTACCACCCCTTCTCAAGAGGTTGACACGCTTTGCTTTATGCCCTGCAGGTCGATGGAAGCATCAGTAAGATCTTTTGCCAGAACCTCTGCCTGCTAGCCAAGTTCTTTCTGGAGCACAAGACGCTGTACTATGATGTAGAGCCCTTCCTCTTCTATGTCCTGACACGGAATGACAGCAAGGGCTGCCACCTGGTCGGATACTTCTCCAAGGTGGGGGGGATGTACTCTGCTGTGCTGCTCTGTGCACCCTCTGACACCCCCACTCTGCCCCAACCAATAGCAGTCTCATTACTACATTACCAGAACACATGGTGTGTGTGTATGTGACTAAATGAATGTAGCTGTTGGTTTGTATTGGTTGGTGTTTCACACAAGGACATTCAGGCTTTCTCAGTCCTCTTTTCATTCTCCCTGCTTCCTTCCTTCACTCTCTTCATTCTTTCACTGCATCCCTCCCTCACTTTGTTTCATTCTTCCTCCTACTCTCCCATTTACTCATGCCATCTTCTTCCATTCTTCATTTTCTCTATCTCCCATCTCCTCTACTCTCTGTTCCTCGCTCCTCTCCTTCTCTCTCCCTCCATCCCTCTGTCCTCTCCTTCGCTCTCTCCATTCCACCTTCCCTTTCTGCTCTCATTTCCTCTCTCCATCCCTCCCTGCCTTTGTCCCTCTTTCCCTCCCTCTACTACCTCTCTCTGTTGGTTCCTCCCTCTCCTTCCCTCTCTTCCTCCCTGCCTTTCTTCTATCCCATTCTCTTTCTTGCACCCCTCCTTTCACTTACTTATCCCCCCTTCCCTTGCCCTTCCATCAGGAGAAGCACTCCCAGCAGAACTACAATGTCTCCTGCATCATGGTCCTGCCTCAGTACCAGAGGCAGGGATATGGCCACTTCCTTATTGACTTCAGTAAGTGTCCTATACAGCTGGGTACCTGTTGCTGCAAACCTGTCAGACACCAGTGTTCACTCATATGTATTTAGAGGATATCAGCCACCTCCAGTTAAGCTGATTAATTACTAGTTAAAGCTGATAAAGTGCTCTTCACTTGACATGTCTGCAGTTGTTGTAAACATTTATTTGGGGTCTAAGCTCATGGATAAACTGTTCAAGCTTGTGAAGGGTTTTTCCTGGTGGTCAGGGAGATGTTGGCTCCCTTGGTTTGTGCTATGTTTCAGTTACCTGCTAAAAATGGCTGTGGGTGTGGCTCTGGCCGGATGGGCATGAGTCCTAGCGAAGAGATCTCAGCCCCACGCTGCCCCCTTCACCTGTCAGTGCGCTGGGCCCTTGTGCACAATGATCCACACTCACTCAAGTATAAATAGCCTGCCTTGTCCTTAGCTGGAGGTTAGACATGTCCAGGCCTCCCTCGGTCTGATGTAAGCAGGAAGGGACCTCCCCAGGGGTCATGCAGCATACTGGTAAATTAAACAAGAGATTGCTGTCCCTGGAAACATCCTGTCACCTGACTTATAGTGCACATTTCCCACTTCTTGTGCTGAATTTTAATTGCTTGACATAGTTGTTCATGCGTAGTGTTGATAAACCTTTAAGACAATTTGTTCCTTTCTGACAGCAAGATCAGGGCTACTCCCATAAGCAGTCTCTTTGTCGTCATTCATTCCAAAATGTAGCTATTGATGCGCGGGTTGGTGTGCCACAGATTTCTAGGTTGTCTTCCTGTGTGGGAATCTGTCTTGGAGTTGTGAAAACTGGAAAGCGGATCGATTTCACACTTATTTTTCCTGCTAAGCTGAGAATCCGTATCTTGTGAGGAGTATCTGTGCATTTCCTTACACGGTGAACTTGTAGAATATGGACTTCAGTGTTTAAGAAAATGTAACATTTCTGAGAATAAAGAGGAACTTGCTGCATGTGTTGGAAACCCCAGTGCCCTTGTGACTTTCCCAGGTTACCTGCTCTCCAGGCGTGAGGGCCAGGCTGGTTCCCCTGAAAAGCCACTCTCCAGCCTGGGCCGGCTCTCCTACCTGGCATACTGGCGCGGCACTATCCTGCAGCACCTGGAGCGGCAGCTAGGCACGGCCCTCAGCATCAGGGACCTGAGCCGTGACACAGGCATCTGCCCGCATGACATTGCCGCTACTCTGCAGGAGCTGCACATGGTGGAGGTGCGGGCCAGCAGGTCGGTGCTTCAGCACATATTTAGAGCTGTTAGTAGCGAGACGAGATGAGGCGAGGCAAGAGGAAAGTCCCTGTGTGAATCCTTGCTGGGGGGTAAGCATAACTCAGCTGGCACCCTATGCCCACAGGTGTGTGGTGGTCTGGCGGGAGCAGCTGATCAGGGAACAAATGCAGCGCAGGGGAAGAAAGCCATCCCAGCACACCCTGCACCCGGAGTGCCTTCGCTGGCCCAAGGGACATTGCATCCGCACCACCCTGGTAGGTCTGACACTGAGGTGCTTCTGTGGCCATGGCCATTCGGGGGCCTTATTCTGGCTGAGCAGGTAGAGTACGGCCCCTTACCCTCATCTGCTTTGTTTTTGTGCTTGGACTGTGCTCAGGGTTTCTGCAGGAGAAATGGTCACTTACAGGCATATCTGGCTTGGCATGATGCACACGGTATCTGACCATGAGGTGTTTATGACATTTGTTAATGCTGCTTGTGTTCAAAAGAACCTGTGTCTTTGCTGTCCTTTGGTAACTCGTTATAGTATTAGTTTAAATGCTGGAACACTGTGGCTCTTGAGCTTTTATTTATTTGTAGGCTGTGCAGATGAAGCAAAGCACTAGCTGGGAGGAAGAAGAGCAGGATGCACTCAGGCTAATTGGAGCCAGCTGGCCGTCCCATGTGGCCCAGAGGAGAGGGCGGCGGTGGGGATTTCCAAAAGCAGAGCAGCACACGGGTGAAAGGGACGTCCCGGTGAGTGAAGGGAGCCCTGGGGACAAGGGGGACCACAACCATACAACCATGCTCTCGGACATTTTCCTGACTGTTACCCTAAGCCTGATGGCTCACACTTCTACCTGGATAGCAGCCAGGCAGCACTGGGCCTCAGGAACAGGGTAAGGACTACTCTGGTGTTATTTTATTTTCCTTGGATGGTCTGAAAGCTGTCTGCATTTAGGTATTTAAGGATGGTTTATCCATGGTTTATCCAGGAAAGGCTCAGGTTGCGGGTGTAAAATTCTGTTAATCAGTCTATCTTGCTTGTGGACGCTGTTTGTCAAATACCCCCACTACAGCAGTGTGGTGCAACACTGCCACCCTGTGGTCACAGTGACCTTCACAACCAGTACAAAACTGGCACAAAAATGATGTGGCCTTTTAAAATATGAATGTTTAGTAGGATAGAAAAATGTCAGCTGGCATTTTTTGGCAGAAGGTGATGGTCTTGTATGTTCCTTCGGAAGATGCCAGTGCCAAAGCAGAAAAGGGGACGCAAGCAGAAAAAAGTCAATAGCAGCGTTACCACAGAGACGATATCAGAAACAACAGAGGCGCTGCACGACGACGGGAGCCCCACCAGGACAGGAAGGGCTGAGGGTAAGTTGTTGCAGAGGGCAATCCAGCAGCAGTGGGGCTGCCAGAGGCCCACAAATCACAAATGGAACAGCAGTCACCGTTGAGTGCACGCTTACTGGGGGTGGGACTGATGTGTGAAGCATGACTTTCTCTCTGTCCCGGGCTACAGCAGCAGAGCTGCCACTGGCTGCAAAGCGCAAAAGGGGATGGCCGAAGGGTGTCAAGCGTAGCCTGTTCAGGAGACTGAAGAGTGAGAGGAAGACCGGCTTCAAGCTGAACCTCTACACCCCTCCAGAGACTCCTGTGCCGGCCGAGCAGCACACCATACCAGAAGAGCCCAAGGAGGGTGGTGGGGAGCCCGTGGCAGGGGCAGAGTCCACAGCTGAGCCACCATCACCTGTTAAACTAAATACCTCGATCTCTCCTTTCCACCCCTGTGAGCCCCCTTTTGTGGACAGGGGGCGCACTGACTGGTCAAGAGCAGATAGCGAGGAGGAGGACACCATGCATTTTGATGATCACGCTGCAGACTGTGATGGTGATGGTCACAGTGCCCCCAAAAATTCAGGGATGGGGGGAGCAGCAACAGGGGCATCTGAGGGGCTGCTTTCCTGGTCTGAAGGTGTTTTAAGTGAGGTGGATGGTGAGGAGTGCGTGCCTGGTGTGGACAGGGTGTTTCAGGATGGTGTCAGCACCTCTCAGTACAGGCCCCCCTTCCAGACAGAAGTGGACAGCAGTGGTGAGCTTCTGGTGCTTCTGAGAAATGCCTGCACCCCTCCGGATTGCCACGAAGCTGATGCGACACGTGAAGTGGCATGGTCACTGATGGAAAAGGAGGAGCCGAATCACAGGTTTCAGGACTCTGGTGAGGCTTGTCGAGACCTGCAGAGCTATGTGCACCTGGAGCAGAGCCCCCCTGTGGCTACCCTGGGCAATTGCACCCATTCTGAGCAAAGCAGTCCCCTGTGCCATTTGGTCTGTTCTGTCAGCAGCCCTGCCGTATCGCTGCTAGAGAGCAGCTATGCACAGATCAGCCCCGAGCATGGCACTATGGCAATGCCGCACCTGCAGGGCCTGGATGCGAGCCCTCTGGTGGACGCGCCTTTGGTGCTGTCTGAGCCCTCAGGGCATGTGGTGGACAGTGGCTTCAGTAACCTGGGCAGCATTGAGAGCAATACAGAGACCTATGAGAATCCGGGCAGCTATAACTGCAGGGCTGGACCCTGGCAGGCAGGTGGCTCCTACAGCAGCCTGGAATCGAGCAGCTGTGCCATGGGCCAGCAGATGGCTGAGGGTTTGATGCCCCAGGGCCATATGAACTCACCACAAAGCTGCTATGCCCTGGAGTGTCCACCCACCAGAGGCTGCCAGACAGCAGCACGTCACACAGCCCCTGGAGGCTTCCGCATGGCCCACGAAGTGTTAGGCCTGGGCCTGTATGAGCACATGAGCCGGGCAGAATATATGAGCGCCCCCTATGGTCAGCCCACGACCATGTTCAGTCTGAGCAAGCTGCAGCAGCTCACTAGCACGCTCATGGAGCCGGTGTCCTTCAGCCGGCCTGCCTCGCAGCTCTCCTATGGCAGCGCCCTTTCACCCTCGGCATGCCGGCCACAGCACATCATCCCCAGTGGCCCACCCCCTGACCTGACTCCCCCAGCCATGATTCAGTGTAATGTGCCTCCCGCACAGAAGCTGCAAATGGTTATGATTGAGGGCCACTTAGCCACATGTGGCAAATCAGCTCTGCCACCAGCCCCCCAGCAGTGGGTGCACAGCCACAGTGCGCAGCCCCCCCCCCAGACGAACATCATGCCTGGTGCAGCCTATGGTGTGAATTCCTTGAACGTCAACGTCAACATGAACGTGCATGTGGCACCTATGGACCACACTGTGAATCGACACATGACGCATCCCATCATGAATGGCGGTTACCACAGCAACCATGCATATGTAAACCAGCCCCCACAGTATTCCATGCAGATGGGGAAGCTGCTGTATTCACAGCAGCATGTTCAAGCCCCAGTGCACGCTGACGTGATGTATAGCCCGGCAGGTCACCGGGGATACATGGACGGTGCTGTGTCCAGGCAGTCTGTGCGGGCTGCTTACGTGAGGCGTTAGGAAGGATGGCCATCTCTGGCAAGCCTGTCATTACCTGTCACTAGTGAAGAAATGCCAGTAAGCAGGTGATGTTAGAAAGCAAAAAAAAAAAAAAAAACTGTGAAAAACAGTTCAAGTGATTGATGCCTTATGAAGGCAAGGTCTATGGTGCAGCCTGAGAATCTCGTCACACCATTCCCGCTGCGGGGTTTTTACTGAGGGTACTTAGTGTACCCTGCTTATGCCTATCAGTCTCCTGAGTGCTGCCACTTTATTAGCAGAGGCAAAATGTTCAAAAGAACAAATACGGACCAAGGTTTTGTTTCAACCAACTAATTGAGTACTCTTTAACTCTTCATACCCAATTGATTGGCTGAAACGAAATCTCAGTCCTTATTTGGACTTGCACTTGAATTTTCCACCTCTGTTTATTGGCTGTTTGTGTTTCTGTACAGGTGTCATTTTGTTAAAGAATGATTGCCTTGATTTGCACTTCGAAACTGTCAAAATCGTCAGCTTTGTTAGCATTTCTTTATATCCAGCTTAAACTATGTGTGTGTAATTCAGGATTTCTTTTGTTTTAATTTTTCCTAAATGAGGCAGCTTTGTGTTTTTTTAACAGCCTGTCTGTGTGTATAATGAAATTTGTTGGCCAAGAAAAATAGATATAACAGCATATCCAGTCCAGTGTTTCCCCTACCATTATATTAGGGGGGCGCCCCGCCCTTCTCGTTAACTTGTGTTAATTCCCGATTGTGATCATCTGTTGCCTGTTATTTTCAGCTTGTCCTGTGTATTTAGTCCGCGTCTGAGTCCGTTTTCCCCAGGTCTGTCATTGACATTGCATGTTCCTCGTCTGTTTCCTGGCAATAAACCCCATTTGCCCTTCTTTACGGCTTGATTCGCCTGCTTCCCCGTTCCGACGTGACGAAAGCTGCACTTTTTGTAGATAATTGTCATAAAATGAAATGTTCTGAAGTATAGTTCAGTTATTATATTGACTGCTGTCATTAAAAGAAACACATGAACACCATCAGGGATGGATTACGGACCGGGCCAGCGGGGCCGCTGCCCAGAGGCCCTTGGGGTGCAGGGGGCCCATGGGGCCCCTAGCCCAAAACAATTTGCAACGCTTATCAACAATGTATTTTCATTTGCCTACATTCTTTGATCCTCTGCCTACAAGGGGCCCTGACCCATATAGGGCCTCTGATGGAAACATGGAGGGAGGGCATTTGGCTGCCAAGGGCCCTTGAATTGTGGTGGTTGTGGTGGTGGTGCTGGTGGTGGGGGGGGGCCCTCGCGAATGTTTTGCCCAGGGGCCCACACAACCCATAATCCGTCCCTGAACACCATGAATCCTGTCGGTGTTCCTGCTCCCCCTCAAAAGCTGTAAACCTATAGGAAACACTGCAATCCGAAGGTAATGTACCACAGAAATGCCTTTAAAAGTTAGATTTATGTCCAAAAGAAATGTCTAGATTAGAATATGACAAATGAGCAAATGGTGTATAAAAATCAGGTAAAATTAGCTGTTTGTAAAGCTTATATTTTTTGTACCAATACCAAGGGGTGGGATTCTGTAGGCTGTGATGGGCATTTTTTATGACTTTCTATTAATGCTGTACATTTTAGCCAAAAATAAATTACACTGTGTCACAGGAGGTTGTGTATGGTTCCTTAGTGGGAATATATGGGGGCAAGATGGAGGTTAGAAATACAGAGGAACTGAGCAGTTCAGTAGCACCTGTGTGTGTGTAAGTCATGTGTATGTAACCTACATGGTATTTGGTAATTGATATTATTTTTTAATTGTATACATTTTTTTTTTGGTTCTGTCTGTAGTGGGATGTGTACATGTATTTATAATGTACAGAATTTTTTTTATGTAACTATGTGTGTACTTTTCTTTAAGCAATTTTTGCCTTTATTTGTCTAGTTATATATATATAAAATTTGAGCTTACCTGGAAATTGCACTTGTTTTAAGTGAAGGAGGTATATTTTGGTACTATCGCAACAGCTCAGAGCAACATATGCTCTGCGTCATTACGCTCTGCATAGGTTGGCGAACTGTTTTACAAGTCACCGTGAGCGAGCGGGGTACAAGCTGAGCGCTGCTGCTGACAGTTGTGGCGCTTCAACTTACTATTTCATTATCAAAATCTGCCTCCATTGCCAGGACGAGCGGCCGAGGAAAGAAAAAGGAAAAACGACTACGGCGCCATTTTGCCTCTCCCTTCCCGCCGAAGGAGATATATTTTTTATATATATATATATATATATATATACATATATATATATAACTTTTGTTTGATTTATTGAACTATTTTTTTTTGGACTTTATTATTGAAATATACGATTTTGTTCTTGATTTATATACTGGGATTTTATGTTAAATTGACTGGTTAATTGAAATGATGTTAAAAAATGACTCTGAAGTAAGGCATATCGTGTCCACATCACATTTCTTTCAAAAACCCCAATGATTAGACTATATAAAGAGATTGAAGGACCCAGTACCCTACCCCTGTTTTATCTTATCTATATATTTTTTTTGGTTCAATAGAATTAGGGGTTACATATACATTACATTGTGGGGAGCAAATGTCCCCATAATGTGATGATAACCTGTTATTTTGATGTTGTGGGGACCACCGTTTTCTGTCTGGAATGTCTTTCACCCCAGTGGTAAGACATAATGCACGAGTGATGTCACCTCATATACAACATCTTAAGGTGGCAGTGTCAAATTAAATGTTTGAATTCTTTCATAGACATAAACTACACCAGTTTCCTGGTCCCCATATGGGAAAACTCTATTTTATAAAAATCTGTGACAAGGAAAAAACTAAAAACTCTTGTATTTTATTTGCATGGTTATGGTTAGGGCTGGGTAGGGGTTAAGGTTGTCACAGTTAGCATTAGAATTTTTCCCATAGAAATGCATGAGTAATCCCCAGAAAGATATGATTACATGACTGTGTGTGTGTGTCTAAACTGTTTGAGGGCTTCCCATTATTTAGGCTGTCTCGTCCCCCTGAGCACAGAAGCAAAAACAAAACCATGACATTCATGAAGGTGCATTCCTGATATTAAGCCACATAACGTTAATGTATTACAATATTTAATTACATTTATAAAAATTAATTAAACAGCATGTACACTACTTTGTGGTGTTTTACATGGCACCTTTATCTGCCACATGTTTACCCTATGATGCTTTCTGCTTGTGCATAACATGAGACAGAGGGTGAGGCCGACACCCCACAACCTTACTGACAGTTAGGTTTCTCATCAGTGCTGACAGCATGTGTTGTCCATGCGTGCTTCTCCCCAATAATAACAGGCATAACGCACAGGTGACATCATCCCATATGCAATATCTTCAGATGGCAATGTCAAATTAAATGTATCTGTCATAGATTGGTTTCACTCAAAGATATAAACTACACCAATTCAAGTTTTCCACCAACATGATTACGTTTGAAAAATAAACACAATGCTCTTGTAGGTTTATAATAATCCAAATATCAGCATGAAACAGTGCAGTACAATCAGTTATCATCTTTGTTCTTTTTGTTAGAGGCATAACTATATCTGATATATAAACTTTTTGTGTCCTGAATTAATTATCATATTAAGGGAAGCATGTGCAGTACATTGGCATTGGTCTTTGTTCAACACACCCAAACATTCACCTTGGGCCACGGTACTCAGTCATCGTGACATATATGGTTGATCTCACTCCCAGGCTGCCTGCTGACCCACAGTATGCTACATTGATCAGAACTGGACGGCATCTTGCACTCTGGATGACAGGCAAACTCCTTCCTTTTGAGTTGCTCTGAGAAAGAGAAAATAGATGCAACTGAGTCGGAGAGTGAAGTCTGACCCTAACACATTAAAAATGTTATTCTGTTATGAAAACCTAATTCACCTTAGAAACATAGGATTGCTTTGCTTTTAAGCAACTGTAAATAAGAATCCAATTGTGAACTCCTTAAAATGTGCCTCATCTTAACATACTGTATAATAATTGATACTTTATTGATCCCCATGGGGAAATTGTCTTTATACCTCCCTCAACTTGCTCATTTTTGTAGAGCAAGTTGTTTGTGAATGGCAGCCACCTGTTGGGGTACCCAGGGAGCTGGAGGTTAAGGGCCTTGCTCAAAGCTGGGTTTGAAACAGTGACCTTCTGATTACAGGCACACTGGCTTATCCCACTAATAATAATAATAAATGTAATTTATAATGCACTTTACATTTTACAGTGAAAATCTCAAAGTGCATACAGACAATGAGAGAACGTTACATTAAAAACAGCAATAAAACCACACACTACTCCCTAAAAAAATATTCAGGGGAGAGCCAAAAATTATGCTGTCAAGATTCCCACATCTGGGGAATTTGCAGTGGTCAGCACAGCTGTAGTGCAATGGCTGGGCCTCACCCTGGGTGAACCACCTTCGTGATCATGGAATCTCCCCTGCCAGGTAAATTTGACATAAGTAATAAAACAGAAATCATTCAAATATTCAACCGTCTTAATGGTAAACATCTAAGAAGACTTAACTGTGATACACTGAACATATTGCAGAAGCTCCAGTTTGGAGACGTTATTGTCATTGATGAATAACATTGCGGCCAAACAGGGATCTAACCAAAAATATTTAATGTACTCTCATTTAAGAGATCCACAATACCAGTCGGTTAATTAATTTGTAAAGCAAGTCAGAAACTGATCCAGTTAGAACAGTAGGGCAGTGCCGGTGAAAGCCCATGTGAAGCCCTAGGCACATGAAGAGCATTATCCAAATGAGGATGTCATCTCCATTTCTTTACATAACACCCGAAAACCAAGGATGCATGTTACAATGCTACAGTTCCATATTACACAATCATTCCCCTGACCACCAAAGTCCTCAGGCTAGGTGTAAACAGAGACATGTTGATCTGGGAAACAGACTTCCTGACCAACCACCCCTCAGACTGTCAGGATAGGAGAGCACCTCTCTTCCAGGCTGACCCTGAGCAGAGGTGCCCCACAGGGATGTGTGCTCATCCCCCTCTGGACCAGACCAGGCTGACCAGAGAGCTCCAGAGTGTATCATCAAGACAGCTCAGTACATCACAGGAACACAACCAGACATTGAGGAGAGTTACAAACTGCTGCCAAAAGAGGGCAGTAAACACCATTAAAGATTCATCCCGCATCAGCAGCCATTTGTCTTCTACCATCCAACAGAACTATCCACACCCACGCAAGCAGGTTCAGCAGTAGTTTTATCCCAAGGGCCGTCTAACAACTGACTTTTAAATCCCAAAAAATACAGCTCACATAACACAACAACGGCCACAGCAGTATCACAGAACCGAATATTCAATGTGCAATATGCAAAAGTGCACAATATCCTGTGATAAATTTCCAGTCCTGTTGTTTACATACAGCAGACAGTCTCGTTAAAATTGATTTCTTTAATAGTTCCATTATATTTATATAGTGTTTGCTTTTATATATAGTTTACTTCATATCTGTGATTTCACTGGCTTCAGAAGTCAGTACCATCATCTTGCTATGTGTCTCTCAATCAAGGGCCTAGGACAGAGTCTGATATTGGTGGGGGGGATGGGACGGGACAATTTCATATTTTAAATGCAAAGCTCTACTTACAATATCACACAGGGGGGGATGAATGAAGCCAAATTAAATATTGAGGAGTACACGTCCCCCCACCCTGTCACACCCTGCTCGTCTGACCCTCCTGTGTGCCACACCCCCTCGTTTACCTCGTGTGGAATACCCATGTCATCAGCTGTTTTGAGTTGTTTTCATTAGTCCTGTGTATTTAAGCTCGTGTCAGAGCATGTTTCTGGAGTCCTGTCATTGAAGTTATTTGTTTTGCCCTATACGCCTCTCCTATTGCCTATTAAATCTCTCATTCCCTGATTCTTCGTCTCCTTCTCCTGCCTCCCTGGTCCATGCCCCGCAATTTATGACACATACCCTAACCATTGTTGTATTGACAATGACAATACAAACTTTTGGATCTTAAATCTTATTAATACAAATTAGTACAGAGAATTATGATAGTATTTAATGTCTTTAGGAATCCCCTATACAATTGGTCACATTCACACTTCTTGGTGCCCCGTGCTGACCTCTCCTGCTCCAGGACCTTGTCGAGATGCCTGAGCTGCTCCAGAAAGCCGGAATTTGGGCAAATGTGCCGGTGCTTCCTGACAGTGCAGATGGCCTCCAGCAGGGGGAGCCCTTCATAGATCATGAGATACGCCAGCACCAGGGTGGCTGACCGACTCACCCCCATAGCACAGTGCACCAACACCCTTCCTGCGACAGTGACAAAGAAAGGAACTATTAACTTTAGATCTGTTTTTAAAACACATGACACACTACAAAGTTAAAAATACAACTATAACAAAATGGCCTGATTGTGAGTCAGCAGTACTGTTTCAGCCTATTACTATCCTTCTTTCTGATGCTGCATTCCATTTACCTTGGAGGTCGGAAGGTGGAACCAGGAATAACGTCACACCCAAGTTAACTGTGTTTCCAGCACAACGAGGCGGAAAGACATTTACCAATGTCAGGGCAGTATTTCTTGCTTAGCTGGAAAATTTGTTGAATTTAAAGTACTCCAGTTTAAATGACCTTTATCTTTGTTCACTTACATTTGGCCCAGACTTTCTTAAATCTGGCAAATGATCGGTTAATCAAGAAAACTTGGATTCTGAAACAGTTGTAGCCAGGATTATTGATAGCCATTGTTAGCAATACCAGTTGATAATGACAGATTAAGTGGTATTTTCCACATACAAACACCGTGGCAAGATGTCCACAGATAACGGACTGAGGCTGAAGTTTCTGATTAAGAATTCCAAAATTTCCAAATAGCACCTCAGAAATTCCAACTTTGGAGTTTAAATGGAACGCAGCATAAAGTTTGTCTACTGCAGCATGACGTTCTGCTGCAGATGAGACATTACAAATGCTTTGCTGTGACATTTGTAAACAAAATCCCTCAATACTTGGAGAATCTTGCCTTTCTGGGACAGTGCAGTCTGGATGAATGCAGCTGTTGGGTAGAAGAATGGGCTAAGGTTGAAACTTGGATGGTCGGCAGCTTGAACCCCATAATAAGTGATGGCCATGTCACTGTAGAGAGAGGTGGGGGAGCGGATGCGTCCATCTGCACCATTCAGTATGTGGGTGATCCCCAATCCAGACAGAGTGACCTTGTCTCGTGCTGTTGACCTGAACATAATCAGTTCACTTTCTTATTTCTTATTCAGTAATAAGTCAGCAGAGGCACAGCCACAAGTTAAACTGATTACCCCCTTGCTGCTGATCCACAAAACCTGGGTGCCTCAATCGCTGAACATTAGAGAGAACCGCAGCAGTGAAAATGTGACCCAGTCCATAATGAGCCACCACATGAACACAAATCCAATCATAGGCTGAGAAAATTTGAGAAATTTAAGGATGGGGACACCCCATAAATGAGAAATAGCTGGACCATTAATTTATATGTTAAAACAAGTAGAGCAAGTACCAGTACTGCACATGGAGAAAGTGACATAATATTAATAATTGCATATTGGAGAATAATTGGACATAATACCAGTAAATGGTTTGCACAGTTTTAAGTGTTGGAGATAAGGAGCCTGATGGCCTGGTGGTAAAAACTGAGTCTGGTAGTCTGAACAGCATATGCTCCTTCCAAATGGCAACAAATTGAACAGCTGGAATGCTGGGTGACTCTAGTCATTGTTATTGGCTGTGGTATTTTTATCGTAAATAACAATTAATGATACATACATAGATCAGGAGAAAATACATTTATTATCAAGTATTGTATACTGTATATAATTGTGTGTGCTTACATGACTGGCAGCGCAGCAGGTTTGTTTACATTAACATCACCAAAAACACATTAGTCACGTGTTAGGACATCACA
>JAABNX020000070.1:17641213-17661498 GCA_015163995.2 Mormyrus lacerda
TGGATGGTGTGAGCTGAACCAACTGCAACTCAACATCAACAAGACCAAGGAACTGGTGGTTGATTTAAAAAGATTACAGTCTCCTGCTACTCCCCTGTCCATTAGGGGGGTGGATGTGGAGATCGTTCAGGAATACAAGTACCTCGGCATCCACCTGGACAATAAGCTGGACTGGTCAAAGCATTCACTGGCTACCTACAATAAGGGTCAAAGTAGGATGTACTTCCTAATAAACACTGACCTCTTTTATGCACATGGACTCTGGCCTACGGCATAGAGCCCTTTCACACAAGCAGCCCAGCCAAAACGCACATACTTACGGCGCAGGGCTCCTTCAGATATGCAGCTGAGCCAAAACACACACCCTTACAGCACAAAACTGTCTCAGACACACAGCCTAACAACTTACAGTATAGCACAGAGCCCCTTCAGAAAAACAGCTCACCAAAAACACACACGCTTGTGACACAGCTCTAGCCAGAAGTTGCATGCTTATGACACACAGCTCCTTCAGACATGCAGCCCAGCTAAAACACACATTCTCATGACACAGCCCCTTAAGACAAACTGCACACACTCATGGCACAGAGCCTCTTCAGACACTCAGCACAGATAAAACGCACACGTTTATTACTGTGTGGTGTACCCAAGTCATGATATCACTTTGCTGTACCAAAAGCGGAAGGGGAGTTCAACTTGGGTACTAACAGGACGTTTCCTGAAGGTCCTGGGTCTGGAATCACAAAACGAGAATTGTTGGAAGTTACATAACTTGTCAGTTTTAAGGTACCTCAGTTTAAATGGACTTTATCATTGTTCACTTACATTTAACCCAAACTACCTTAAAGCGGACTGGTTATCTTGTTAACCTAAAAATCCAGCTTTGTGATACAGACCCCTGGTGAGGTAGGATTCCTATGTCAGCAAACACCCCAGCTGACAGAGACCATTGGCAAAACTTTAGCCATAAAATGTTGTAACTGCAATGTTAATGGAACTTTGAACTTGTAGCCTTAGAGACATAAAGCCACAGTGCTGCTGGCTGCTGTAATCATAGTTATGTTTATATTATTAGTATTATTTGTAGTAGTGTGATACATTGATACATGTAACATTTTTGGGAACATCAGTAAAATTGAAAAGTCTTAATTGTAACATTCAATAAACATTCCTAGAAATACAAATTGTGAGCTAGAATATAGTTCAATACTGTAATCAGGCACTGAGGCTGCTTTGTCATAGAGACAATAAGGCCAAGGTTGGCCAAACTTCATATAGCACTAATTAACAGACTTAAGGAAAAATGAAGACTCCTAGAACTGGAGCATGAGATTATTCCGTAAGACTTGCAGTGACACACCAAAGTGGGGTGGGGCGGTGGGGTCCTTTCACTAATAACACACATAGAAAATATTTGCATAAGTAATGCACATACCCAATCATATGATCTATCCAAAAACCCAACAATGCGAATATTCTTGAAGCCAACACACTGAGGTGAAACAGAGACCCTGCAAAACCCTCTCTCCAACACTGGGGTGCAGCAGAGTGCCAGAGTTTTAGCTGGCAGACCGAAGTACCTTAGAGTGATCTAGTGAGCAAGTGCAGGAACACAGCGTGATAGCGGGAGGAGTGGCACCACCACTAGTCCTGGCTGCATGGAGCCACGCCTGTGCAGCATCTCCGCGAGTGTGCAGGCTGCCTGGCCAGGAGACCACAGGCTCAGCACCGGTGAGTGGCCGATGCATGCTTCACTAAGGCTCCCAATGCATTCTTCACTAAGGCTCCTCTCATTTTATATACAAGCTTAGCTGGCAGCGTATGGTTCATAATTCTTGCACAAAAGCTTAATTAATAAGCATCCTTATAAAAATTAAAATGAAATAATGAACAGCTTTGAGGTGATTATGTTCTTTTCATGAGTTTAGGCTATTTACTGAATTGATGATGATGATGATGATGATTGAAGCAGAATTTGTTAAAAGTTTTAATGTGGTGAAGGAAAGGGTTTTTAAAAATATCAAGCTGGCCTTTGCACAGTGCTCTGTTCTATGCAGTGTGTGTCTCGTAGTTTTCAGGCCACTTTCCTAACAATGTACCATGCCTGTGCACAGTAATTCATTGCGTTCATTAGTGTACTTCACAGTGATTATGCCGCTGATATCTAAAACTATAACAACTTCACAGGAAAGGACAAAGACAAACACCTCTGTTTTCATTCTACAGCTGCACAGCAGTCAGGAAGATAGGCTTTTGCCTCCCTGTTCCCATTGCTATCAGCTGTCAGATTGCTTTACTTTACAAAGAGCACAAACTGTCAGCCTAGAGATTCTCATTATCGGTAAATCCAGATGAAAAACAGGACCTCTTGACAGAGAAGACCTTTAACTGATTTTTATGTGCGCAACCAAACAGATGAATGGAAAAGGTCTCAATATGAGCATTACATGGAGCAGGCATATTTAAATGTAAATTCACAAAAATGTCACCATGTCGCCTCTGCATTGTGCAGAAGCCTAATGATCATGCTACCCGATGTGGTCAGTGTTGCTCACGGTTTGCTCACAGAGCATGGCAGTGTGCAATGTATAGCAATGCTCAGGGATTGTGGCAATATACAGCATGTCACTGTTCTCTGGAGTGTGGCAGTACGCAGTGTACCAATGTGCTCAGGAAGTGTAGTAGTGTGCAGTATTTCACTGTACTCAGGGACAGTGGCAGTGTGCAGTGTATAGCTGTGCTCAGGGAATCTGGCAGTTTGCAATGTGTTGCTGTGCTTGGGGAGTTTGGCATGTTACAGCATGTTGTTACAGCATGTTGTTGCGTTCAGACAGCGTGACAGTGTGCAGCATATTGCTGCACTCAGTGAGCTTGGAAGTGTAAAGTGTAATATTGTGCTCAAGAAGTGTGTGCAGTATGTCTTTGTACTTGGGGACCAACTCAGTGTGTAGCTGTGCTCAGGGAGCATGGCAGTGTGTATCATGTCACTGTACTCAGGGAGTGTGGCAGTGTGTAGCTGTGGTCCGGGAGTGTGGGAATGTGCAGTATGTAGCTGTGCTCTGGGAGTGAGGCAGTGTGCAGTATGTCGCTCACTTTGACACCCCCACAAATGCAAGTCCACATGGGAGGACTATTTAAATGTGTTTCAAGCATTATGTCAATGACAATAGTGACCATGATGGGCACTTATTAGATATGAAGACATTTCAAGTTTTATTGTCACATGTTCTGAGAAAAACAGTGAAATTCTTACGCTACAGTTGCAGGGTAGGGCATCGGGTGTAGGAGAAACAGCAGTGCGATACAAGACAAGATGATGTGGTGCGATATGAGGATGAGTAAAATAAATTATAAATACAGTATCTGTAATACAGCCACAAATTAAAATAGTAAAGTGGAACGTTAACATTGGCAAGATAAAGAAGTGGTCATTGGTTAGTGACCTGAAACTGAACGTTTATATAGACATCTTTGTCTGTAGCGACAGGATGCCCTATCTAAAGGCGTCTCTGATCACCTGACCCTAATCAATTAAATCAGGTCACTCAGTGCACAAATGGATTCATGTCTAAACCACCTTCTGTCACAGTGAAGAGAGGTAATTTCCTTCTAATGGCACTTTACCATGAAGGCATAAGAGACACTTCCACTGTGGCAGGAGACCTTGGTATGTCCTATGCCAGGGATACTGTGCTAGCTTACTCTAGATCCAGTAAAGACCTCAGAACTGTGATTGAGCATTGATTTTCTCCAGATCAGTGGAATGATACCACAGCTCACTGGGGTCATCTACTAGTCAGGCACAGGACAACAAAAATGGTGTACTGCCGCTCGTTAACAGTGAGGCAGCCAATGAGGTGACCAATTACCATGGGTGTGACAGGTGCAACGTGCCACTTAGGAGGTCACTGTCATCCATTAAACTGCTGCTGAGAGTGCCAAACTTAGCTTTTAGCTTTTCTTTGGCACTTCCTACTATCTTGCTCACACACTGGAACAGCCCTATCAAACACTATCGTAAATTATATTATGAGACGTTTATCACTGTTAAACAGTGTTTTATTTCGGACCCTCCAACAGACAGACTCCCTAGTTTTATAGAGACCTATGTCTTTTGATATCCTTGGGATTTTTTTGTGACAAACCATGCTGAGGTGACTCGCAGTGAACATGTTTTGGGAGGGATTAGATCTTTTTAAGTCCTGCTTCTAGCGGGCACTAATGGGACACTGATCCGTAGCCCAGGACGCCACTATGGACATCAACTCCCACCACTGCTACATAAACCCAGTCAGTTTCAGTTCACCGGTTTGCAATTTACAAAATGCAGCTATCACCGCAGCCACAAGGGGGCACAGCTCAGGGACCCTTGTTCTTGTGGTTCTTTGTGTCATTGTGCAGCAAGCCTCACTCTGCCCCTCATTACAAGAAACAGAGAAAGTGATTTGGGAGTATGGTGACGTTCTGCTCATGTGTGATTTTGATTGAGATCAAAGACATTCCACCTACTCTCTCCACTTGTGATCACAGACTCATTTTCCTTCGGGGGGGGGGGGACTGGCTCTAAAGACAGAGGGCCCCCCTAATTTCCTCTCAATGCATAGTGGTGTGGAGAGCCCTGACAGCAGTTCACTCAGAAGGCAACAAACTCACCCTGTCTCATTACAAGAGTTCTGGCCAAGGATGTGAGGTGATATCCTGTAATGTCACTGCTTGGCATTGCTGCCCTGCTCTACACCACAGCACATTGGTGACAGTGACAGAATTGTCACTTTGAGGGTAACCTTGGTCTCAGACAATGTGCCACTGGATGGTTTATCAAATGCAGTTAATGCTGCCACAGCTCAGACCCTGGCTAATAGCTAATAGAATCACTAACAAATAAGTATAAATCAGTTTTAATTACACTTTAGAATATGCAAGCAACTTACAATACAAATATAATTACCAAGGAGAAAATATCCATTCTATATTCAGGTTCAAGCTATTCACAGAAAATTATTCAAATTACAAAACCTGTTCTCAATTACTCAAGATACAGAGTGGAGGCATATTTGCAAGTGAATGGGACCCAGAATAGTCAATACTGTTCTGTAATTCAAATAGGCATGTAGGGAGAGCAACTGGGACCATACAGAGCATTGTGTTTACTGTAGACAGTCCAGGGAGACCGGAGCCACATCTACAAACCGTCTAAGCATAACTGAAGCCAAGAGGTGAATCAGGAAACCCAGCTGCTTTGCACTGTGTGTTTGTATAAATTACTTGGCGCCTTTTTTTATACAATGACCCAGAGATGCTCTTTCCAAACCACTGCACTGAGCATAAAAACAATCTTGCAAAATTTAGAAAAGTTTTTTACAGCAGAAGTTACTGTAATGAATTACGAGCGCCGGGAGTGCAGACAAGGGCGCAGAGAGCCAGGAGTCGGGGCAAACATAGGGTTTAATCGTAGCAACACAAGGAGCAGGCAAAACACAGGTGGACATAACACCGTGACAATACAATGACCCGACTGGGGAAACAAACTGAAACGCAGACTAAATACAATGGACTAATGACCACAAGCAGGAACAGCTGGTGAACACGGGGATTCCACACAGGGTTTATGAGGGGGCGTGGCACAGGGGAGGAGCGGACAATTGGGGCATGACAGAACCGCCCCCCCAAAGGCACGCACTCCGTGGTGTGTCTAAGGGGAGCGAAGTGACGTGGACCGGGGACACAACCTGAAAAGACAAGAGCAAAAACACATCAATGGGGCACAGGGAACAAGACAGACACTCAGAACAGACACAGAGACAACAACTGACAAATCACAGGGAAAGCAAACAGGCACAGGGGTAACACTGAAGACACAGGGGGAACACCAACGGGAGGAACGAAGGGACCAGGAGTGAACGAAGGGGAAACAGGAGGACGAGGAGCAGAGGGGGCACAAAGGGATCGAAAGGCATAGAGGGAACTGGGGAGAACACAGGGGGCACTAAGGCAGGGGGCAAGGAGGTAAAGGGCGGGGGGAAACGGGGAGCCGGAGGGAACCCCGGCAGGCGAGAGGCAGAAGCTACGGGTACAGCAGGCGACCGCGAGGCTGAAACTGGAGGGACCCTTAGCGAGTGCGAGGAGGGAGCAGGAGGGAATGAGGATGGGGCTGAGGAGGAAGGTGGAGCGACTGACAGAGGGGGTGAGGAGGAAGGCAAAGCGGACATGGGCGAAGGGAAGGAGGGAGCAGGAGACGTGGCAGCCGAAGGTGCAGCCATCGGTGGCCAAGAGGGAGGCGACCGACTAGTCGTACTACTCATAAGTACTCAGTCCTCAGATAGGGAGACACAGATACACAAAGGTCACAGAGATGGAGAGGCTGACCCTCATAGCAGCCTCAACTGCATGCAGCAAACACAGACCCTTAAAATACTTATGCCTTGTTTGTGTTTCTGGTTTCTCCAGGGTGTATTACTGAGGAGGAGGTGATTGCTGCCCTCTGCTCTGGACTCCTGGCTAATTTCATGCACACTGGTTACTAGGTGACCTTAAAACACCTGTGTTCATCAGTGGAACGAATGCAGCTTGAAAGATAAGTAGGTCTGGACAGAGAATGAGGAGCTACTTCAGCAGCTCCCCATTGTCATGCCCCGCTTGTCTGCTCCTCTCGTGTGCCACGCCTCCTCATCTACCTTGTGTGGAATCCCTGTGTTGCCAGCTGTTTCTTGTTGTTGTTGATTAGTCCAGTGTATTTAAGTCTGCGTTAAAGTATGTTTCCCCAATCTAGTCATTGACGTCCATCTTTTGCTTTGCCTTGTGTTTATTGTTGTTTGCTAAATAAATCCCTAGTCTACCTGATTCCTCTGCTCTGGCTCCTGCTTCCCCACTCCGAAGTCAGGACAGAATGACTGGACTCCAAAAGAAGATGCCTCGCTTGACCGAGGAGCAGTACCTCAGTCTGGCAAAAGAGACAGTCTACTGGCTCAATTAGCCCGAGGTCAGGAACAACCCAGAGCTTTGAGCCTGCGCCTTCTAGACAGGTGTTATCCTCAAAGAGATATCCATGTCCGAAGATGCACACCTCGTAGAGGAGGTACGAAAAACCTGAGGCGGCTTAGACATGGGGTGGCTGAAACCAGGATGAAGCAGACTGTGGCTTGCCTTATGGTCCTCTAGCAGGCTCCACCGGAAAAGGGGGGCAAGAAAAAGAGGCAGAAAAAGTCAAGTGGAGCCCCTCCTG
This sequence comes from Mormyrus lacerda, assembly GCA_015163995.2. Lineage (NCBI taxonomy): Eukaryota > Metazoa > Chordata > Actinopteri > Osteoglossiformes > Mormyridae > Mormyrus > Mormyrus lacerda. Next base: position 17,648,436 of record JAABNX020000070.1, read on the forward strand.
AATCTTAACCCGAAAATGTTTGCCGAACTGGGATTCCTCTAAGCTTTGCTGCCTGGGCTGACAGGTCATCTGTCCGCCGCTTTGCTGCCTGTGTCAGTAGCTAATCTCTTCCAGGGAACGCGCTTGGCCTTAATGGGGGCCAGGTCTATTGAGCATGCCATCCCGTGGGTCCCCAAGTTCAGATAAAAGGTGGTTCCTGCTCCACCCCTTGTGGTTCCTGTGACGGCATTTTATGCTCTGCCCCCTATGGTTCCTGTCCCTGCTCCAGTTCCTGCTGTTGTGGCTCCCATCCCAGAAGATATTCCTCGGTTCCTGCTCCGGTGGTTTCTGTTCAGCCCCCCATGGTTCTTGACCCTCTGGCTCCAGTTCCCCCAGTTCCTGCTCCAGTGCCCCCAGCTCTCATCCCTGAGGAGGTGCCTGATCCCCCAGACTCTGCTCCTGTGCCCCTGGCTCCCATCCATGAGGAGGTCCCTGTTTCCCTGGTTCCTGCTCCCATGCCCCAGGCCCCTGTCCCTGTGGAAGTCCCCGACTATCAGACTATCACTCTCCTTCCCTTATTGGAGATGGAAGAGGAGTTCGAATGGGACCCGTCAGGGATGACCCTGATTTCCCCTGTGACTCCCTCTGGAGTGACGCCTCCTCCATCACTCCGAAGCAGATCTCGATCAGGACCTCATCTCTCTGTGTCCCGAAGAGAGAGAGGACACCTGCACAGGGGCTGGGTCCCACCTGTCCAGCCCCCTGTCTTGCCTAAGGTCCCCCTGGCTTTAGCTCAATGGCCGCCTACGGGTCCTTTGGTTCTGGCTTGGCAGTTGCCTGCAGTTCTCCTGGCTCCAGTTTGGCAATCTCCTGCAGTCCCACCTACGGTAACTCCTCGGTTGGCTGCTGGTCACCTGGCTCCAACTCATCTGTCGCCTACATCTTCGCCAGCTGTGGTGGTGCTTTCACCTACTGCAGCTTCAGCTCCCTCCTCCAGTCCCTCTGTCTTCCTCCTCACCCTTTTCGACATCCCCTGTAGCTTCTGCATCATGGTTGCCGAGGGTCCCTTGAACTCCAGCCTCAGGGTCACCTGTAGCCCTTGCAGCTCCTGCAGCCTTCTGGGGTTATTACCCACTGTTTCTTGTTGTTGTTGATTAGTCCAGTGTATTTAAGTCTGCGTTAAAGTATGTTTCCCCAATCCGGTCATTGACATCCATCTTTTGCTTTGCCTTGTGTTTATTGTCTGTATATGACCGGACTCCAAAAGAAGATGCCTCGCTTGACCGAGGAGCATTACCTGGCAAATGAGACAATTCCCCTGACTCTGACTCCTGCTTCTCCGCTCCGAGGGCGGGGCACCCATTCTGTTTCAGTAATAAGGTTTAAAGAGGCTTGAATGCTGGAATGTAATCACATATTTTGAAATTTCATCCTTCAGTACAGAATCTCAAAAAGTGGATAAAAAGCCCTTATCTGCCACATAATTTAATGTAACTCCCCTGATTCCAATTTCTATAAGAGAGTGGAATCTAGCCAGCCAGTGTGACCATAATGGGCTTCAGGATAGGCCTCCAGTGCCTGCCTGTGTTCACTGGGAGAAGCAACGGGGCCAGCCAGTCAGTGTGACATGTGTTACTCAGAGCAGCCTTCATGACTAAAAACCAGCCCGTAAAGGACCTTGATCATTTACTTTATGTGAACAGATTACCTGATGCACTAGTGCCATGGTACCACAATAAGTAAACTTGTCCAACTCACTCTCTTAGGTCACCCCCCCTTTGCTGCTATTATTGGCTCCTGACCTTTTTCACTTCATGCGCACAGCTACCTGTGAGGAACAATAACAAACATAAAGGCCTTTCATGATTAAACCTGTATATAGTTATGCCCAGCAATGCAACCTGAAAATGACCTGGAAATTATGTAGTGAAAACTTCACCACAATCAAAGCAGCACTAAGTCATCTTGCAATATACCTGGATGGCAGGACAAGTGTCTTATGGGGAATGTGGACTGTGTGATTCTTGTATATATTTGTACCAACTGTAACAGGCACTGTGGTTGGAGGATCAGGGATGCTTAATTTCCCCCCCTGGGCTGATGTGCTGGACTCAATACTTATCACATGAAAAAGTTCTGTGCCTGTGTTACCTGGGGCAATAATAGCAGACATTAGAAATTGTATCAGCTCCAAAGAAGGGGGGCACTGATGCTGATGTGAAAGATTTGCACATTAATCAGTGCCTATATTTGGGTCTCTGGCATAAATATTCGGGCTGTTTTTTCTTCTAGTTTTTAAGGCTGCATGACTCACTGATGGTGATAAACCATCGTTCTCAGAACAGCACAGATATCAGGACCCTCTACATTTATCGGCTGCACTGTGATGACAAAATTCATTTCAGAGGCCTTTTCACTGAGACCACTGGCCCTCTCTGACCCCCAGTTAAGTTGTTCTTTTCTCCTTAGACTATCTCTCCTACATACTTTCAGGGGGTAAATTATCCATGAAATAACAAGCATGTTTGTTCAGAATGCAGGTATGGATAAAGCCCTTTCTTTATTTCCCATTACTAGGCATAGTCCATCTTGTCTGTCATAATTTTTGGTGGCCATTTGTTTCTAAGAGCACTAGAAGGTTGTTCTGAAGACTAATTTTTGGTTATAGACATCAAAATGTGAGCATGTAATGTTCTTCTGCTTCTCCTCAGGTCTCAGCACCCAACCATGAATAGAAGTGTGCTCACCCCGGAGGACCCCTGCCTGACATCCCAGGGACTGACCATCTTCCTGATCGCCTCCTACTCCTTGGTGATGGTGCTGGGGCTGCTGGGCAATGTGGGGCTGATCTGCATCATTGCCCGGCAGAAAGAGAAAGCCAATGTGACCAGCATCCTCATTGCCAACCTCTCGGTCTCCGACATTCTGGTCTGTGCTTTCTGCTTGCCCTTCACTGTGGTCTACACCCTGATGGACCACTGGATCTTTGGGTCTGTTCTGTGCCGGTTGACACCCTTTGTCCAGTGTATGTCGGTAACAGTCTCCATCCTATCCCTGGTGCTCATAGCCCTGGAGCGCCACCAGCTCATCATCAACCCCAGTGGTTGGAAACCCAGTGTGCCCCAGGCATACCTGGCAGTTGTGATAATCTGGATGCTTGCCTGTTTCACCTCCTTGCCATTCTTGGCCTTCCACCTGCTCACCAGCGAGCCCTACAAGATGCTGCCTGAACCTGAGGAGAAGGAGGTGTGCACAGAGAACTGGCCTTCGCAGCAGCACAAGTTAGCTTATACCACCTGGCTGCTGGTCTTCCAGTACTGTGGGCCACTGTTCTTTGTGCTGATTTGCTACCTGCGCATTTTCATGCGGCTGCGGCGTCGCCGGCACATGCTAGACCGTAGCTCTGAGGAGAACCGGCGCATGAGTCACAGCAAACGCATAAATATCATGCTGGCTGCCCTGGTCACTGCCTTCGCCGTCTGCTGGCTGCCGCTCAATACCTTCAATGCAGTAGCGGACTGGCACGATGATGCCATCCCGCACTGCCACCACAACCTAGTCTTCTCACTCTGCCACCTGATGGCAATGGCCTCCACCTGCATAAACCCCGTCATCTATGGTTTTCTCAACAGCAACTTCAGAAAGGAGGTGAAAGACGCCATGCAGCACTGCCGCTGCTGGCCACCAGAGGACAATTACGAGCACTTTCCCCTTTCCACCATGCAGGTTGAGGTGTCCAGAACGTCGCTACGCCTCAGCTGCAGAAACAACTCAGTTTAATGTATCAGTTGCCCATTCCTGGCACTACAAGTGACTGTGCAGAATCACTGGATGGTCTAGGAAGCGTCGAGTCTATGAACAAGCTGCTGACCGTCTATAAGTTATAGTCCTTTTGCACTGATGGGGGCCAGTACACAGACTTCCTGGGGCACGTTACTTTAAACAGATATTTGAAACAGTCCTTTGCCAATAAGTGGAGTGTTTATGTGCCCAAAGAGCTGTATGTTACACAGCAACTGTTTAATGGAATGTTGCATGTGTGTTTTAGAGTAGCATTTCAGCACCCCAGTTCATATTCATTAGGATGATATGTACAAAAAACACTTTTCAAATATACAGAAATTATAAAGTTAAAACCCACTAATTCATTGAGGAATGTAGATGTATTGTTTTTAGAAGACACCTGACCCTTGTGTGGGCAAAAAAATCCCTTGATTCCTAACAATTCATTATGCGTCTTATATTGAACGAGATGCTCAATCTACAGAAGATGCAAATTTAGTTAGAAAAAAAAGCCTGCGAACCAATAAGGAAATTTGTTAACTGAAATGCACAGGACTTTTTTTTACAGGAATGGTAGGGTTCGTATTAAACATGACATGGTTGTCCAAAACAGAACAGCCAGTCAAAATAGCAAAGCCAGACTCTCTACCAGCTAGCAAGACTGATTCACTCCTAGCACAGATATTCCTTCCCCAAGAGGTAAACACTACAGTTAAGGCTTTTGCATATGAGATCTCCCTCTGCTTGCCGCTGCAAGCTTTTTTGCACTTTCTCAAGTGCATACACTTGGTCTCCAAGTAATATGAATGGAATTTTTTATCTGTCAGAAAGGTAGAGGTCCATAATCTTTGGGTCTCTTGATGATTGGCTGGGCAGGAAAATGAGAGTTTTAATGTGGCTGGCTTTATGCTGAGGGGCAGCTAGTGCTGATAAAGGTAGGGCTTGGTGCAGTACCAGATAGGACTCTGCATCATCTATACAAAAATGTCATCTGGAGCTGCAGCATGATTAGCATAGCGTACAGTGATCCTCAGCTTGATCCCCTGGCTGCCTGAGGCATTATAGCACCATGAAGAGGTGATAGCATCACAGTACCATAAGGAGGTTTATACATCATAACACTACCTCATTACCGGAATACCAGAATCTGAATTTGAATCTGTTTACCTGAGTTTTTGAAGTTGCAAGATTCAGGTCGAGAAGATTTGGGCTTACAAATTCAGCTTCAGAAAAACATGTAGTATATATGTAAAGAGCAACTAAGGCTAGATCTAATAAAGTACAATCTTAGCCGATCACAAGACAGGTCACCAGTCATTTGAGTTGGGGTTCTCTACATCCACCACGTTAGTCATGTGGTTAATACCAAGATATGGTTTGCGGTCAATTTCGGCAAAATCTACAGAGCATACAGAGGAAGGGAAGGGAAAGTGATTAGTTGTCAATGCTGATACATTGTAGCACCCAGTGCACAACAACAAAATGTGTCTTCTGCATTTAAACCATATGTCACATAATAGGGGGCAGCTAATTCAGCACTCAGGAAACAGTACCTTGCCCAGGAAAACTCAGTGGTACTTATTGGTCGGGGATTCAAACCAGCAATCAATTGAACCACTGAAGATAAAGGAGGTGCAGTTTCTCAAGTCACAAAGTGAGATCGGTTTATTTTTCTTGTTAGCTGAAATGTTTACATGAGACAACCCATTTAAGATGTTCTCATGTGTTTTTAATAAGCTAGTCATGTAAATGCTATTACATCAGGTTATTAAGAACACATGTAAACACTTTAATCAGGTTATTATATGTAAACGTAATTATAATTCAAGGGCTGCTTCCTTTAAACAATCCAGACCATATTTAAATGAGCCTTCGAAATGGGACAGATTTTTCACACTGCTGTGGAACATCTGGTCTTCAAGTGCAGCTTTAGAAAGACGCAGCCCATATATTTGGACCCAACCGTAGTCTGCTAAAAAAACACTCATGTAGTTCATGACTTAGGAAATTGCATGTCCCTAATTTCCACTGCATGGTCCATAGGGCTAGGCAAAAAAACAATACCTATTAAGCATTTTTAGGCAGATTAGTAATACACAATATTCATATGAAGCACGGAAATTGTTCAGATTTAAATCTAAACCACACAAATTGTTTTATTAAAACAATGTTTTTCCTTGTTTTTGTATTATTTTGTCTTACTGATGTTGTAATGTATCACATCCATATAAAGAGCCTTGGGGTGACTGTTGTGAAAGGCGCTATATAGTGAAAAATTGAATTGAACTGTGCAATAATTCATCAACTTCTTGCCTGCCACGTCTGCCTGACCCTCCTGTCTTCTCTATCACGTAGACCTATTGGGCCATACTTGATCATTGTTGTCTTTTATTAGTCTGTGTGTGTACCTGTTTGTTCCATCTGCGTTAGTCCCGTCATTGAAGTCAAACCTTCTCATTGCGTGTGCTCTCTCACGTTCCAGGCCTCTCGTTTTGGTCACTTGTGATCCAGTTTATTTCCAATCTTTGTTCCACTGAGTTCAATAAAATCCCTTTTTGTTTCACCACAACACCTGCCCCAACATCCCCAACATCATAACAGAATGACCAGACTCTTAAACGACCCCTGCAACCTGTGCTTCTACTCTGGCTTTCAAGTGCTTTGGATTCAGTGGTTGATGGGGTTGCCAGCACCATGGGACTTCACTCATCTTCAAGCGGAGGACCTCCTTTCCCTCCTGGAAACCACCCTTAAGCTGAGGACTGGCTCTCCATTGCGTAGAACCATTCTGCATGCCAACTCTGAACTGTGTGAAGCCACTCAGCTCTCCACAGGTTCCCTGTCGCTTGCCACTATTAGCTTGCTGGCTCTTCGAAGCCAGCCGCTTATTTGCCTGCTGGCTCCCTAAGGCTAGCCACAGCTCTGCCTGTCCACAGCGCCTAGTCCAGAAGAGGCAACTGCCATATCTCTCAGCATATGAGGCCATCTTCGCTTCGCTTGATCTTTTAAAGCCCATCTCAGGAGGGGCCACTACTTGTCTCGAGCTGCTAGAACTCTGTTCTACCTGTCCTTGTCCTTGCCATGTCTATGTCTATCTACGCTGCTACATTCTGCTGCAGCTGTGCTTACCTCTGCTGTACCTCCATTTAAGCCTCTGTTGCACCCTACAGAAGCCATATGTCACACTCCTGGCCCAGAGAGGGCTGCTTCACCCACACTCCAGGCTTCTGACCCTGAGAGAGCCTCTCCAACTGAGTCCCAGGCTTCCGGCCGAGAAAGGCTACATCTGTGCCAGCTATGCCACAAGAACCTGATCCAGGTGTCCCAGCTTCACCCTGCAAGCCTCTATGCATTCTGGTTAAGCCTTGCTCACCTCCAGGAAGCTCAGCCTTGCCCCACTAGCCTCCAGGTCTCTTGGCCTCAGCCTGTTCACCTCCACATTTTTTGATGTCTTGCCAATGCCCACCTCATCCACAGTCATCCCCCAGGCACCCGCCTTGTCTCCTTTTGTCTCTCTCGTGCCCGCTTCACAGCTGCCTGCTTGCTGACGGCTGCCACCAGGCTGAAGTCCAACTTCCCAACCACCGCCAGGTCAATGTCTGACTCCCTGACTGCTGCCAGGCTAACACCCAACTCCTTGACAACTGCCAGACCAGGTTGGGCAGACCCAAATGATGGAGGACTAGGAGTAGTCTCACTCTGTTGGCCCCCACCTTAGACTAACCCGGTGCTAAGTCCTAGGGCAATAAATTAAAAATTGTTAATAGAGCCTCTGTCAAGGTAGCAACGGGGAAGCAGGAGAAGGAAGAGCCCGAAGCAGGGGATCATCCCGGACTTCGGGCTGATCGAGCCCATGCATTACCTCGTCGGTAATGCTGAGGTATTCCTCTTGCGCCATTCGAGGCATCTTCTTTGTGAGTTCCGTCATTCTGTCACAGTAGAAACGGGGAAGCAGGAGCAGGGAGACGGAGGATCAGGAATACAGGGTTTATTAGGAGTCCTACACAGAGAAAAACACGTAATGTCACAATGACCGGACTGGGGAAACAAACTGAAACGTGGACTAAATACACTGAACTAATGAAGACAACTCAAAACAGCTGTTAAACACTGGGAATCCACATGAGTTTAACAAGGAGGGCATGGCACAGGAGGATCGTCACGATTGGGGTGTGACAGAACCCCCCCCCCAAAGGCACGCACATTGGGCGAAGTTGCAGGAGGCACGGGAACTATGGGGGGTGAAGTTGCAGGAGGCACGGGAACCACAGGAGGTGCTGCAGGAACAGCTGGCGTGGGAACCACTAGGGACAGAGTCGGGGTTTGTGCCCTGGTATCAGGCGCCGTCAGCTTCCAGAACCAGGGAACCCGCGGGATAGCATCCCAAATGGACCTGGCCCCTGTAAAGGCCAGGTGCGTCCCGGAAAAGGGATGTGCTGCCAATGTGGGCAGCGTGGCGGCAGCCGAACGGTCGGGGCAGGCAGTAGGGTTTAGAATGGGGAGGAGATCTTCGACACCCTGCAGGAGAAGCGGTGGAGAGAGAAAGAGCCCTCAGGCAGACCTCCTGTGCATATTCCTGTCTCCATTTTCTCAGCTTCTTCCAGCTTGCTGCTTTCGGCTACGATGCGGACACCTCTGACAGCTCCACCAGCAGGCCGTAAGCCAATCCACGGGCTGCAGCTTCCTGTTTCAAGTTTGCCTCAGCCACCCAGCGTCTCAGCAGATTTTTGCACGCTTCCCTAGTTAAGTGCACATCTCCGGGCAGGGTCCTCTTTTCCAGGATGTCCCTGCACCGGTAGGATAGAGCCTGAAGCAGGGGATCATCCCGGACTTCGAGCTGATCAAGTCAATGCATTACCTCGACGGTAACGCTGAGGTATTCCTCTTTAGTCATTCGAGGCGTCTTCTTTGCGAGTCCTGTCATTCTGTCACGGTAGAAACGGGGAAGCAGGAGCAGGGAGACGGAGGATCAGGAATAAAGGGTTTATTAGGAGTCCTACACAGAACACAAGAAATCACGTAGCGTCACAATGACCGGACTGGGGAAACAAACTGAAATATGGACTAAATACACTGAACTAACAAAGACAACTCAAAACAGCTGTTAAACACTTGGAATCCACATGAGGTTAACGAAGGGGGTGTGGCACAGGAGGATCGGCACGATGGGGGTGTGACAGCCCCAGTTTAATGCATGATATAATTATATAAACGGTACTGTGCCATCCACTGTCTCATTATAAAAATATATTGATATATATTTTGATATACCACCCAACCCTAATGGTTCATTTAGAGTCCTTGTCCCTTGGAAACTTCTGTTGTGATTTGCCATGTTTTTTTTTTTTCCTTTTTTGCATGTGTCTTGGAATTTCTAAGTGTTTTCTGAGTTTGCAGTATGTTATCAGCCACTGTATGGTGATGGATGTAGAAAACTCTAGTGACCTGTCTTGTGATTAGCCATGATTGTTCTATGTTCTTTTGTTCTTTCTGAGTATCCTGGATGCTTTCCCTTTTTTTCTGAACCTGAATTTCTGAACCCGAGTTTTCTCTACTTGAATTTTTATTACTACACAAGCAACATAAACTCAAGTTCAGGTAATGAATTTAAATGATGTGTTTCTAATTCAAGTTCATGTAAAGGTATTCAAGTTTGGCTTCTGGTATTCAGGAAATGAAATTCAAGTTCAGGTCAATACATTCAAATCCGACTAAATAAATTCAAATTCAGGTTGTAGTCAGTATGATTTGAAACTATACATAAGGAAGTGATAGCATCATAGCACCAAAAGAAGGTTACAGCACTATAGAATCATACGGGAGTTACTGCATCATAAAGAAATTATTTTCAGCTTTCAAGTCCATCTCAGCCAGAGCACAGAACAAAACTTACTTCACTTTCAGATTTTCATATGTTCTTGGAGGTGCTCGTGGATGACCAGGGAGTGAAAAGGGGCCCTCTTTCTCACATGGGAAGCCAGGCTGCCATCAAATCCATCTCACACCTAATTACCCATATTCAGCTGGCACTGCACCCTCGCAAACGAGTGCCTCCCTTCCTGCCTAACTTGCTCTCTGTATGCCAATATTATACACATCTCCTTGCCAGCTCTCAACAACAATTTTTCCCTGAGCTGTTCAGTTACCCATTTAAGGTGCTACCATTTATTAGGCAACCTGAAATACACTACAGAGATGATTCAGGTTAAAGACACAGCTCTTCAGAAACTTGAGCATGAGATCACTGCAGGAACAGGGTCAGTCCCTTTACTGCTACTCCTCCTGCTGTCTCGATAGGGGCTGTTTCTGTAGCTCCCCTTAGCAAACTGACTAGGTATCTTGGTTAATGGCATGCATTCTCTCTCCAAATGGTCTCTTGTTGCAGCTTTCACTCTTCCACATGAACCTGCTGTCAGTTTTTTAATTATGCCAGCAGCCCTTTCTCCTTGCTCGATATACCTCTTCATCAGCCATTTGACTTCCTGCGATTTAAGTTAACCTCAAGATCCAACAAACAGACCTAATTTTGGTCAAATTATTTTGACTGTTCTGTGACATTTATCATAATATATTATATAAAAATGAAATCATTTATTTACAAGCCCAGTGAAAATGACCAAATTGATTTAAATGTACAGGAGAAATGTAAATAGCTTTGGTGTTTAATCACTTTTTTACAAGAAAGGATGTTTCTTATGAAATACATTTCTTGCAGTACTGTACATCATGTACAGATGATGTCATGTACCGCAGCGGGCGAGCAAGCAAGCCGCAGCGAAGGAGGAGGCTGGCAGACAGAGTGACGGGTAAACGAGGGTTTATTGTCAGGAGCCGGAAAAAACATCGACGTAGAGCACAACAATGACCGACCATAGACTACGGAGGACACGGACTAATATACATGACAGAAGCTGAATTAACTGGGAACAGCTGGGCACAATCGGGGAAGCACATGTGGGTGATGAGGGGGCGTGGCACACACAAGGACTGGACGCATAGGTCATGACAAATGTGTCCCGCATACTCTGCTGCTGTTTCAGCTCTGAAGCATTTAGAAGAATCAAGGACTATGTATATTGCACACATACAGTACTGTGCAATATGTGTCCCTCATCATCTGCAGAAACCATCCAATAAACCCATATATTTTTGACTCGATCATCAGCATACCTTACTTGTCTAATCAGTGACTCATCAAGTTATTTAACTAATTAAGTTAATTAATTATCTGATCTGGTGCTGAAATTTAATGAATACTCGAAATGATTGGGGTGTCCCTGAGGAGAGATTTGGAAACCAAAGTGGTGTTCATCCAGCTCTCCAAGAAGTTATCAGCAAGTTTTTGGAGAACAGAAAAAAATCTTGTTCATTTTTATGTTACTGTTAATTTCGTACATTCTAATTCTAAACTGTATTTTTTCCAGAAAAAATCTACACTTACTACTCAGATAAATGGCTCTTAACATTGTCTTTGACTGCCTAAGCTAAGCGCCATGTGGTAATAAACCAACATATAAATAACTGATAATATACCGGAGGAAAATGAGACCACGGGTCTTTTTATGGAAAGTTGATAACGTGTACTTCAGATTTTATTTCCCTTTTGCGTCCAGATGGACATAACATTGATTTAAGAATATTTCATGTGTGTGATTATGTAATAAAGCATATAAATCTTGTGGTGCAGAGCTTGAGTTGTTGTTTTACGATCAGATACAGTATATGTATACATTTGCTTACTGACAACCACCAATGGCTCAAATGTGTCAGTAATGGAAAGCTACAAAGCCATAACTTCACCCATGATTAGCAAAGAGTGCAGCGTGGAATCAAAGCTGCACATCTCCTGCTTTATACTCCTCTTCAGTACTAAGATAGTTATATATTAGAAAACCAGTATTGCATGGCACAGAACACTCAGGAGATTGGGGTATTCGAGGACTGGATTTATTCGCGAATAAAACCAGAGGGGGCGATCAAGAGGCGTAGTCGGGGTACGGAGCAGGAGGTCGATGAAGCCGGGGAAGTCAAGCGGAGGGGAAGCACAGGATGCAGGGAGGGCGGACACGGGCTGGAGTAGAGGTTCCGGGGACTGGAGGAGTGGACACGACGGGATGGGACTAGGGCTGCAGACAGGACAAGAAGAAGACTGCTCAGTAGGTCGCATGAAGACAACAATACCTCACGTTGAGGTGAGCGAGACGCTGCCTTATATAACAGCCGGCTCGTGTGCGACCGATCTTGCGGATTAGGAGGGCGGATCCATCGGGCGGGGGCGTGGTCTGGACCTGACAACCAGTCCAACTGACACTGTAATTCAAGTTCATGATCATGTACTGTACACACACAGGAATACTCACAGCCCATCACATACCAAGGGCAATTTAGAGAATTCAAATGACCTAACTTCATTTCTTTGGACTATGAGAAGAAATCAGAGTACCCAAAGGAAACATTGAACCCATATACTGAACCCATACACACAGTGGAAATGCAAGGTGGTCAGACATTGAACTGTAAGGTGCACACACGGTGGGAAATTTATACATGCTAAGAACACATGAGGATCGGACAGGGTACACCCAAGACACGGGCAACAATAGGGAAATGCAACCATAAACAACATGGGCTATTTATCCCTGCATATGCTGATCCCTGCCGGTGCTACACTGCCCCCCCAAAGGTCGACTGTCCTGGTGACCACCAGCCCCAGTTCCCACCTCAGTTCTGAAGCAAATCACAGGGGTCCAATGGCAGCCGCTGACTAACATCTCTTCATGTTTTACTTTCTGAGCTGAGCTGTTTAGCTGTCAGAAAGAAAAAACCCAAAGGATCTTTTTGCTATTGCTCCCCCTTTACCCTTTGGTTCTTTTTAGCCCACTCCCTACCTGGGATTTGTTGTGTTTCATGCCCTTGTTGCATGCCACAGCGTCCCCCAGGGGAGGCGCACCACACACATTGAGAATCACTGGCTTAGGTGGAACAGTGATGCTCCTGTAGCTGACGTGCTTATGCTGTTTTGCCTTGCGCACAAGGAGATCTCTTTCCTTGGCCGAAATTGCGATCTGGCTTTCAGAGCAAACGCATCATTATAATAGGAATCTGCAGTAGATCATCTTAAGGAAGATGTGAGGTGGCATGCCATTCTGATTTGTTCATTACCTGTAGCTGATTATGAGAAAGACCTTGGTGTGTATGTTGATGCTTCCATGTCCCATTCTTGTCAGTGTGGGGAAGCAATAAAAAAGGCCAATAGGATGTTGGGGTATATCTTCAGGTGTGTGGAGTTTAAGTCAAGGGA
>JAABNX020000070.1:17672393-17685559 GCA_015163995.2 Mormyrus lacerda
AAGGAAGCTTGGGCTACAGCCAAAGCAAGATAGCAAAATGATTTATGATCTGACTTTCAGTTCAACCTTCTAGCCTATGTTTTCAATGCGTGTTTAAAAGTCCTCATATACGACTAACAGAATCATTAATTTGTGTAAATTAATTTATTTACTATAGACCAGTAATTCTCAAACTGTGACATGCAGGGTTCCCTCTAGTGGCATATGCAGGTACATGTGTATGTAAACATAGGTCTTAATGGTAATGGCTTGTTGGCTTGACTTCTTTAGCACTGGTGCATGTATGTACTAAGTATAAGTAAAATGAGTATTTTCTGAGGTGGTACTGAGGTGGTTTTAGATACCTTGCAACAGATTTATAAATTATAATGCAATCCTGCCCAATAATTGATCATTTTCCACAGAAAGTAAAAATCACAATGTCAGACCTCTAATCATGAATGCTTACCCCCACTTTGGTAAGTAAATTTTAATGGCAAAATTTTAGCATATACTGTATAGTGCTTTTGTGATTCACTTTTGGTTTAATTTTTTTAAGTGGCCTGGAGTGTACGTACTTCTGCTTGTGTATGTGTGTGGGGGGGGGGAGTATTAAACTACTCAATATTATTGTCTGTCTTTGGTTTTTAAAATTTAAATATTGCATATTGTTTTGTGTTACATTGCCCAGACCTACTTTTCAGCCCTCCGGAGGCTCTGACATTCTCTTGCTATTAACAGACATAAAAGAATATCAAGCAGATGCTGCGGGAAAGACAATAATGTATTCTCTGGATGTGCCATCCAACCCCTGGTCCTCCAACTCATTCTTTCTCTTCCCACTCCCCACAAACTTTACATTCTCTAGGTCTCCTTCACACTCTCATAGAATAAAATAGGCCCCAGATCATCATCTATAAAATGTTCCTGGGAAGTTTGAAAAAGATCCATCAAATACTTTTAGAGTTACTGTGTTCACAAGATTAAGTGTCTTCTGTAGTCATGCTACACTTCCATGCATTACTTCCTTTGCTGCCACATATCAATACTGCTTCATTTTGAATATAAATATAAAAGCAGGTAGAGGTCTTCATCCATATAATATTTTTCTTCTTTTTAACAGTTGAGACTTATCAAATGTTTTTTGAGTTGTCAAGGTCACAAGGTCAAGTGTCACTTTTCCCTTTGCTGCTACTAAATAGCATTGCTACAATTCTGGTGTGATTTGTTTCAGACCTTCACCAATACAATGTGTCCAATATTTTTTGAGTTATTGCACTAACAATGTAAGACTGGAGGGGCTGTACTGGTCCCAAAACCACCTGGAGAATACAACTAACAAAATTGCATGTCAGAGAATCACTAAGCAGACTAACCTTATGTGCTCTGGTGTGTTAAGAAAACACTTGAAGAGCAGGAAAAGTGCGGAAGGCTGCCATAACAGGGTGAGAATCAGTGCCCTTCTGCAGTGTCTATGGTACAAGAAGGCAGCCAGTCTGAAATGTGCAAAAGCTAAGGCAGTGGGAAAGAGGAAGTGAGTACACAGGTGGTGTCCAAACCTGTACAATCTGACCTCCTGCTGGTACAATGAGAAGGAAAATCACACAGGGAAAAGGAAAAAAGCATCATTTCCTGAGCCGAAAATAAGAGCTACACAGGGAGTATTTTGGGGCTGGTGGCTGTGGGACAGGGTTTGCGAAACCTCAGGTGGAAGGTGATGCTGGTTTTCACAGACACTACATACCGTCCATGTGGCACTCTGATCCAGAGCACAGTGAAACTAAGGTTAATGCCAGGAAGAAACAAGCAATGTTTCAGCAAGCTTCAGGCATTAATAAGAAAAGGGTGAGGACCCCCGGAATGTACCTCCTAATGGGTTACACAGTTGAATCAGCTGCAAATCAGAATGTCCTGCCCGACTGGCAGTCTAACCGGAACCGTGTCACAGCAGGCTGGGAGTGAATGAGCTTAATTGTGTTGTCCTGCTGGGTGACAGAAGATTCTTTCAACCCCTGGGACAAAAACTATGGATTTCCATAACATTATAATAATACATTTCATTTAAGTAGTGCCTGCAAAATGATTTCATCTTAGGGTCGAACCTTCTCATTACTCACCCCCCTCATTCCTCTGTTAACCTCCCCCCACAGTGCTCCAGACTACTCAGCCCCTTCTTTGGCATATGTGGGACTGTGCTGTAGCTAGGAAACTTGTTGATCTGATTGATTTCGGTTTGGAATCAGACTGCAGAATGCTGTGTCATCGAAGCCGGATATCTACTGCTCACCAATGGTAATCTTGGAAACTTTACTGAAGGCAGGAGCACTGCAGTATTCTGGATACTTCGCCACTACGCCATGCCTCAAAAAACACGCAGATCCTGTGATCCATCAGTTCTTTAACAAACTCGCTTGCGGGATCAATGTCATAACTCATCTTGATTTAATAATGCAACAATATCAGAAAGAAGAGTTACTAATATATCAGAATTTTTAATATGAATATTAAAATATAGCAGCTGACAATAGCTGGCAGCTCATTTAGTCTCTCTGTCCTGAACGGAAGAACTATCATGTGATGCAGAAACTAACCAGCCACAAGATCCAATGTGACACAAAATAATTACATACAGTACTACAGTGTCCCTCAGAAACCATCCACTGGAGATGATGCAAAGGTTACCACTGCTTTGTCCTGGTCTGGCTGAAATTAAATGTCTTTTTAGCAGGAAGGTTGTCATGGTGTTTCTTTTCAGGCCAGAGGCAGCCCAGTGATGTGTGGGTGGAAATGTGGCTGCACGAAGGCCTCCCCCTCCCCCTCCACTAGCCAGCCAGAGTGATAGTCCTGCAAGTGCCAGTCCTATAGGAACCAGCACCAATCCAGGAGGATTTTCATTTTAGAAGGTGGTTCAGGAAAACTTATTAATATTCATATGAGAGGCGCTACTTGATTGGCCAGTGAATGCCTTAGACAGAATGCCTAAGAAACCATGGTATTTGCTAACTACCAGAACCTATGTCAGAATACTGTTAGCCTAATGTATAAAACTCGTGCACAATTGTAATAGCAGTCTCATTATTTAATAGCCACACCTAGTATAAGTGGTTAGCTTAGGCTTGTAGTAACACCTTTGGCTTAAATTTCCATTTAAGGACAGAACATGTCTTTGCTGAAATACTACATGACACCTTTTAATGAAGTATTACTCAACATTTAAGAAACACTACTCAACATAACCTACCTTATCGCCATCAGCAAAGAACAGGTTCATGTTGAAGCACATTCACCGGTCAATGGGGTCACGCTTTTCTCATGGTTATTAATAAGTTGTCCCAAATCACCCAATAAAACAATAATTGCCCTCACTAGTGCAGTGAAAACCAGACAGCCTTTGGAGACACACGTTTGGAAACAAAACCAAGTCAGACCCCTCCTTTAGCTAATCTCCCCATCAGGCACACCTTATAAGGTCACTCCCTTATAAGTTTATAATCATCACATTAATTGGATCTGTAACAACGACATCAAAAGAATGCCACAACATTAACCGCCAGCATGTCACCACATATATAATGGGGTTTATAAATGCACTTATCAGGAACCACATAGCATGATAGATGCTGAGAAGCAGAACCTGAGCAGTGAAGAGAACACAGACATACCGGCAGCTGGCTGATGACCCCAAGAATAACTCTGACCTCTGATTGGCTCAGACGCCACATGTATTTGACTTCAGTCTCTGTGGCACACTGGCAGATGGAGACACGCCGATGTGGAATACTGTTCAATGCACCCTTTTGAGTGCCAGCAGCATTTTTAAATGTGGAGCAAACTCCAAAGCATCTCAGTGCCACATCTAAAATGGACAGAGTGGGAACAGCATGCAGATTGAATGTCAGCTAGCTGCCTGGGTAAGGTATCACAAGTCAGGTCAATCTCTCATGCAGACATGGACAAAATGGACATAAGGAGAGCAGTAGAGACTGACTGATGGTGGGATCTCTATCTGCGAGGAAGGTGTAGAAACCTCCCCTGTGAATTCCCCTTAGTGTTGTCTTTATATTGTGGACTTGACCAACATTTATGGCTACAGTCTTTCCCCTTCCCAAATATTATTTCTGTTCTGATTTTTTGTTGTGAACATAAGTCATCGCTCCACTAACTTGGCTCAGAGAGTCAGCAGAGTTCTCAGAGGGCCACGGCTGCTATAGTGAATGTAATCAGATCTTAATGGTGCTCCATCATTTCCAGGCAGACGCCATATGGGTGTGACAGCACTGATGGAGAAAGAAATTAACTGCTGAAACTGTTATACTGGGTTATAGGGCATTATTGTGACCAGGACTGGATTAGCCATCTGTTACACCGGCAAAATTAATTGTAGTGGACCCCCTTGTTCAGCAAAATTCCAAAGTCCAGGGCCAATTTTAAATCCCAGTCCGGCCTACATTGTGATGACCTAGTCTCTCATCAAGGTGGACAGAGTGAGACGTCAATATCCAGCTAAGGAGCACCATTCCTATTTTAAGCACGATACTTTGACAATGGCAACACAGCGTCATGGTCTCTGTCAGTTAGCACTAATGTTGTGGTTAAACATGATGAATATCACTGATTTACTAGCTGTCTCTCACTCACAGCGTTGCAGAGCTGACAGGACATCTCCATTCAGCTACACAGAAATCAACACACAAGATCAATCAGCATGGCACACTAGGGGGCAAGGCAAGAGTCCCAAACCAGGCTTGGGACACAATGACACTCATTAAAGGCTCTGGGCACCCTGTGCCAATTAAAGCACATCTGCGGATGGTAATGATGGCTCCCGCAGAGAATGTGCTTAAGTTCCCGATTGGCATCATTATACTGCAGTAACCATTTTTGCCTCTTGTTTGATTGCTCATATTTTAGCTGGATTATGCTGAAGAAATCCATAGGAAAAAATGACATTGGAAAAACATAAAGCCATGCAGAGAGACTTTGTATCACAGCCCACTGTTCTGGGAAGCCTTCAGTACTACTAGTGTTATGCTGTGCATCTACATCATGCAAATAAGCACAGCGCCGATGATCTTCTTGTGGCACATGCAATTTTTCTACTGCTTATACATTACTGTATGCTGCATTATTATAAGTCCTTGCTTGATCTACACATGCTTAACCTTTGACAATGAAGAATGTGGGGTGTTATAGTTTTAAAAAATTATCTCCTTTTTTTAATGAAAAATGTGAACTGATAAATATGGCTTTCACATCCTACTTGCCATGTCCACCTGACCCTCTCTCCTCCCAACTGTGGCCTTAAAAAGCCATACCTGTTAGTTCCCTCATTAGTCTTATATATACATGCTTCCGAGGTGTGTATTCCCCAGTCCAGTCATTGAAGTCGAACCTTCCTGTTGCCAGTGCTCTTCCTATAGTCCAGTCCTCCTGTTTTGATCCTTCATGATCCAGTCTCTGTTCCTTTAATTCAAGTAAACCCCTTTTATTTTACTACAATGTCTGCTCTCGAGTCCTTCGTCCCTTAACTCATGACAATGGTCTGGCTAATTAGCTTGATAGTTCCTGCTCCCCACTAATGGCCAACCCATTTGTGGGACTGCTGCTTGTTTCCAGACTTCATAAATTTCAATTTAAAAAATCAGGCAAACAAAAATGACGGCCAAACAACAAAAATGACCCCTTTTTACATGGCGCCCGTGACATCATCCGTTTTTTCCTTGTGGATTGTGCATGCGCATGATTCACAGTATTCACAGTGTACGTAATTCTTAGCCTACTGAAGAAAATCAGTCCTCATACAGGCTAATATGTTAGGTCACTGAATAGCAAAGGTTTTCAGCCATCTACCTCATAACACAAGGAGTATTGAACCTCCCTTTTGACAGATTTCTCAACCTAATAACATGCAGTCTTCGAAACAGGAAGAAAAGAATAACCAGTTAAAAGGCACAGTTCAATAACAAATCAGAAACCCCACTGTATTTTATAGGTATGCTGCACAACAGCTTCATGGCGCTGGTCAGTATTGTGGAGAGGATAGGTGGCCACTCAGTACGGAGTCACACAGGGAATGACTTTTAAAACTTAGGATACAAAGCCAGTGTCATGTGAGCACACGAGGGAGAGAATGAGGGGGAACGGATGCAACATGAACCTGCTTTACTGGGTTATAGGGCAGCCCACATTAAAGAATTGCAGCAAATCTGTCTGTTTTCACCCGTTCTGCCTGCGCATAATTGAAAGGAATCTCGGGACACTGACTTTTTGCTTATACTGATGGGCAGTGGTGGCTTGATGGTTAGGGAAACGCACTTGTAATTGAATGATTGCAGGATCGAATCCCCCACCAGCCAGTCACCACTGAGGTACTCTGAGCAAGGTACTGTCCCTGGGCACTGAATTAGCTGCCCCCTGCTATGTCACGAAAGTCACATTTGGGTTAAATGCAGAGGACACATTTTGTTGTTGTGTGGTGTGTTGACAATGACCACTAATCTCTAATTCTAATTACTGGCACCAGAAAGATTTCAGACAGATTTGCTGCGTTCTTTGACATCTGGACACGCTTCACTAAAGAACTGTGCTGAAAGTTTCACTCATGACCATAGACAAACAGCTGTTTCTGACCAAAGTTTGCTGTTCATTCACGCAGTATATTGCATCCAAGCTGGACAAATTTGGGATCAAGTTCTGAATGATGACGGATTTGGAGACCCGGAAACCCAACACAATAACAGACTACGACTGCATGAAGGTATGTGAATGTGTATATAATTTTACACCAGTGCTACAATGTTTACAATGTACTATACAGGCCCATATCAGGTAGAAAAAAGCACATATACTCATGTGTCTCTCTGCTTTTACAGTGTTGTGTAGATGTGTTGGACCAAATGGTGTGCATGTATTCAGTATGAACGGCAACACACAGGTGACCAATAGCTGTATTTTACAACATGCTGGACCTGGCGGCGGTGAATGCCTATGTTCTGTACAAGGCATGCACAGGGTGGAGGTTACATCAGAGGTCAGAAGTTGAAGCTGGGAATGACGTCAGACCTGAGTTAACTGCATTCCAGTATAGCAAATGGAAAAGCCATTTAGCAATACCAGGGACCAGATTCAAACAGCAACATTTCTTGTGTAGTGGGATAACACATCAGATTAAATGGCCTTTTACTTTGTTCACTTACATTTAGCAGAGACTACCTTAAATTTGACAAGTTATCCTGCAAAGCAAGCAATCCTGAATTCTGAAACAGGCCCAGTTCCAACCAGGTTAACGGTTAGCCATTGTTAGCAATATCAGTTGATAACAATTAATTATGTGGCATTTTGGGCAGAAAAACAACACATCCATAGATAGAAATTGGACAGTACTGTGTGTACGACCAATTTAATGAGCCACAAAAAAGACATGAGTGCCAAACAGACAGTTTAAAACTACAGCTTTTATTGATAAAGGGTGTAGCAATCTTAAATTCTCAGGTCAGGGCTGCATAGATTCCTCCAACTTTCCGAGTTGGAATTCTGACTTCAGGGGTGTTCCAGTTGAAATTTCATATTCATATGAGTTCATATGGAATGGAGCAGAACTGTGGGGGCAGGAGTGTGAGCTGGGAGCAGGGGGAGGGGGGCAGAAGAGGGTAATGTGCTTGTCATAAGTTGCGATGCATGGACCAGGGAAACAGGCAAAGGAGCAAAGAACTGGGGTCAAACAAAGGGGTTTAATGGAAAACTGAAGGGGCACAAGGAAGACAACGTAACAATGCACAACACTACAATGACAGAACTAGGGAAACAAACTCTGACGTGGACTTAAATACACCAAACTAATAAGGATAACTCGAAACAGCTAATAAATATTGGGACTCCACATGAGGTTAATGTAAGGGGTGTGGCACAGGAGGATCGGCACAATTGGGCTGTGACAAAGCTGAACCTGCTGAAAAAGATGTTCAGCTCATTGGCTCTGTCCAGGTTTCCCTCAGCCTGATCTGCCTTCATGTGGAAGCCTGTGATCTTTTTCATTCCTGACCACACATCCCACCAGTTGATTTCCTGGAGCTTGCTCTCCAACTTCTCTCCTGAATGTTTCCTTGCTCTCCTTCAACCTCATTTTCATCTCCCTCAGCATGCGCCTTTGTAGTTCCCTGCTCCCTCTCTTCTTATTCAGCAGCTCCTTTAGGTCATTGGTGATCCAGGGCTTCTTACTGGGGAAGCATCGCAGTTATTGAGTTGATGTCAAGTCCATGGGGCTCACAGAGAACATGCCAGTCTGTGTCCTCAAAGCACTCCTGAAGTGCCTTGTTTGCTTCCATAGTTGCCAAGGAAGGCACAAGCCTCTCTAAATGACTATGTTTAAAATTACTATTCACTTGGTCAACTAGATTATGCTAATGCTAGCAAAAAGTTAGCATTCAATGCATTCCTATAGGAATGCCTTTTCTCGGAAAAGTCATTCTTGAGGGTTACCCAACCATCACACTCCTGAATGGTGGTTCCACTGTCAGCATAATATTTAAGTCCCAAACATTCCCCCTGTCCAACATTACAGTACCTTTGACTGTAGCAAAGGTACTGTAATGTTGGAGAAGGTCTTTGTCCACTATAATCTACCAGCTTGTATCCATTTTGACCAGGGACAGGGACTTCAAGAATCTACTAATCTACTGATAAAAGCATGCTGGGGATAAGAAAATTAAGGACCTCTCATCACTCACAGGGGGACCCTCAGCCACTCTTCTGTCCATGCTGGGTACTCTTGATTTGAAATACAACCAAAAATAGAGTCAGCATGTGTCTTTTATAGTGCTGTGTATAACTGTTATGAATCTGTCCTGGGAAGCAGTACAAAACGCCGTAAAATCAGGAAAACCAGCAAATACAGGAAGAAACGCAAAAAAAAACAAAAAAAACTCAATGACCGGACAGGGGTAGAACGAACACGGAAGCATTAAATACACCCTCTAGCCAGCCACTCATCATTATGCACCAAGGGATAAGAATATACCCCACGATTGGTGCAGGAGAAAATGTCACTGAGTCCCCTCCATCTTCCAGCTTCACCCTCTGTTGTGTCAAATGTAGTGAAAAGATGGACAAGCAAAAATAACTTGGCAGTTCAGTCAATCCTGTCCCATAAAGTTAGAAAACCATCTGATGGGGACATCTAAAGGGGGGAGGGTGTAACTCCTGGGTAAGAGACCCAGAGTTAAGCTGCATTGATGAAAAACCCGACTAGTGTTAAAGTGTTATTGTTTCTGATATTTTGGTTAATGAGTACGTTTCTCCATAAGAGGTATAATGCTGTTTTTACTTAGCATTTTACTTTGCCATTGATTACTCTGTATAGACAACAATATTTTTTTAGTCGCAATTGGTTAATGGGGTGGGACTAATGAGGGAAAAACGTGGTGCATATGGAATACGTTTTTCTGCGCGAATGAATCTGTTCTTGGACAGAGAGGGTGCGTGTTCTCTCTAAAGGTAGCGATTAGCTAAGACATACACAAGTGAAAACATATAAATGCGTGAGGGACAGTTCATTCGAGATAAGAAGCGGGTAATATTACTGAGTATTTCTGACTGTTAATTGTGTTGGATAATTAGCCTTATTAAGAAGGCTGCTTGTGTGGGCATCCGTGCTGAGGTTCATGCCTGGATGTGGAGGCCTGTGCAAGTCATTAGACAGCGCTCCGTGCGACTGAGAATCCACAGATGTTCCTCTGGCTCCGAGGGAGACCCGTCGGTTCCCATCACCGTGACTACTAGCACAAGGATACCTTGTCCTTCCCTCCTACAGTATATGCTGTGACCGAGTTGGATTTCCGTTGGATATAACCGTAAGTATAGTTCGGACTACTCGCCTGCGGTGAGTTACCAGCTAGTATATTGCTCAAGGAGTGAAGTGACTGTTACAGTGGAAGGTGTTTTAAGTTTATAGTCAACTATAGATGTAGCAGGATGAATTTGTTGTTTTATTTTCATTCCTTTAGTAAATTACAGACTGCTATGTATAATTTTGGTTGGACTAATTAACTTGGTGGTAGCAGTGTGATGCTATTTGTTTTTTTAATCTAATTAATTTAATTTAAATATTTGGGCAATAAATAATACAACCTTATAATATAATATTTCAGGCAATATCCATTTACCTTCTCTGTGTCACCTAAATAAATAGGAATTGTTTGAAACAGAGGTGTTACTGTGAAACTTTTAAGGTTAAAAGGCATTTTTTCAGCTTTATCATAGTGTACCTCCTTTGATTCTATAGATGGTTTCAGTACATGAACCCAGGGCACTGTATCTACAGGTAAGGGATACTGGGAAAACGCTACACTATCAGCTTTCATCCTGATACTGTATAAACTGGATTATCAGTTACCCAAATGCATGAAAGTGAGCCATATTTAAAAATGCCAAAAAAGACCATTCCTATGAGACAAGATAAAAGAAAAACTGTTTAATGTAAATTTAAACTATGTGAAAGAAAGATTAGACATTTATTTGCCAGTCACTGTGGAGAGTCTGCTGATTCTCAGTGGAAAGACAACACTCCCCATGCAGGAGATGGAGGGTAAACAGTAAAATTAAACATCATGATGAAGTGGTATCTATTCCTTACAAATGCAGAGACTTGTACATATTAGGTTCTTTAGAGCAGAATATAAAATACCATCCTTCACTCCTTAATGTGCAGTTTCACATTAAACACAAACTAACAGCCTTAAATAAAACAGAAACTTCCCTCCTGAGCACAGGAGAGTAATCGGAGAGAAAAAGATCCAAACAAGCAGAAAGCTAGACTGATCTTTCGTTTTCTACAGAATAAAAAATGACGTATTATCATCCAGCTAATCTATGCCAGCTAGCTACACAAGTTTCAATGAAATTTCACTGAACTTTTTTCAGTGAAGTTAAAAAAGTTTAATCAAGCTTCATTACTGGAATCCCCCCCCCAGTGGTCAGCAAGTGGCTTAGAGGTTGTCCTTCGTCAGCATCAGGTCAAAATCTCCGCATCCATGCCCTGATAATAATAACTGCACATTTTTTTTTTGATTTACAAATACAATTCAACTTAGCTGCTGTAAAATGATCCTCCCATTTAATACTCACATCATTCAGAAATATTTAATTGACATCCATCCATCTATCCCTCCATTTTTTACTTACCGCTAGTCCTGTTCTGGGTTGCAGGGGGTCCAGGGCCTATCATGGATGCAACGGGCACAAGGCACGGGTTGGCACCTCACCCTAGTTCATTCCATCGCAGGGCACACTTACACACCATTCACACCTATGGGCAGTTTGGTAACTCTAATGAACCTTAGCATGTTTTTGGATTTTGAGGGAAAACTAGAGTACCCAGAAGAAACCCCACAATGACACAGGAAGAACTTGCAAAATCCACATTCTCACTCAAAGACTCAAAGCCTGGCCCCAGAGGTGTGAGGCGCCACTGCACCACCATGCCCCCCCCTAATTACAATACAAGCAGATGTATTACTCAGATGGAAAACAGAATGTATATATTTGCATAAGCTATAGTGTTTTCAGATAATTAACCATGTTTATATGCTTAAGATGCAGACTGCCTTTATCATACTCGTATGCGTTTTTTTCACTGGATCTTCAAAAACATATTTCCAGAAGAGGAGACTGGCCAATAATTACTCATATATATTTTATATCCATGGATGCCATAGCTCTTTATCAGATCTCAGTCCACCAAATACAGCGAATACGACCATACAGCATTTGTCATACATTGGACCTCCTTGCTATCAGCTTGGCTTGACTCAGCTCATGCTGACGTTAATGGTTTAAGGCTAGCACATCACTGTGAAGGGAGATCCAACAGGAGCCAGACTAAGTACTCCCATGCTGTCAAGCTGCCACAG
Source organism: Mormyrus lacerda (assembly GCA_015163995.2). Classification (NCBI taxonomy): domain Eukaryota; kingdom Metazoa; phylum Chordata; class Actinopteri; order Osteoglossiformes; family Mormyridae; genus Mormyrus; species Mormyrus lacerda. The sequence goes on from JAABNX020000070.1 coordinate 17,684,279, forward strand.
TCATGAGCTGCTTTTAGAACAGCCTAAGGATCGCACTGTACTCCCTTCCGCTGGGTATTCAGAGGAGGAGAGGAGGAAGAGGAAGAAAACTTGGTATCATAAATGCAGAATGCTCTAGTAGTTATGGCAGGATGGCAAAAAGGTAGAGCAGCTGGTTCAGTAATGCTCAGGCACCTGGCCTTGTGGAAGCTGCCTGATAGGGGGACTGAGAAGATAGAGCAGGGATGGGCAGTCTTATCTGCAAAGGATCAGTGTATGCAGGTTTTTGGGATATCCTTCAGGTCAGCTGTTCAAACCCAGGTGTGAGGACTACTCAGCCAATCAGTCCTCTAATTAGTAATCTAATTAGGGAGCTGCAGCGAAAACCCACATACAAACCGGCCCTTTCTGTATAAGATTGCCCGCCCCTGGGTCAGAGCAAATACAGCAAGTCAATCTGACTCTTTGAATGCAGCTCCACACACAGATGCCACCTCCACTCAAAGGAGGCAGGAGTCAGAATCAGGCAGAGTCTGAAGGTGCCAGCTTTATGCAGCCATGTCTTGCTTGTTAGCATACAATTTGAAATGCCTGAAGTATTGAGTATGAGCCTTGCTGGATGGACTACAGTTTAGTGCCATTTTCTGGGCAACTATAAATGCCTCCTCTGATGTTTAATATTTTTTGTATAGGTTTTCCTAGTCTCTGGTTTTGTTTGTCTTTATAACACTGATTTAGGACATCCTGTTAGTGTCTCGTTTTATTATGTTTGTCTGTTCTTTGGTTCTTAGTTATTCCTAGTGTTGATAGCTTTCTTTCTTATTGTCCAGTGTTTTTTGGAGTTCCCTTGTTCTGTCTTAGTGAATTGTATCCTTTCTTGCTAACCTGTGTTCCTTTTGATTGGTCAATCTGGTGATTCAATTCAATTAAATTCAATTCAGTTTTTATTTATTTATATAGCTCATTCAACCGGCCAGAGCAAGCAAGCAAGCCTGTGGTGACATGATGATGATGACTTACACCTGTCCTTTGTTTGCCATGATTCCCTGTGTGTATTTAAGTGCCTGCATTCACTCGGTTAATCAGATATTGTGTTACATTATGGCTTATGTGGCCTTATGGCTTTCTGAAGCTTGTTTTTGTATTATTTTTGTTATAAGAACATAAGAACATAAGAAATATATAAACGAGAGGAGGCCATTCGGCCCATCAAGCTCGCTTGGGAAGAACTTTAATAGCTCAGAGTTGCTAAAATCTTATCTAGCTCTGATTTAAAGGAACCTAAGGATTCAGCTTGCACTA
>JAABNX020000070.1:17700882-17719047 GCA_015163995.2 Mormyrus lacerda
TCGTGCTTGTCACCCGTGCGTCAAGATTAAACCCCGTTTTCCACGTCCGTCTGGCTCCGCTCGCTTCTTTGCCTGCTTGCCTCCTCGCGAAACGTCACAATATGTTTCATTTTAGTTGATTTTAATTTAATGGAATTATGAACATAGACACGAACGAGGAGCTTTTCAGAAGAAATACACTCATAATTAGAAATAGGCTAATAATTTAGCAATGAAACAAAATAATTATTTTATTAATATTATTATTATTATGTTATTATTTTAATTTAGTCGTTCTTGTTGCTTTTGTGCAGTAGATAAATAATACAGTATTTGTTTTTAAAAAAATCATTTTAAGATAATTCCATTTTGCGGGAGTCCCGCGATTAATTATATTCTCCTGCAACCCGCACATACATGAAGACCTTACCGCCCGCACCCGCATTCACCCATCAAATCTTGTCCCGCGCCGCATTCGGTGCTTTGGGTCCCGCGGGTCCCGCGGTACTCCCGCTGGAGTGCAGGTCTCTACTTTGAAGCACAGGGACTTGGCTTTTCTAAAGACCTGCTGTATTCTTGCGTCTAAGTCCATTTAGATGCAGGTTGCTGCATTGGCCTCAGCTGCTGTGGATTTAATTGCCATTTCTTCATAATGAACTGTTTATAATAAGATGTATGTTTAATAAGATAGTTTGGCCCCACTGACAGTGGTACTTTGAGGCAGATGTTCTGAGGCTCTTCAGCACAGGATTGTGCACCGATGCGTGCCAGCATATACCAGTGATGGTGACTCGATTGCCATGGAATAAGTAATAGCCTCTTAGGGTCCTTTTACAAGCAGAGATGAAAGACAGAATCAGTTTTGTTGTTACCTTGTCACTTCTAACACTGAACATGCTCATGCTGAGTGTGAATTCTTATGTGACCATGTTGGTTCTGTCACAGTACACAGAATTTGCTTTAGGAAAATTCATCCTTCACTTGGCATTTTATAGACAGAAACACTAAAGTGTTGACTTAAATGCCAAGTCTGAGACCAGAGTACAGATGCCTTATTTAGTAAAGACAGTAATGCTTTTTACACGCAAAGCCAGGAAAGAGAAAAGTAAATTAAACACAGCAGCCAATATGTTTACCTTAACATCCTGACGTCTGAGTGACCAATTTGCTTCATAATTTGTTTACATCCATGGAGGTTCCCCAAATCCTTGGCATAAACAACATCTTTATAATTATGGATAATATCAGATTATTATTCCACAATACCAGTGGGCTTCAGTCATTACTCCAAATTCCTAGCTACTCCCCAGAAGGCTCATTGACAGAGTAAATTGGTTTAGAATACAAGACTGACTGAAATGTTTATTCAAAGACTAACCCTTATTCTTGTGTAAAAACATAGCATGTGTGTCTGGTGTGTCTATCATGAAAAATAGATCAAAGACTGTACTGCTGAGGAGAAGAATGGAATTAATAAAAGTGTCTTGTCAAAGTTTTGACCTCCCATTCAAATCATTCCCAAGGAAAAATGCTGTGAAAACCATTCCATGTGAAAACTTTACACAATCTTGACAGCATCATGGATCAATTAAAAACATGGATATACAATACCAGTCAAAATTTTGGAAACACCAAGTTGCCTACAAAGTTGCAGCGTACTGCATCATGTGACCTGACCACCTGAACACAGCAGAAATTGTTTAGGAGCTGTTTGACTAGAGAGTGAAAAAAAGTAGCCAATGAGTTCACAGTATGAGCAGGTACTCCTTCAGGACAGCTGGAATAACCATCCCAGGAAGCCACCTCATGAAACTGGCGTAGAAAAGTAGAGTCAGCCAGTTACTGGAGCAATTGGGGTTAAGGGCGTTGCTCAAGGGTCCAATGGTGACACCATTCTGCCGACCCAAGGATTTGAAAAGACAACCTTCAGAGTCCCAACCCACAAAACTGCCCCCCAATAAATAATTAACTTTTTTTTTAATACCTTTTTTGTGCAGCCCATAACCCTTATACATTATATGGACAAAAGTATTGGGACATACCTCTTAATCATTGAATTCAGGTGTTTCATGCAGACTCATCGCCACAGGTGTATAAAATCAAGCACGTACCCATGTAGTGAGGTTTAGAAACATTTGTAAAATAATGGGTTGTTTTGAAGAGCTCATTTGCAGTAAGTCAGTTTGTGAAATTCCATTCCTGCTAGATATTCCAGTGTCAACTCTAAGTGGCATTATTGCAAAGTGGGAGTGTTTAGAAACAACAAAAACTCAGCCACGAAGTGGCAGACCACATAAAGTAACAGAGTGGGGTCACCAAGTGCTGAGGCACATAGTGCGAAAAGTCGCCAATGCTCTGTTGACTCACTGAGTTCCAAACTTCATCTGACATTAACCCCAGCACATAAACTATGCATCTGCATGTAAGCCTAGCTCACATCACTATTGCAATAACAAACATATATATGTATAAAGTGGTATAAATCATATCGCCACTGGACTCTGAAGCAGTGGATACATGTTCTGTGGAGTGACAAATCAAATTTTTTTGCATGGCAGACAAGTCTGAGTTTGGCAGATGCCAAGCAAATATTACCTGCCTGACTGTATTGTGCTCACTGTAAAGTTTGGTGAAGGATGTGTAATGGAATGGCGTTATTTTACAGGAGTTCCAGTAAAGGGAACTCTTAATGATTTGACATACTAAGACATTTTGGACAATTCTATACTTCCAACTTTTAGGAACAGTTTGGAGAAGGCCCTTTTCTGTTCCAGTATGCTCCAGTGCACAAAGCAAGGTCCATAAAGGTGTGGTGAAGTTGGCATGGAAGAACTTGACTGACCGACAGAGAACCCTGACCTCAAAGATAAGATAAGATAAGATAAGATAAACCTTTATTAGTCCCACAAGTGGGAAATTTGCATTGTCACGGCAGAAGTGGACAGTACAAAGATAAGAGCAGCGAAATATTAACAAACAATAGAATAGAATAGAATAAAAAAACTACACCAACAGTAAAAATATAAAATATACACTGTCAAACCCTGTCAAACATCTGTGGAATGAACTAAACAGGAAATAATGAGCCAAGCCATCAGGTCCAGCATCAGTGTCTGTCCTCACAAATGCTCTTTTGGATGAATGGGCAAAAATTCCCACAGACACACTCCATAAACTTGGGGAAAGCCTTTCCAGAAGAGTGGCAGCTCTGTTACAGCTGCAAAGGGGGACTAACTCCATATTGATGCCCACAGATTTAGAATGGGATGTCCAGCATCCATGGGATGTTCCTGTACAGTAGGTGTAAAGGCCAGGTGTCCAATACTTTTGTTCATATAGTGCATGCGTCATAATGCGTAGAACGCGGACCGGGGAAACAGGTGATGGAAGGCAGGAACAGGGTTAAATAAAAGGGTTTAATCGGGGATCGCTAGGGCATAACAAGGAAGACAAGAACAAAAACGCTCCACTACGCTTCACCACAATACAACACTATAATGACAGAACTAGGGAAACAAACTCTGACGTGGACTTAAATACATCAAACTAATACAGACAACTGGAAACAGCTGTGAAACCTTGGGAATCGACACGAGGTTAACGAGGGGGGCGTGGCACAGGAGGATCAGCACGATCGGGGTGTGACAGCATGTTATTTTATAATTTTGATGTCTTTACATAATTATTCTAAAATGTAGGGAGCGATACAAATAAACTTTTCTATGGGTAGTTGTGTCCAAACTTAAGACATGAACAGTACATATAAAATGTTTTGACCACTCCTACAGTCCTCTCCAGACAACTTCCAAGCTTCACCACACTGATCCATACCATCTTCTCCCAAACTGCAGCAACAGTACCTTCAGAATCCATGCAGAACACTTATAATGGCTAAAGTGCAGGACTCCAGAACACAAGAAAGCTAGGCTGCAATGGAAAGCTGTGCACTCACAGTGGAAAGTCCAAATCATTTTTACCTATGTACTGATCTAAGCTGCTTTTTCTGCTGTTGCCAGGAAACACACAACACCATACTCACCCCAGTAGCAGAAAGGACCGAAAAGCTCATGAGCTACAGGTTGCCCATCAAAGTATTGTGTCACAAGTATTCATTGTACTTTACACTGAATAAATTCTCCTTCAGATAAAGCTGCATTCGCAATGATTCTAGTTACACAAAGCCAATGTATAAATTACTGGTGCACCTGCCATCTGCAATTATAATTAATTATACATAAATCAGGAAGGAGAGGTTAACTGCTGATTCATTTGTTAGAATTACCCTGGGCAAAAAGAAATCTGGAGGAGAAGTTAATTCACAGTGAAAGGGATTTAACTTCACATTCTGTCAAACCACTGTTGACATTATAAAGGGATTTTTCTAGTAAGGATTATGTAAGTAACAGAGACATGAGGACAGAATCTGAAATGGGGGCATACTGGGATAAATTTAAGCAGTAACATCCATCCATACCTCATCTCAGTAACCATATGAAAAGAAATTAAAGCAACTTAACCAGTGTTACCACACTTTCACCAAATGTAGAGTTACACCCTTTTTATATTTATATTTATTTTTGCTAACTACACACAGGTATGTATTTATGACGTATAAACATACCCTGATTTCACCACATTTCAGGTCTGTGGCCTTAACAGCTGTCCTCCCAATCCAGCCACATTGAACAAAACAGACAATTAATGCAGTCATCTGGGGTAAATACATTTTGCCAAGTAACATCAGCAGTGTCCTTCTTTCAGCCCTTGCTAAGCCCTGCAAATCTAATTCCTTGCCATTAGGTTCCAATGGTGACATGTGTCATCCAGCGCCATTTTTCAGCTCTTCTCTTATATCCTTCAGCTGCTGCTACTTTGGAATGAAACTGAACAAATGTCAATGAATATTAACTAACTCTATGTGCACAGCCACGATGAACCTTCGGTAAGTTATCCATTACTGTTTATTGTTCTTTATTATCTATTGTTACTGTCTATAATTGTTGAAATGTCTTTTTACTGTCTAAATGTATGTGTTGTGATGCTACTGTTAACCTTACATTTCCTACTGGAGTAATAGTCAGTCACTCAATCAATTAATCAATCAATCAATCAAAATATGATGGTTTATGCAATGCTCCATAATGAAATATTTCCTTATTTGGTGATCATCAATGACAAATGTGTTTTATTTGTGTATTCTGTTTTTCAAGAAGGTGAAAATAAAGGACTTGTGATACTGTATACTCCCATGTCAGGGGAGGGAAATTTGGATGGAATTGCCTCTGATCATATCAGAGCAAGTATGCAGATAATCCTAGCATCTGATGAGAGTTTTAAAGAATATGGTCCCTCTCACTGCTCTCTGGTTTAAATTTCCAGTTTCATATTCCCCTGGGGCTCAAAAACACAGAGAAATGTGCATCTGCATCTTTACACCTACATTTATACTTCAGAAGTCAAATTCATAATGTATAACGGATGTTGTAATGTTACAAAAAAATTGAAAATACGTTGAATACTAAAATATGTCTCACTGCATATTTTACACTATTATGGAGTAATTTGTCTAAGCATGTGGGTTCTTCTTCTCCTTTTTAATTATCTGAGATGTCAGTTGGAGCAAATGTTAAGTACCTACCTGAACAGAAATTATAACAGATTGGCACTCAATTATAGGCTTAATTTTACGTTTGCTCTCACTTGCTCTCTAGATACCAGTAATGTAGGCTACTGTACTATCAGGCTACCATTTCAAGGAAATGGTCCTAAACGTAGGACTCCTCATTTTTTGACTAAGAACAATTCACAAAGCCCCATAGCACTAAAAATCTGGGAGGACTAAAAAGTATTCGAGAGGACTTTTAAGATACTGAGATTGATTCACAAACACTAGTAAAATTGCTGTTGTCAATCCATGTCACTGAATTACTTAAAGCAGGGGTCTCAAGATCCAGTCCTGGGGGGCCAGAGCCCTGCACAATTTTGGTTCCCCCTCATTTAACACACCTGATTCAAATCCTTGTGCTAATTACCACACAGCTCTTGAGTTGAATCATCTGTGGTGGAACAGGGAAAGAAATAAGCTACACAGGGCTCCGGCCCTCCAGGACTGGAGTTTGACACCCCTGACTTAAAGGATACTGCCTCAGTCAGGAGGGAATAATGACTGTTGTGGAGCTTGTGAGGGATGCAATAACATCTCCAATAAACCAAAACAACCCAATCATATACAGTGGAAACCACTTATAGTGATCAAGTCTCTCTGGGTGAAATTGATCGCAAGTAGATGATCATTATAACTTTTTTTTTTATTTTGTCTCATGCAGATTACCATCTAATTGACATTTCTACACGAATATACTGTAATAAAACGGACGTCGCTATGTAGTGAATTTTATTGATCAGAATACAGTAGAACTGTTTCAAATGCTTTTCATATTGCTGAACTGTGTATAATTCAAATATGGTATAATGCAATACTGTACATAACATGTACTTTATTGTAGTTTCGCTGCTATATCTGGGCTCAGTTTTGGCAGTTTATCATAAACTTTGATGAGTCTATATTTGTCATTTTAAAACATTCATTTTATCTTTTTCCTGTTCAAAGTTTTACTGCTTCTGCATAAGACTCGGACTTTTAAAACTATATAGACTGAAATTAATATCAATGTAAATGCAGCTTCATGCTCCCCACCCAGAGGAGGATGGGGTCCCCTTCTGAGTCTAGGTTCCTCTCAAGGTTTCTTCCTGCTAGAGGGAGTTTTTCCTTTCCACTGTCACCTCAGGCTTGCTTGGTGAGGTTCGGGCCGGTTATACTGTAAGTGCTTTGTAACAATGACTGTTGTTAAAAGCCCTGTATAAATAAAATAAAATTAAATTGAATTCACACAACAAAAATGTAAATAGCATTTTTATTAATATCACAAATTGTTTACAATAACTAGATATTTATTGATCATTTAAAATCAAGCATTCTTTGTATTTACAGTAGTTATAACATTCTTGATGTTACATTGATTTGGAACCATCTATTGCATTATCTATTACGTTATTAATTCTGGATACATGAAATACATTTACATCAGGATTAAAATGGTACTGAGCAATGCCATTACACGATAATCATGATATTCTTTTATTTCATATGTTTTGCGCATGTGGGGTCATAAGAGCAGCAAGGCTTAAGAATGGCAAATTGTTCTGTGCATGCATGAACCGGAAGGGGCCTGAGAGTGGGGGCCTGAGATCTGTGGGGCCTGAAAGTGGCGGAACCTGAAATCTGTGGGGCCTGAGAACGGTGGAACCTGAGAGCAGTGCAGCCTGAGAGGTGGGGGCCTGAGAGCTGCGGGGCCTGAGAGCGGCAGGGCCTGACAAGGGTGGCTACAGCCATATCCTCAAAAGTTGCTCTCAGCCACTTTGTGAATACATTTCAATTAAAAACTTTTAGTGCAATTTGGGAGTACTCTTAGTGGTAAGATAAAATGTTGTGTATACAGGCCCTGCTGTAACTTTTTTTTTTTAATTTGTAACCTATTGTCCTGAAATATTCAAGCTTTAACAAAAAGTAATTACCCTTGGGATTGACAGGAGAGAGAAGGAATGTAGGTTATTTTGGTTCCCAGTTGAAGCAGTACCTGAGGTGCACGGTTCAGCACTGTCAAAAAGTATCTGGATATTCTCGGGAAACATACAAAATATATTAGCACTTCTAAATTTATCTGTCTTTTTCCAAACCAACCTGAAAACCTGCAGATATGCTTCACATTTTGCAGGACACCATTAACCACTTTTTTGTCCAGCTCTCTGATTATGTTCTCAAAGGGCTGTAGTTATAATTCCTTTTACATGTCTGTGGATTATCACTCTCCCTCTGAGCTCTTTTCATGCTTGGAATGCAACCAAACAGGAGAATGCTGCAGGACCACCAGAACTGGAGATTGTTTTAATCAGTTAACACTTTGCTCAGGAAAATCTATGGCTTTGACATGAGGGGAGCTTGTGGCTCATCCTCCTCAGAAACAGCATCCTACATCATAACCAACCAACCATTACTGGGTTATTTTTCTGCACTTCCAGTAGATTCCCATTAGTTTAATTTCCCACTTTCTGGTCCCCAAACTAATATATGATGCTTTGTAGGACGCGGATGTGAGGGGCTGCTAGTCGAAGCTCATCGATACCATGTTCTTTAGATGAGAAAGGCAAGCATCCAGCTAGAAGCACCAGCAGGGTATTTGCTATTCCTTGCCACACTTGTCTCATCCCCCACAATAAATCATTAAAACCATTTCCTGCTTGTAAAAAGGAATCATTTGTCAACAAAAGATGGAAAAGCATACTTTTTTAATACGCTTTACAGTTAGCCACTCAGAAGACCAAAAAATACCGAAAGGTCTACACTTGTACATTGATAATTTACTGGATTGATATTAGCTGTTATTTTACAAACACTAACTATCTTTAACAACCCATTAAAGCATAGTGTATGTACTGTCTAGTAACTGTGTTCCAGCTTATGGCGTGAAGCAGGGGTGGCCAATCTTATCCACAAAGGGCCTGTGTGTATGCAGTTTTTTTGGATAAGGTCAGCTTTTCAAACCCAGATGTGAGGACTCTTCAGCCAATCAGTCCTCTAATTAGTTACCTAATTAGGGAGTTGCAGTGAAAACCTGCATACACACCGGCCCTTTGCGGATAAGATTGGCCACCCCAGGTGTAAAATAACTGAATGACTGTCCAAGCAATTTACACTTTCTCACAACAAACACATCTGACTCTCAGCAAGCAAACAAATGAATGAGAGCTTGGATTCCTGAGTGGACTTTTTATTACAAGAGATGGTTGCAATAATTTTGCTATGGGATTTAATCAATGAATGGAGCAGCTGTTACCCTGCACTGAAGCTCACTTTGAAGACCACAGTAGAATGCTTTCTCCAGGATATGACTCTAGACTGTTTAGCTGTACCATATAAATGGAAATAAAGAAGACAATTGGAAGTTCTGGCCCATAGACACGGTCAATTTGCTCTGTAACTAATTATAATCCATTAACTCTTGTTTGTATGAAGGCAGAAAAAGTGTCAGCCTTTCATACAAGCACAAGAAGGAAGCTAAATGAAAACATAGAACTAAGATTTTTTCAGGTTGAAGATTTTAGCAGTGGTGCCACCTACAATTGTCTTTTTTTGCCCAGTTTTTGTTCACTACCTAAATGAAAAAAGGCACATACTATCATCACCTAGAAAAAGTGCTATTAAATTAATTATACAAGTACACAAAGGAAAGTGAGATCAGTGAAACCAGAACAGTAGCAGTATGCGCCTGGACATATGTAGGCAAACAACCAGCTGGCAGTGTGTTTCCTTGCCTAACAACAGAATTATGTGAAATTATGTGAAATGTATGAATGTGTTTATTACAAATTTGACACTGCAGTAATAAAGAGCATCTCATTAGGATAAAAGAAAAACCCAATGGATTTCAATCAATTAATTCGCCACTTTTGTTTATTTTTACATACATATCCGAGAAACACTAGCAATTAACATTAAGTGTATATCAGGGCTCTTCAACTCTGGACCTCGATTCCAAATCCAGGCCTTGTTTTCAGTTCTTCCACGTGTGTAGTTTAATAATTACTGATTCTGATTGGCCAGAGGCTTCACGCCTGGCTCACAGTTTAAGGAAAGCTGGAAAATCAGCAGGACTAGGACCCTGAGGACCGTGAGTTGAATAGCCCTGGTGTATATGGTCCATCAGTAAGAGAATAAGAAGCAAAGTTTCGCGTTTAAATGTCGCCACCTAGTGTTAACCTACTCTACCATGGAGGGCCGTAATTATCTCTACTCCATTTTAGATTTTAAAATTGTATTGAATCTGTCACTAACTTGCCGAAGCGTATTGCATTCATCTGAAAAATGTTTTTCTGAATTAATGAGATAACCATACTGTTTTTATGAGTAGTATTTAGCTGTTTTTCTGAATTAAATTACTCGTAAAAACAGGATTATTATCTTTTTTCTGAACTTCTGTCGGTACAGATAATTTGCAGTGAGGTGTACATTAGTGAATAGTGGTATTTTGTTACTCGTGATTTGTGAATTCAGATGACATCACCCCCACCCCGAAATATATTTATAATATGAAGTATAATATTATACTTTACTTTTTATTTTCAAGGGTGAATAATAATAAAAAACTGACTACATAAACAGGACCAAACAGGCTCATACTGACCAGTCTGATTTTTTGTTCAAAGTCCAGAATTCGTCTGCCAGTGACCTGATATGTGCGTGAGGAAGAAGGGGTTCAAACCAACCGTTTCAACACTTGAAGCCCACTTCAAACTCACTGTCAATCATACTAAAAATGTGCTAGACAAACATATAATACCATTGTTTATTTTTGCACATTTCACTTAACTGATGTCTGTGGCTAAGTGGAATTGCAGATGTAATACCAAAACACCAAAAAGTGACCAATGAGGACCAAATCAGGCTCATATTGACCAGTCTGCTTAGTGATTCTTTTTCTACCAGCCAGTTAGTTTCACAGCCAGTAATTGGCTGCTCTTACACTTTAACTAACACACATACACACACACACACACACACACACACACACACATATATATATATATATATATATATATATATATATATATTATGACATAAATATATAAATATATATTATGATTTAGGGGGCTATTTTCATGGTTAGTAAGCTTTATGGCTGTGTACCAACAACTGCGTGGTTAGACACAGCTCTAACTCCATTACCAAATTAATTGAGGATACCTAATCCTAGGGCTGCTCACCAAGAACACACTAAGGAGCTGACCATCAAAGGAGGCTCTCTAATTGACATCAGAAAAAAACAGTGATGCCATATCCATCCCTACAGGAAAATTGATTTTTTTTGCCTCCACAAGACACACAGACAAGGGAGAACAAGCTTGGAGGTCATAACATAGGGTTGGCCAGCATCCAGTGCCCCTAGAGCAATTGGGGGTTAAGGGCCTTGCTCAGGGGCTCAAATATGGCATCAGTCTCCCAGCCCTGAAATTCAAACCAGCAACCTTCCAACCATGGGCACAGAGACATAACCTGCTGAGCCACAAACCACCAACTCAAATAAAGCAGTTGGCGGTTTGACTTTGAAAATGAAAGGTCTTCATTAAATGTTTCTTTTCCTCTTATCCATAGAAAACATACCTACCTCATAAGAAAGGTTTTGAACTTTTGCATCATAGTGACAAAGTGGTTAAGGTGCTTGGTTCTGTTAGGGGAAAGTATTTTACAAGTGTCTTATGTAGTATCTCTTTCTGTGCTGACGTGGGTCAAGGTTTCAAAAGGTAAAATGCAATTATAATTTTAGCCTTTGTAAATATGTATGGAGAGAAAAAAAAAATCTTCACTGTAGTCAGGGACAAAGTTGGCGGAGTGCCAAATGCACTGTCAAGCCCACAATTATTCATACCCTTTGTAAATTTTGACTTAAAATTACTTTTATTCAACCAGCAAGTTTCATCTTGACTGAAAATGACACAAGCGTCTCCCAGAAGATGTGATGATGTACAAGAGGCATCGTTGTGGAAAAAAAAATCTCAGCTTTTTTTTACATTTGGACAAAACAAAATTATTCACACCTTTTGCAAACTGTCACAGTCTATGGGAAAAATCTAAAGTTCTATACCATGCCAAATAGTCCAATCTGTTCTAAAGCATCCTAATTACCCTGATTCATTCTGAACAGCTGTTTTAATCAACTCAAGGTGAAAAACAGCAGCTCTCTGCAGTTGGTTTGTGGACAGTCATGGCTAAGACAAAAGAGCTCACTGAGGACCTGCAACTGCGGATTGTGGCTGCTCACAAATCAGGAAAGGGCTCTAAGGCCATATCTAAATGATTTCAAGTTCCAGTGGCTACAGTGCAAAGTGTTATTAAAAAATACAAGACATTCCGCACTGTGGAAAATCTGAGGATGTAGTCGGAAGCCAAAAGTGACCCCTGTGTGCTGGCCAGGAGGATAGTGAGAGAGCTGAAAAGGAATCCAAGGATCACCATCAAGGCTATCCTGGTGAATCAGGGCTCTGCTCTGGGCTCAATGGACATAGACCAAGGAGGACGCCACTTCTCCAGATAAGACACACAAAAACCTGCTTGGCCTTTGCAAATGCTCATCTGGACAAAGAAGAAGACTTCTGGTCTTCTGTTATGGTCAGATGAAACAAAAATTGAATTGTTTGGCCACAGTGATGTATCCAGTATTTGGCAAAAAAAAGGAGAAGCCTTCAACCCTAAAAACACAATCCCCACTGTCAAACATGGTGGTGGGAACCTTATGCTTTGGGGGTGTTTTTCAGCCAATGGACCAGGGAACCTAATTACAGTAAATGGCACCATGAAAAAATTTTATTAAAAAAATTTAAAATGTAAGTGGCAGAATGATTTTAATGGTCATGAACATGCAATGCACCCATATATTGGTGTTTCTTAGCACGAAGCGTTTAACTAGCCTAAGTGTACTTAAACCCCTGACTTCAGCTGATGGTAGAATGTGCGTAAGTGGGAAAAAAAGCATATCGCTACATTTGATGACAAGATTTGGGGTGGCTACAATATTGATGATGCGGTAAGCAGTCTACTGTACGGATGCATGCCAGTTTAGGGAAATGTTACCTCACATAGCGGCTAAAAATATTAATGTTTTGCAGTGGCCCAGTGAGTCCTGACTTGAATCCTATTGAGAATCTGTGGAGGGAGGTAAAGATCAGGGTGATGGCAAGGAGACCCTCCAACCTGACAGAGTTGGAGCTCATCGCTAAAGATGAATGGGCAAAAATACCAGTGGAAAATGCAAAAAGCTGGTCAGAAATTATAGAAAGCATTTGATTGCTGTAATAGCCAATAAAGGCTTTTGTATTGATTAGAGAAGGGTATGAATAATTTTGGACATGCCACTTTTTGTTCAAATGTAAATAAAATTAATATGAAAAATATTTTTTTCTATATCGTGCTGGGAGATGCCTGTGTCATTCCCAATCAAGAACAAACTTGCTGGTTCAATAAAGGTAACCAAGTCAAAATTTGCCAGGGGTATGAATAATTCTGGGCTTGACTGTATAACTTGCCTGTCTTAGGTTTGAAATTTAGTTCCCCCAGGCACACAATTTTATCACAGTCACACACATCAGCAGAATTTACCACAATTTATGTCAACACAGCTGTCAATAGAGAAAATGTGACAGAGGCAAAACACCATCCCACTTTCCGGTTAGGATTAGAATCAAACTTTTTTTTTTTAAATGTACAATAACATTCACAGAAGCTGGGAGAACATCACGGTTTAATGATTTTATGGGGACCCATCCTGGAATAAATGACTGCATGAAGGAAGGGGGGGAAGGCAAGAAAAACAAACATACAGCTACATCTAGCACCAGGGGCACTTCGCTTTAACAGTCTTTGGTTTACATTTATTCACAGTACAGTCCACAGTGCAGACTCTTAAAATTGGTTTTAAATTATATATAAAAAAAAAAAAATTTAAAAAAAAAAAAAAAAAAAAAAAGGGAATTGGAGTGGATCTGTTTATCCAGAAAAAGGGTACTGGGAATTCAGACATTTTGGGTATGCCAGTCTATTGCAGTGCAGTCTCACTCCAAAACAGTCTTACATTGCCTGTTTGATGAGCAATGTATGCAGAACAAGGTAAACAAAACCACTACATACAGCTTTAGAAGTGCTCCAAGCATTTATCCAAGCACGCTAAGTAAAATGCAAGTGCTAGCCCTATTCTTTTAAGCCACTACTTAGAGACACAAGCCTTGACAGGGTTTGAATCAAGTCAATCTCATGACCGACTCCCTATTTGCCTAATCTGGTTAGAGGATGGTGACTTAGAAGTTTCAGAGTTGTGTGTAGTATTTCAGTATCTGGTGGAGCCACAGACTACTAACCAAACTCACGTCTGAGAAACGCTAATATTATGGGTGCTACTTATAAGAACCAGTAACATCTACAGATGTTTGACACTTCAAACATGTTGACATTTCAAAGATAGTTCTCTATTGCAGTGTCCCATTCTGCAAGATGAAATGGATTTGTAAGAAAACCAGAAAACAGTTCAGGACAAATAAAACAAAGAAGACTTCTAAGGCACACCAAGAAATCATTAAATTAGAAGTAAATCATTAGTAGCAGTAAAATTTTTGACTAAGCCAGACAACTGAAGTGTACTGGAACACACTAAACAGTACAAATGCTATTCCTGCTTTGTGACGGGCTAACCAGAAAATAAAACTAAACTCACAAGGCTATAAAAATTAAATTGTCCCATATACAGAATCTCTTGGTACTACACTGTTTTTATTCCGTATTGATATGACTAAGGCAAGGACTTTCAGTAAACATTTAAAAAAAATCTGAAATGCTGCAATGGTTTAACACATTAAACAGGTTCCTGGTTTTTAGGTTACCAAGAATCAGAAATAGAGCCATTAGTTAAGTCTACCTCAACTGAAGCAGACATACAGCCACACAGCTGAACATAAATGAGCATCTACTTTTGGTCTACTAAACTCAAAAAGTTATACTTACAGGCATGAGGGAACATACCTGCAGCAATAAGAAGGGCTCAAGCGGCCTATAGCTTCTGTAGCTAACAAGAAATGTCTCTCTGAGAGGTAAAACATGATTCAGTCTTCCAGTTTTGCAGTTAATTCAGAAAGAGGGGACTTTAGTGATGGTGTTTATCTGGCCAGAACAGGGAGTAATCTGGGTTCAGCACCCCTATGGGACTCTGCAGACATTCTGGTATAACCAACAACACATTATCATGCCAAGCTGACTTCAGTGGACTCCTGTGTTTCAATCACCCTGAAGACCCCATCCTTCTCTTGATTCTTGGTCTTTTCAGTTTGACCTGAACAAAAAGATAAAAACGCATATTTAAAGAGGGCCTGGAGAGCTCATAAAATGGTTAGCGTGTTGCTAGCACAAAGGGCGTAACTGGCTATGGTACTTGACATACTCCATAAATCGCTGCGGTCCAGCAGAATTTCCAGATCTTTATCACTGATCACCTTTCCTTTTGTGCCTTTCACTTCCCTGAAACAATAACGACATGGATCAACACACCAAAACACAATTAAGGGGGGGGACACACACACACCAAGTTCCCCCATCAGATGTACAAGTCATACACTATCATCTCCATACACTATTGTGTTATATAATTCCAAAATTATTCACATGCATTTTGGATTCTAACATTGATAAATGTAAAATGTAAAAAAGGTTTTGAATACTGCAATACAGTAACACCTTGGACATTCGCGAGATTATGTAGAATGAGGATGATTCGCGGATGTTTGGTAGAGTCACTAAAAATGGTAATGTGCTTATTTCTATAGTTTAAACACTAAATATGCTCTCAAAACACTAATTTCTAAATTTTAAGTTAGCTTAATACATTACTTTTAAAAACCAACCCTCAGTGTTTATAGTAAATGCGTCCGAGGGGGAAATGCGGGACACATTTGCTATGTATGTAAACACCTTTCAAGAAATATATAATTTTTGTGCGTTGAATTTACATAAACGCGTACTTAATATTACAAAATAGTAAATTAACCATTTTCTAATATTTATGCAGCCATTAGGGTTCCTGTCGCGTATTGCCGGAGCAGGGAAGCAGGGACAGGATGCAAAGAATTGGGGAACACGGGGTTTAATTAAAAGGTCTAGGCAAGAAAGATAACGGAACAGGCAGCAAACTCAAAAAAACGTTAATGGCCGGACTCGGGAAACATACTTAAAAACGCAGACATAAATACAGAGGACTAATGACAGCAACTCAACACAGCAGGGATCACACAGGGATTCCACACGAGGTAGATGAGGGGGTATGGCACATGGGTGGATTGGACAAGCAGGTCATGACAGTTCCAAAGGGAATAGACTTGCAAAGGTACAGTATAGCATGTACACATACAGGAATGTTTCCATAAGAAAGCCACATTTTTTAAGAGATTTATAATGTACACAGTAGAATCTTCATTAACTAAATTTCTTACTGATTTTACACTTAAAAAAGCTTGAAAACTTATAAATTACTACAAAAATTAAACAAAACACTTCTGTAGGGTTTTGAAGATTCCACAGCTGTGCAAAGAAATCGCAGATGCAAATAATTTCGGTTACAATAAAATTTTTGCGGATCTGTGAATTTGAAAATCACGATGCACGAATGCACAAGGGCTTACTGTACTGCGTTTAGCAATGTAGAGGCATGTGACGTGACAGCCCTTCAGAGAGCAAAGTGAAAAATGCAATTAAAAATGTAAGTGTCAGAATGATTTTAAGGGTCATGTACATGCAATGCACCCATATATGGGTGTTTCTTAGCGCGAAGTATTTAACTAGCCTAAGTGTACTTAAACCCCTGACTTCAGCTAATGCTAGAATATGCTTAAGTGGAAAAAAAGCATATAGCTACATTTGATGACAAGATTTGGGGTGGCCACAGTATTGGTGATATTGTAGTAGCCTATGGATGCATGCCAGCTAGGGAAATGTTACCTCACGTAATCTCTAGACTTCAGCAGCTCTACCAATTCTGACATCTCCAGACACCTTTTGGACTGTTCAAGCTCTGCCTGGCCACCTTTGAACTTATCTGTGGAGAAATGGACCCAGTGTTGAATACCTGAAAAATTCTCAACAGCTACCCATAACTGAAGGACTTTGAAGGAGGATTGCAATTTCCACAAGATGACTTTCAGACAGTTAAAATTAAGAGTTACTTTGTTACCGAGATAGAGTAATGAGGGTACTACTAACTTTTGTGGATGACCATCTTCTCCAGTTTCCTCTTGGCAGAAGCTTTCTCTATGATCTTCCAGTCAATGGTGTTGGCGGTAACAAGGCGATATACAACGATTGGCTTTGTCTGTCCGATTCTGTGGCACCGATCCTGCGCCTGAAGGTCTGCTTGAGGGTTCTAAAAATTCAAACCAAGCAAAACATAAAACAGTAGTCACACAGCACTGCACCGTGCTTCTCATTCCTTCAAAAAGCTCTAAGAGAAGGTAGACTGGGTGTTTCTCAATATGTGTACTTGACCGTACTTGTGTTCCTGTGGACTCATTTCATGTCATCTTCCATTGCTTAAGAACTTATGGTGCCTAAGTTCCGGTACAACAGAAGTACAAAGGAAAAATCCTCAGATGTCTTGCCCGGCCCCAAATTTCAAGGATACATCGGTTGCATCCTCATCAAAGGAGACCAATCCCATGATTCATTGTACCCCAAGTTCGTTCATAGGAGACAAGTTAGAAAAACTGGTCTTGCCAAGACAACAAGTACAATCTTTGCATTCTTGGTACTGGAAAAACACACAGTGTCCAAACTGACCCAATCGCTATCAAAGATGATGACAGTGTCAGCAGCTGTCAGGTTGATGCCCAAGCCTCCAGCTCTAGTGCTCAGCAGGAAGAGGAATACATGTGGGTCTGAAGAAAACTTCTTAATCTGGAGAAACAAAAACAGAAAACAGGAATAAAGGTAAGGGAAGCTACATAATAGGCCTGTAAGCTCAGTGAGATACTGATCAGACTGCACTCACATTTTCATCCCGCTCTGTATAAGGCATGCTGCCGTCCAAGCGACTGTACAGATAGCCCCGCAGGTAGCAGTAATCCGTGATAATGTCCAAGATAGAGGTCATCTGGCTGAAGATCAGAACCTGCACAAGTAGGTTTAGTTAAAGTATCGATTCAGTTATGCCTCGCGATTCCTTTTTACAGCGATTCATGTATCGCCACACTAACTCATAAATTGCATTGTTTAAATGCTTTGGCCTTTGGTTTTTTTGAGGAGGAAAATTATTTGGAGTATCATACGTTTAGTGATGTTAACTTCAGCTGTGCAGCTACTGAATAACTTTAGTGGTATGTCTTCTTATATGGTTCAAGGTTTTAAAATTCTAAAAAAAAAAATTTATTATCAAAGCGGGATATTCATAAAATGACAATACTTATCAAATTGGCACCTAGATATCATGGATGATATATCAGGTCACAGGGTGATTCCCATCCCTAGTACAGTCGAGCACGGTTATTACGATTTTCTGGGGCCGGCAGATTTCTTTCGTTATAACCGAATTTCGTTATATCCAT
>JAABNX020000070.1:17751323-17772822 GCA_015163995.2 Mormyrus lacerda
TTGCGACCACCCAAGCCGCATTCCACCTAGCATGCCAGTACCCATCAGCTCTCTCCGGAGACCCCCAGGCTAATAATTTCTGGTAAGCCTCCTTCTTCAGCTTGACAGCCCCCCTCACCTCTGGTGTCCACCATTGGGTACCGCTTCCACAATGGAGGTCCGGAACAGTGTCCGTTCAGACTCAATGTCCCCAACCTCCCCCGGTATGCAGTTGGAATTCTGCCGGAGGTGCGTTAAAGCTCCGACTACCAGGAACCTCTGCCAGACGTTCCCAGCAGACCATCACTATGCGCTTGGGCCTACCAGCTCTGAGCAGCTTTCTCCCCCGCCACCAGAGCCAACTCACCACCAGGTAGTGATCAGTTGACAGCTCTGCCCCTCTCTTTACCTAAGTGTCCAAGACGGAAGGCCGCAGATCAGATGATACGATTATGAAATCGATCATCGACCTGTAGCCTTGGGCATGTTTGTACCATGTCCACTTATGGACACCCTTATGCTTGAACATTGTGTTCGTTATGGACAAACAATGCATTACACAGTAAGTCCAATAACAGAACATCACTCGGCTTCAGATCAGGAAGGCCGTTCCTCCCAGTCACCCCCCTCCAGGTCACACTATCATTGCTCACGTGAGCGTTGAAGTCCCCCAGCAAAACGATAGAATGCCCTCGTGGCACACCAACAGCATACCACTAAGGCAATCCAAGAAGGCCGGGTACTTGTAACTGACATTCGGCGCATAAGCACAGATGACAGCCAGAGACTTATCCCTGACCTGTAGATGCAGGGAGACAGTGTGGTTACCGTGGTAAACTCCGTTGTTAATGCACCGAGCTATGTGGCCACGAGTAGCCCAACCCCAGCCCGGTGTCACTCACTCGCCGCAACTCCAGAAGAAAAGAGTGTCCAGCCCCTCTCCAGGAGATTGGTTCCAGAACCCATGCTATGTGTTGAGGTGAGCCCAACTATATCTAGTTGATATCGCTCAACCTCACACACAAGCTCAGGCTCCTTCCCCACCAGAGAGGTGACATTCCATATCCCGAAAGCTAGTTTTGTCAGCCGGGGATCGGACTGCCAGGACCTCCCTTAGCCGCCACCCGATCCACAAAGCACCAAACCCCTGACATTCCCATTGCGGGTGTTGGCCCACCCGGGGACAGTCCCGCGTGCCTCTTTCGGGCTATGCCCGGCCGGGCTCCATGGGCCAAGGCCCGGCCACCAGGTGCTCGCCAACGGGCCGCTCTCCCAGGCCTGGCTCCAGGGTGGGGCCCCGGTGACCCTAGTCCGGGCGAGGGAAATGAGACTTTGTTGGAATACTAAAACAAAAAACGCCAAATAGCAAAGTTTTATTGTATACAGTCAAGCATACTGTTGACCTGGTCTAATTCATTCGGTGCTTTTGGCCATAAATTTTCATTGTCATCACACCGGACATTTTCTCTTGCAATACACAGAGAAAAAAATCTTGTTGAGAGCGATATCCAGCTCTGGATGTCCTTCACATGGATATCCATACACCCAGCAACCATTGCATCTAAAAGCGACATCTGATCATGTGGCCAATGGTCACATACCTTCCATCCCCATGAAGAAAAAAAATCTTCAATGGGGTTGAGGAATGGAGAGTATGGTGGCAAGAATAATGATATCATCCTGGGATGGGCAACCACTCTGTGACTTTGTGGCAATGATGAAAGGTCACATTGTCCCACACAATCACAAATATTGGTAAATTCTTCCTCTCCCTCCTGTAGGACATAAAGACAAACATGCACCGATGCATCAGGTTATTTTCCCAAAGACTTTCTTCAAATCACACCACTACAATAATATACACATCAATCAAATGCCTTCAGTCAGGATGCTCTAAATAATGTATAGTATCTGTTGCTTTGCCTGAAAATCCTGACAATTGATGCCACTGTGGATCCAGGCAGGTGGGGCTGAACTCTTAGACCCGCTTCCCTTTGGGACAGACCATGATTTACAACATGGTCAATTATTGTGGCTATGATTTCATCAGTAACCATGGTTCTTCATCTTCCTCTCTGTTGATGTCTTCTTGCTCTTCCTCTGCCTCTTGTGGCATCCATTTTTCACTATCTAAAGAAAAATGGCAATAGAAAATGCCAATCCAAAGATGGCCCCTTTTGTACATATGGGAAATTGGCACAAACCACACAAATTCCTAGATAGGTGCTTAGCTGAAATTACAGGCAGGTGTGTGTTTTCATTCAGCTTTCCAACTTCAAGCATTGTAAAATGCGTGGTGGTGATCTAGGGGGATGCTAGTGGTCTAGTGGGTATGGGTGTAGGCTCCCATTAAGCACACCGGAAAATTGTGATTGCACTCCCAGGGGGTGCCACCATTGTGCCACTGAGCAAAACCCTTGCCCCCAACTTGCTCCAGGGGGACTGTCCCTGTAGATACAGTACTTCACTGTAAGTCACTTTGGATAAAAGTGCCTGCTAAATGAATAAATGTAAATGTTTTGCTGTAATATATGTGTTACCATACCCACTGTTTTTACACAGAATGCATTGTGCTGCAATGCAAAAAGGAAAGGGAAACTCCATGACATCATTTGTATAAATGGTAACAAAGCAGCAAACGAAAACAGAATCACGAAATTTCTGCTAAAAGCATAATTATTTGTGTTAGTGCAAGTGCATAGTCTCTTTTGTCTGTCAAAATGCAGCATATTTCAATTTATAGTGCTCTAAATTTTATTAGGTGTTGACCGGAAAATTAACTGTTTTGAACAGATTATCTAAATGTCTGAAAAATCAGCTGTAGTTCTACAAAGTTTTGCTGGAGGCGAACATTGACTAAGAGAATTATTCATGAAATTTGGGGGAAGTGGTGATTGAATGCATATTGAGTCAAAGCAATGCAAAGGTATACATTGTTTAGCTCACATAGGCCAATGGTATGATGCATGTGTTGAGACTTTTGAAAAAGTGGACATGGTATTGAGACACTAACTGTTAAAATGATTGGAAAAAACTCTCATGTTTAATACGGATTCGGGCCAGCATTGACAGAGACCTGTTGGACATTATTGAAAACTGTGTGGTCATTGACAGAGTTGGTTTGAATATCTCCAAGTCTTACAGCATTATTTGCTAAAATCACGTTCATGATTGGTCTGTCTTGTTCTTGTGTGATTACGAGGCCTCTCCTCTAGCTTGACCCTCAATCCTATGTCGCCCAAACAAAATACATGTAACCTACTGTAAAATATCACAGGATTGGGTGGGTACCAAAACGTGCCAATGTAGTGCATACAGGAAGTTACTGATTTACTAAAGACATGTTTTTAAACTGTGTTTTGATTAAATTTCCAAATTACTGATGCCACTGTGTATCTGCTGGGATTTGGTTGAACTCTCAGTCCAGCCCCCCACAGTGTTAGTCCATGGATTATCATGTGGTTCACTAGTGTAGCATAAATTTTATGATATGAGTCTATTTTGAGACATGGATCAACTGTTTTGGTGGCTGCAGTGCATTTTGGAGGAGAGATTAACTGTTTGGTCAAGCTGTGTGGTGGTGTTGCACACTGTATGAAGAGTTTTGAAAAAGCGGTTTCAGTATTGATTGATGCTTGTTAGCAATAAAAAAAAACTTGCCCAATCGCAGTCTTTATTATACCACTGCCTCAGTGCCACCTTTCATAGCAGAACAACAGTCCAGCTGTTGAAACCGTGGCCCCGAGTACAGTTAACCCCAATGGAGGCATCCACAATCAAAGGGGAAGCATCTGAGAGGATTGTATTGATCAGATTTATGGTCTAAATGATGCTTTAGTGTATAGTGGAATGTGAGTGCCATGCATTTCCTGCTCCGGGGTCACACAGGGTGGTACAGCTAGTAAGTCCTGTATTATTTGCATTTAGAATGCACTAGTGCAGTGGTCACCAACCCTGCTCCTGGAGATCTACCACCCTGCAGAACTTAGGTGCAGATCTAATTTAACACACCTGATGCAGATAATCAGGCCCCTCAGTGGGATGTTAGTATTACAGTCAACTTAGATTCAATGTAATTGGCTCCAATCTATATCTGTGTATTAAATTAGGGCTGCACCTAAGCTCTCTAAGGGCGGTAGATCTCCAGGGGCAGGGTTGGTGACTACTGGGCTAGTGGGAGCCTGGCCACAGCCATCGCAAGTTGCAGATGACCAGGGCCATTAACCATGCAGCACCTGACTGCACTGAGCAGCTGTGTAGATGGCGACTGTGAAGACTGCACAGATGTCTGAGCAAACCTCTAGGGCCATGTTCTCCTGCCTCACGTGCAGGCACCTTACCTGGTCACACAGTACAGGTGTCAGATTGCTCAAATTACTGGCATTTTTATCCAAATAAAGGTCCTTTGATGGTCTTGTGTGCTGAGGGGGAATGGTGGCAGTGGTCTGGGGGCCCTGCGGTGTGCTTTCTGCTGGCCGGCTGTGCTGACAGGTGGCTTGGTCTGTGGGTACGGCCTTTATCATCACCTGTCACTAGAGCTAATAAGACCATTCTGGGGCAAAGCAGACTCAGCTCTGCTGGGAGAGAGGCCTTCGGCGGGCCCTGCCAGCCGGCCTCCTCCTGCCTACATGTATTTTCAAAGGCTCCCTAATCTGTGGGTTGTGACTATGACACAGGGAAACTGAAGTGAATGTTCCCAGAGAACAGAAGGACATATCTCTTCCGCCAGGATCTCAGCCAGCACTGCAAATGAAATGGGAGGAAAATCACACTCAGACTCATTAATGAGAAGTATGAAAACAGTGAGGATAGACAGCACATAGTTATGTAAACATTAGAGGCTGATTTTTGACAATGCTATCTGAGTACCTGCCTACTTCCTTCAAGATGAGTTCAAAGCTTTTTTGCAGCTCAGTGAGGGATGTACTTACAGCCCGAAATATAGTGAGGCATTAAGAGAGGGTTATGAGCACCAAACATCACCAGGTTCTTCCAAATCCTGCAGCTGCAGTGAATAAAGCCAGACATATAAAACACATTTCATCATAGGGGGACTGCTCAGGCAGAGACATCACACTTGCATGGTGGGTGACACCAGCACCCTCGCTCGAAGAGAGCACAGCGTGTTCTCAGATAACAAGCAGCATGATCACAAATTTCGGTGAGGGCCGAGCTTCAAAACATCAACAGAACTCAGAACAGGCAGAACAACTGTCTCCAAAGAAAGCAATCTTGATGCTAACTGAAAGACTCACGGCATGTGAATGGCAGGCAAAACTCTAATAGCAGACAGATTGTTTGCATTTATAACCTATAACCTGTAAAAAAAAACAAATAAGGTATTGCAGCGATAAACAGCTAATTACAGGCATAAAAAACAGATGCTACATTATGATTCTATTACATTATTTTTTATAAGAATTCTTTCACTGTTTTGAGAATGCCAGATATTTGAAATAACAAATCAGAACTGATTCGTGGGAAACGCCGAACAAAGATAATAAATTCAGAGCATTTAATCAGTGATAAACATCTGGGAGGCCTTTTGTAGACACTGTAATCTATGCAGAAACGATAGCAACTCTCTTGACTTCACCGCCCGTCTGTTAATAGTGTAGTAATGATACATATGGTAAGTAATAGCTTAGGCACACTACCATATCTCAGTCATGCTCCAGCATCTCAAGCTCACTGCCATGTGCTAGGCTCACTTCTGTATCTCAGGCACACTTCTATATCTCCAGTATGTTCCTGTACAGTATCTTCAGCTCGCTCTTGTATCTCAGACATGCTTCCGTATGGGAGGCACAGCCCTATATCTCATGCATAGCCCCGTATCTAAGGCACGATTCCGTATCTCAGGCAGGCTCCCATATCTCAGACACGCTCTCATATGTCGGGCATGCTCCCCCATATGTCAGGCACTCTCCCGTATCTCAGGTACCTTCCCGTATCAAAGGCACTCCCCTGTATCTCAGGCATGTTCCCATATCTCAGACTCTCTCCCATATCTGAGGCTCACTCCTATATTGCAGGCACGCTTCCTTATCTCAGGCAGCCTCCAGTATCGCTGGCATGCTCCAATATCTCAGGCACGGTCCTGTATCTCAGGCACCCTCCCATATCTCAGGCATGCTTCCTCAGCTCAACCTCACTCCCTCATTTCAGGCATGCTCCCATATCTCAGGCACATCGCTGTATCTCAGGCTTGCTCCCATATCTCAGGCACCCTCCTGTATCTTAGTTACGCTCCCATATTTCAGGAACACTTTTGTATTTCTCAGTCCAGACAACATCTGGCATCCCATTCCTGTACAGTATAGTCATGCTTGGAAAACAGGCAGTGGAAATATCCATCAACAGGTTAGAGTAGAGTTCACTCTTTCCATCATTATCTCAGAAATTCACAGCATCATTTATAGTATCCAAGTTTTCAACAAATGCCTAAGCATATACATAAATTGTACGGTATTTTGTATTTGTACATTATCTACTATAATTGACTGTTTATTTGATATCAAAGTTCTGTCACATGTCTTTAGTAATAGTGGCGTGATACAACATATGTTGCATTTTTACTAAAGGTGTCATGTCATGCCCACGGGCATGCAAAGCGATGGGACAGGATGTCAGGCTGGTGAGAGGCCCAGTGAGTCAGTCATGGCTCAGCAAGTTGCCCAGACCAAACAGTACCTGCCCAGAGGAAGAAAGGTGCAAAGAAGGGCCTTAAGGATCCTAAGAGGCAATGATATGATCACACAGGAAGTGCCCTTGACAGCTTCTTGTCTGCTTGAGTTCTCATGCCTTCTCCATGTACAGCTTGAGGGCAAAGCCAAGTGGCTCTTTTTGGCCTCTTTGTGGCTAAAGGCCCACAGAAGCAGAACTCACTCTGTAACATCAACTCTACAGTGACCAGAACTGCATCAGAATGTCCATTAGAAGAGCAAAGCAGGGCACCACATCCCTGGAGACAGCCTAAGCCCTATTTTGTGGGAGGCAGGGTGGAAATCACAGTGGGATGCAGGATGCATGTTGAGGCAGTGTGAGAGCGTGATGTGACCTCCAGCTGATGCCGTGGCTCCTTCTCGGCTCCAAAATGTTCCCCCTTTCACCAAAAACAAAAGAAACGGTAAACAAAAATCATAGTGATAGTGAGTACTTACTTACTTAATTTTCACGTCTGTTTCATGCAACACAACAAAAAGGAAACAGTTTCCCTGGAAATAGCATGGGTGGGTCATGGTCCTGTGAGGTACAATGGCATTTGCCCCTCTCAAAGTATACATCAGTACAGTGTACATACCACATAAAGTGTCCATATTCAGTTCCATTACAAAGGCCTTATGTTTTAGCTAGCCTGCTGTATTGTGGGCTGCTGGGTCTAGATAACTAACTGAAATTGAGTTACAAAGCTAGAATTATTAGCCATTATTTCTAAAGGCATGTTTTGGATTAACAATGAAACTACAGCAACACAGCATGAAAATGTTGAACTTTTTGTTTAGTACTAATATCTGTCTAGCTTGGATTATGATCACATCCTCATAGTGAGCTAGCTAATGACATTGATGTGTATGCAAACATACTGTAACTTTTAACTGTTAATAAACTATGAATATAATAAATAAAGAAGAGCCTAATGTTACGTTTCCGGGTTACACTGAAGACCAAAAATGTAAATCACCACTAGTTATGTTTTTGCTAATTTCCTATGGTTTGACTTGTTAGGTAACATTGTCACCTAGCTAGCATTACTAGCTTGTGTCTAAGTGACAGAGGGTTATCCAGGCATGGGTGATATACTGATTTTCACATTCAGCACAGACTTGTTGACTTTCGAAAGAACGTAAAAAACATAAACATAAAAAAAACGTGGAACAAAAGAAATGGAAAACAAACATGTTGATTTAGCTGGGTGTCAGCAGAGAATAACTACCTCTGCAAACCCCGTGAGACCAGGCCAATCCATCTATGAGCAGCTGTCATTTCTGCTGTGGCGGCCCGTTCCCAGCATCCCCTTCAAAAGAGACACATGATGTCACCGCCGTCATCCGCATTGTTAGACTCAAGCTCCATGCATTCTGGAGGGACAGGAATTGAGCTCACTTCCTGCTTTTGTTGGGTCACTTTTTGGAATGTGGCTATTGTATAAATATTGTCTCAAAGATTCCCTTTTCTTCCATAAACCATGAACATCTGTGCACCTTCCAGCTAGTGTTGCTCTCTGTTCTCACCCCTGCTCCTGGTGAGGAACAAAGTAGCTGACTCACTTTGACACCCCTCCCAACTACAGTGAATAATCCACAGGTAACTTTAATCCATGAAAACCCCCAAGTACAAATACAAATACAAGGCAGCCCCAGCGGACCTACTTCCAGGGTTCAGGTGGACGTGGAGGGGGGCAGCAGTAGCTGATTTACAACCTTCCCCTGGTCTAGGGGGGAATTCCACTGTGACACCAGCTGCTCTCTTATCTGTTCAATAGTACCATGCAGTAACAAGAAGCTTGCAGTGCTGTCTGCCACGCTGAGATTCCCACACATAGCCCCCGCCCTCCCTTATTGAAATTTAACAGGCTTGTTTGGGCCAGAGTTATGAGAAATGTTTTTGATCCAATCCTGTGGCCAAACTTTGTTTAAATAATGTCATTGTGTGGTAATGGAGGCTGGACCTCCACTGGTCACAGTGAAAGATCTCCTCCCCTCCAGTAGCTCTTAGCAGAGATCTTTGACCTCATAACCCTTCACTTCCTTTCTCCTTACATCCCAGATCCAGCGGGCAAAGGGCACTGCAGCAGGGTCAGGGCCAAGCTCTGGCCTGCGCTACCTGGAGCATATTTGCCAGCTCATTGAGAAGATTGGCCAGCTGCAGGAGCACAACCTGAGGCTCCAGAGACAGCTCAGCAGCCTACAGAAGGAAAGCAGGAGTCAGAGAAACAAAGAGGTATGGTGGCCACCCTATGAGTATGAGAGAAGCTATAGTCATTCAGGCAATCACCAGAGAACAGAATATATGGAGGGAAGGAGGCAGGAAGAATAAGGAGGTTGACAGGGGGGAGGGAGAGAAGGAGCTGAAGATAGATGAGAGGATGAGGGAACAATGGAACAAGAAATGAGCAAGAAGGAAGCAAGACACATGGGTCTGGAACAGGCCTGTGTAATGAATAATAAGACAAGACTCTCTCAAGATTCTCTACCAAATCTTGTTTTGATAAAAAGATGGGTTATTCTCTACCAGTTCTTATTTCAATGCAGTCTCGATCGATAGCAAAGAACTTACAAGGTTTGTTCATTATCATCATTCAGACGCCCTGGATGAGTATGACTGAACGTGTACAATGAGCCTTTGAGTGTCAGCTGCACCTGGGTTAGTTGTTTCAGCCAGCTGTGAG
Source organism: Mormyrus lacerda (assembly GCA_015163995.2). Taxonomy (NCBI): domain Eukaryota; kingdom Metazoa; phylum Chordata; class Actinopteri; order Osteoglossiformes; family Mormyridae; genus Mormyrus; species Mormyrus lacerda. Next base: position 17,760,694 of record JAABNX020000070.1, read on the forward strand.
TTTGAGCTTTAAAGCACCCTTCCACATTCCACACTTCAAAAAGTAGGAGGATCATAGAAATGTGACTCAGGCTGCATGCAGGGCTGTGACCCACCTGAATGTCCTCAACCATGTTCTCTGGGGTTCCAGCAGGTGGCAGAGTACACGGAAACACTGTGCTTGACATCACCTTACTCAGCTGACATGTTGGTGATCATTTTGTTTCAAATCATGGTCCCATCTGACTGGTGACTTGCCTCCTCATCTCCACACATGGGGTTTCTCAACATGCGTACTTGACTGTATTTGTGTTCTCATGTACCCGTTTTTCATTATCATCTATTGCCAAAGACCAGTTCCAAAACTCAAGAACAGAAGTAGAAGAAGGAAAAAATGTTGTTCTTGCCCTTCCTCAAATATCAAGGATGCACTGTTTGCATTCTCGCTGAATGAGACCAATCCCATGATTCGTTGTGCCCCAAGTTCGTTCTTGGCAGGCAGCCGGTCTTGCCAGGACCACAAGTACGATCTTTGCGGTTCTTGGCATTGAGAAACACCCACAGCCTGAGACTGGAAGTTTCTCCTGGCTGCGACTGGGTAAGAGGAGCATTATTAACTGCCGGGATGTGTGTGAGGGAGGAAGCCATCTACATTTGGAATTGCGGATGCTTGCCTACTCTGGAGAACACAGAGCTGCATTCCTGTTGTTCCTTTCCAGGATGCAGAGTTACAGGGTTGTCATGGTCATGTTTCCTGAGGGAAGATCACCCTCCTTTGTCTGCTAATTGAACACACATATGGGAAGCTCTTCAAAGATGGACATGTCTGTGTAAAGAGAGCCATCAGCCTGCTTAGTTCAGCGATTCAGCTGAGAGCCTTGCCTTGCCCTCAGAATGTGGGAAGTGCCCACAAGAGTCCAGTATAACTGGGGGATAGATGAACCAGAACAAAACATTGGGAGTAATCAATAGTTATCCATCACACTGTTTACTCCATTACTCAGGAAGTGCAAACATTCAGAGATTATGTAATTGAAAGCAGGGTAAGCAGCCTAAGACTAATTGGTTCTTGCAGCAGACACAGCACTGCATTCCATAATTAAGATTAATTTATAGGTGAAAGGGAACTTCACCATGATTAAGAGAAATCAGGTTTTATGCAAACAGGAAATGTCTTAAGTTTTACAGTATTTCTGATTCATTCCTCAAATTTCCGCATCATTTCTCAAATGACAATTGTCATGGATGGGCAGACTGGAGGACCAGGAGCAGGCATCGGGGCAAACAAAAAGGAATTTATTTGGAGTGGTTGAACAGAACTGGAAAGAAAACAGGATCTAGGGAGGCTAGGGCATAGGCGACATGGAGACATAACTTCAATAAGAGAATTGGGGAATACAAGACTGGGACTAACGAGGGAGTAGACAAGAGGCAGCTGGGAGTGATTAATATGAAGACAGGAACGAGAGGTGAGATTAACCAACACCTGGCATGGCTTGTTAGAGCCATACCAGGGAGGAGACAGGACGGTCAGGCAGACATGGTAGTCAGAACATGACAACAATTATCATTTACAAAACGATTACTGTATTGCCCACACCATAACATCACTTCTGCCCAGCAGAACATCATTTCTCATTATTTCACACAAATTTTCAAATGTTTTAGTACATATATACTAATTGTTTTGTAAAATTGTAATCATTTGGCACAATTTTCAGTTAGTGAGAATGAGAAGGTGGGACATGGCTATCATACAGAATTCTGGAGATCAGGAATATACTTAAACTGACATATTGACAATATATCTAAGCATTATGACTCTCATAGTCAAAATTATACAGATTGCACTTTTCAAGTTGGCAGCACTGACTAAATCATTGGTGGAATTATTTGCTTTTGAGACATAACAATGCAGACCATCAGCAGAGAGGTGACGTCCTACACTGGCATTCTGCAACCTCTGACAGGACACAAGGCAGTCCAAATTCTCAAGGCTAATCATTTGGTCCCTCTTTTAATCGTAATTCATGTTTAATGATTTATTTGATGTCCTTCAGCTGCTGTATGTTTATCCATCAGCCCATTTTCATTCTAATGATCTAATAAATACTCTCGCTGCTGCTACTGCAGCCCAAACCAGATGATGCTGGTGTGTGGAGCACTTTACAGACAATACTAACCTAGAGCAGATGTTGGATGGGCCAGATCTGTGCTGCCAATGCTCATTCCACAGCACAGACTGAATAGCAGGGGAACCTTTTCTGCTGTGCTTGGATTAGCAAAGCTTCTTTTCTTTTTTTTGGTTTCTTTTGAGTGCCATTTTAGTACTTTGGCCTTTGAATTTGGGCAGATCTGTTTGGTTGCCCACCATAGCACATAAAAGACAAGGGTCTTGTAACCTGTTAAAACAACAACACTGCTGGTGAAGCTGGGTGGCAGCCAAGGAGTCCACATCAGCCTCCAATGAGGGTTTCCTCAAATCACAGTATGGCATTCCAGGGTTCAAGCATTAATATGGTGACAGGAAGTGACATACACTGACACGTACTACCTGACCTCAGGATTTGAAGCATAGAAATAGGTTCACCACAGCTGACCTCCCTGTTTCCCCCTTGGTTCCCCCAGGATTATGTCCTCCAGCACTGCTGCTGTGGTGCTGTCAGCCTGGGCTTCCAGGAGAACAAAAGGCATTCAAGCAGCCTCACGGCATCCAGCGGAGCACTGTCTGACCTGTCCACCATTCCAGAGGTCTCACGCCACAGCCTCAGAGGTGAGCCAGCACCGCTAAACTGAGCCTGGGACATCCAGTGAGCCAATTGCCATGTCTATCACTGACTGCGGGACATCCAATCAGCCAGTCACCATGCCTATTACGGACTGCAGGACATCCAGTGAGCCAATCACCATGCCTATCACTGAGCTTGAGACATCCAGGAAGCCTATCAGCAGGCATCTTTGATAACAATCACACAAGTGAATCTGAGCTTAACCACACTGCACTCAAACTGACACAAAGAGGTTTTCCTGCCCATTCTGAAGCCATACAACTCCCGTCAGTTACACCAATGCTTTTCTTCAGCTGAATTTCTGATGTGCCATAACAAGTTTATGCTGGAATGTTCTACCCCAAATACTATAGGTGTATTTATTGTATACACTATTTATTGGGTTGAAACAGCAGAACAAGCAGAAGTTTAGAATGCTCGTAGGACATGCATTTCATGTTTATCCCCAGCTGCTCACCCTACCTGCACATCACCTAAGCCATTTCCCTGAAACCTTTCTGTCTGCTTTGTTTTTTGGATTAGCTCACATTGAAGTATATGGGCAGGTCTTACAAAAATGCTCATATTTGCTATCATAATTCCTGGATGGCTGGCATCTTGCTTGTGAAGCTTGTGCCCAGCAGCCCCGCTGATTCTGGTATCCTCCTGTGGTCCACCCAGGAAGAAACCCAAGCAACAGGAAAGATGTCTTCCTCACACCAAGATAACAGTGGGGCAGAGGGAGGGGTGCTGATGGAAAGTAGGGGGAGGTCTCCTAGGACTGTTGATGCATATCAAGTCAAGGGGGGAGGGTGGGACCTCTGTTTATTTCCCGCTTTCTCTGCTCCCTCCATGACTAAACAAGATGGTATCTCATTTCTGCACAGAGGGTGAGGGTGGATGCCACCCTGTGGTGTCCTTGAGGAGTAAAGGGTTCAACAGGAGGAGCTATACAGAAGGGGAGACCAGGTACTTCTGTGACAGCAGTGAGGGGATCTCTGTACCTCACAGGCGGGTAAGTAGAAAATCATTTAGAGCATCACTGACAAAAACAAACCGCTGAATTCTGTGCAAATCTGTCTTTACTAGAAACCGAACTTCAATTTCCTTATCAAGGACAAAAAAAAAAAGTTTCCATCACAACATTTCTGTTTCACGCAGACATGGAAATTGTAGTTTCCTTTGGCTATGGCACCATTACATGCTAATCTGTACTACCCCCACCCTCTACCCCCCAGGCAAGTGAGAACCATCACATGTGGGGCAGGATGAAGGAGATTGTGAAAAAGACCAAGCTGAGAAATCACAGCCGGCTGAGCTTGTCCTCCAGCTCCCTGAAGAGTTCATGCCCCCAGCTGTATCGGTAGGGCTTGGCACTTTGGTGTATTCCCTAAAGTATTTAGAGGAAATCGTCCATGTCGGCTGCTGCACCAGGCTGCTCTCCTCTTTGCTAAAGGTCTCACCACAAAGCCAAGGCACAAATGTATTTTGATTGTGCCTTGTAGTTTCCTACCAGAAATGGAAGGCAACCAAAACATCCATAAATCAACAAACTGCTGGCTAACAGGTTACCATATGTACTGAACTGTGGCTGGCTCTAACATGGAATCCCAATGAGTTGTATGGCATGGGAGTCACCCCACAAAGCCACTGTGCAGATGGACTCTCTCATGATGTCCCACATGGAGTTGAAGTTTCTAATCCCCGGGAGGAAGGTGGGCGGTATGTGAGGGGGTGAGGCTCACTCTCCATCACCCAGAGAATGGTTGGTGCCTAGGAATGACTGGTGAAGGGTTGTCAGGTTTTAGGTATGTGGGGGAGTACTTTAGTACTCTCAGTGCTTACAGAGGCCTCAGCACAGATACTCGAGCTATGCAGAGTCTGGCACATGAGTGGTCTTCTCACTGTCAGAGGATGTCAGGAGGAATGAAAAAGAATGCGTGATGTAGTGTAATGCGTGGGAGTGGGAATGGGAGCTGCCAGCGGGACAGGATGCCTGAATACTTCTGGTACCTGGGCTCCCAACGCAGCCACATTGTGCTATTTCAGCCTGTGGAATTATGGGTAGCTGCGCTCCTGGACAGTTTAGTGGCAATTCTCATTTAGCTTTTTGTGGTCCCTCACAGCCCTGACCTGGGACCAGTGGAGTTACCCCGAAGGAACAGGAATTCAATGATTGTTTTGGGGAATCAAACCAAACTGGACTTCCTCTGGCCCCATTAATGTCATCCGGGTAAGTCAAAAGCTGAGTGTTGTACGAAGTGAACTCCTAAAATGAGGGCTTTGTTTTCCATCATTTCACACACACACCGTAAATTGCAGGCTCTTTATTTTCATCCAGGTGCCAAAGAGATGTTCCTCAAACAGGAAGCCACTAAGGGAAAAGATTAAGTCATGGTGTACAGGAAGTGGACAAAAAATACTGAAGGAAGAGGAATGAAAGAAAAAAAAGCAAGGAAATAACCATGTGACAGAGGCTGACGTACGAAAATGGAGAAACCAAAGCATGCAGAAGGAGAAAGGGTGCATTCATGGAGGGATGCCTGTTTTTAGTTGAAGTGTGAAAACACCTCTTCCAAATGTCCAGATATATAAATACATTTATTCTATTTTATTCTAAAGTGAATTTGTCATTTATATTTCTTTGTAATACAAACTTAAAATAATTAAAAATCATTCCAGAATTTTCTCAGCTGCACACTCAGCATATTGGTGTTTTTTTTTACCTAACTATTGTTAAAACAGCAAAGAAGCTAAATAGAGCTACAGCTTCTCTTCTCCTGAGCCATTACCTCTTAACACGATTATGTTAGAACGTCCGTAACTTGCTGAGCCATAAAATGTAGCCGTCTGTGAGTTCCTTTGGTGGGGAGCTCTTCTCTTAACTTGTTTTGTTTGTACTCGTTGCTTAGCATAACTCAACCCAATCAATGAGGTCTCTGCTATTTATGGTTGTTTGTGTGTTTCAAGCTTAGTCCTGAGTGTCCTGTACATGTCACACATTTAAATGGTAGCTGTATGTTGTTAATCAATATTTATCATGTTAGCAGTATCACTCTCTGATGTCACATTTCTGAATTCTCATACTGTTTCTCTCACACACAATCCAGTCAGGTTCCAGTTTTTGTTATGACACTTTACTGCACCAAATGGTACTCCAGATGCACACCAAATCATTACCGTAACACTAGTTATGACACACAAAACAGGGCCTGCCGCTGCCACAGATGTTCAAAAGGGAACGTCACCAATCCATTCAATCCTTTAACATTCCAGCTGTAGTTCAGTATTTTTGTCAGTTCTTTTTTATATCCTGGCCAATCATCCTGGGGGAGCTCTAATCACTCAGCAGAGACTTTGTGCCCCCCAATGTTACTTCTGTTATTTACCACAGAAATAACATGTGTCTAATACCACACATATTAATATATTGTGATTGTTTCATGAATATATATATATATATATATATATATATATATCGACAAGGAGGCAGATGGAACCACACAAGCAGATTGGGCACACAAAGGTTTCATTAGTGTGGTGCACAGTAGCAGAGGTGAATAGTTGAGGTCCAAAAAGTACAAAATTAAGACCAAGGTTTTGTTTTTATTAATATTAAAGGTACTTTAAAGGTACAGTTTTAATTTGAATATACACATAGTCTGGTCTGGCAAATGAAACACATTTTGCTTTCAGAGCCTATTCCCTGACACCCTTTAATTTATTTTTATCTGGTACAGCCAATATGAACTTCAGGACTCTGTGGTTCATGTGTGTTAGTAGCATTCTGGTCACACATGCTCTGTGGGGTCCTCAGTTATGCAAATTCACCTTCTTTAAAACTGGAAATCAGGGTGATAAAAAAATTATATTTTAAGTCCATGCTGGGTATTAGTAACAACTGAAGAGATGGTACTGATGTGGCCGAGAGTTCAGCCTCCAGGTGGTTCTGTGACAGTATGAAACGGTATGACGGTATGCAATGGAAGTCCAACTGAAGCCAGTTTAATTACACTTAATTGGTTGCTGGAAACTGTCTACTACTGCTTAACATGCGAGTTGCTAATAAAGCAAGGGAGGGGGGCCATGCCCACGCAGACCACAGCCATGTGGCAGTCAGCCGCGTCGGGCCCGGCTCTTAGCTTCAGACAGCTCTCCATCATATTTACATTTTATTAGCAGCATTTTATTGTCTGCTGCAGTAACATGAAATGTATTCATGACAAAAGTAACTGTGCCTGGCTCAGTATGTTTGGTATACTTTCAAATATGTCATCCCATATGTGAACATTCAGTTCGGTGTCTCTGTGGATCATACCAAGGCAGCAAGAGCATACTCTACACTGAATAGCTATTTTCATATAATGTGTATTTTTCTAAATAATTTAACCACTATGATCTTTTGTGTAAAATTGTGTTTGGTTGTTTGTGGTGCCTACATTGTTTGACTGCTAGAAGACTGTATTATACCGAAATTGAGGGAAAAGACTCCCATCTTTTATAATGTATAATAAATGTAACGGATAAAATGTTCCACTGTTCATATTACATTTTTATGGTATTTTTCAAATAAAGCTGAGATATTTCTAAAGTGTTATAACTGTTATATGTTTAGTTCATGCGCAGAAACTTGAAAACTCAATTTGCGGCTGAGTCACCCTTTTTGCAAAACTAAACACATTTTCATTCATCAAAATACATTTTGCACCGTGGTGAGCACTGATGCAAAAAAAAAAAACACAGGTCACAAAAGTTCAGTACAGCCAGCATACAATAGTCATCATTTAAACACAATGACTCAAAACTGTTCACACGTTTCCAAACATGAGAATGAGTGACTAGAAAATAAAATTCATGATGGATCAGACTGCAAGTACCATAGGCGAGTTGAATTTCAATATCAAGGTACAAACGGGTCACACAGAGTATTATTCCTACATTGCCCAGCAATGGAGAGCATTTTCTGTGATGTAGACAAAGTTCTCTGTCCTTCTCCAGCCCCGAGACATGGTGATGAGGCAGAATGAATATTCTTCCTTGACTCTGGCTTAGCCGTTGCACAACATTTTACTGTAATATGCCTCTCATTTGGATTTTTTACTTTGTCCTTTATAGTAACTTTTTTTGGCATACTGAACATTGCAAGCATTACATATGTTTACTATTATTGTATACAAACATTTTTTTGTATGTTTTGGTTTCCAAATTTCCAGCTCAACATGCTGACCACATACACACTAACATGTTTCTCTACCTGCCAGGCACAGTTGACTGGGAGTGTTTTCAGTTTTTTACTGTAGTGTGTAATGACTGCTCAGTAGTGTTTATGTACCGACTTGCTTAATGCGTATTCTGAAAGCAATAGGAGTGCAGATAGGTACGTGATGAGTGTTTGATTTTGCAAGATCAGGTGTTGAGTGTAGCTTGAATTTTAGAGTTTGTGCTTAGTGTTTGAAGATGGGAAATTTTAGGAAATGCCTTCACAAAAATTCCGAACTAAGAAAATGCAATGATTCAAAATGTGGATCTCATCGCCCTCTTGTGGTCCTGTTAAAACACTGCTGATATGAAATGCAATTATTCTTTACCCGATTTCTCTTGCGTCTAAGCGAGGAAAAAAATAAAATAAAAAAACACTAACATCTCTTGAAACTATGCCTTGTATTCAACAGTAAACAAATCCAGAACATCCTCACCCAGTTTCCCAAACATTGCATTTTCAGGTCAAAATGATGCTCTACACAACCATTCACTCTTGCTGAAAAATCAAACTTTGCCCACAGACAAAGAGTCTTACACATTGGTGCAATAAATTAAAAACTGGCAAAAATTTCCAAAACTGGCAAGTTATGTTGCTTGTGGTTCTTCCCCTCAAAAACCTTCACATGAACAGACGCAACCAATGTATATACAGCGGCACATTTTTATTCATGTACTATACAGTACAACACACACCAAAAACATTATTCCACCTCAGCATCCTGTCTTTGGTCTGGGTCAGGCCAAAGAATCTCATCCACATCACAGGCTATATTGCCTCTAGCCAGGCAGCAGGGGTAAAATTCTCTTGCATGCCTGATCCACCCCTGGCATGCATCTGATATGTCTAGGCAGGTTTCTTCCATGGCCTGGAGGAGGTGAACACAGACATAAGGTTCTGTCGTATACTTTCCACCGCCATGCCGAATACAACGCCATCGGGTTTAGAAAGGGAGAGTATGCAGGCAGAAAGATGTTAGAAAACCTCGGGTTATTGGCAAACCAGTCATGAACCAGAGCAACGCAATGGAAGCTGACGTTAACCTAAACAACATAGTGACGTTGCTCTGGCTGTGCTGGGTCTCTGTAGTCCAGCTGGAACATATGTTGTCTTACACCATCAAGAAAAGGAGAAGCATAGTGTTATAGGGTCCTAGAATGGCATGGCGGTGGAGTACCCCTCGTTGGCTGATGGCTGTGCACAGTGACATTCCCTCCACGCTGAACAGGGACATTTAAAATAGCCCGATGGCCAATTATGTTCCTCCCCTTCTTTTGGTCAGGTTAAAGCCTACCTCATCCGCAAAGAATTTCATGGGGAACAGGCCGTCCTTCAATCTCAAAGATTCTCTGCAACACACACACACACACACACACACCTAGCTACCCTGAACCACAGCTCGAGTGCACAAATGGCAGCACAAACTGCCATGCTGTGATGGAATGCAATACTTCATACAGTATCAAAACTCCACTCATTGGTTTTTGTTTTGTCAGTCTCATTCAAGGCATATGCCCGTTTCATCCAGAATTAGTTCTTTTGGAGGATGCGGTCAATTGTGGAGAGGCTGATGGCATTTATCCCTCAAAAATGATGATCATAATCACTCCTTTGAAGCTCTCGCAGGCAGATTACATTATTGGCAATTACCATGTTCACAAGCTCCCTTTCTTGCTCCTCCGACAAAAAGCCTTAACCTGCCTCCACCAGGTGGTCACCTGTGGCCTACAAAAATAGAAGCACTCATTACAGCAACTGTCACACATCCTTTTTAGAGGAAAAAAATGGAAACATACTGAAACGCAAGAAACTTGAGTTTAGTAACAAAAGTTACTGTACAGCGCAATCTTACTGCAAGTACACATACCCATTTTCCTCCCTGAAGGTTCTGATGATGGAGGCAACAGCAAAGCGACTCAAATTTGGCTGCACTCAATGCCCAGCCTCCCTCATTGTCATACCATGGACAAGGTCAACTAAAGTGGCTTGAATTTCATCTGAGACCACTTGTCTCCTTGCCCTTGCTTGTCACTGTCCTTCTCCTCCTTTTCAACCTCTTCCTATGCATCTCCTTGGATCCATTGTTTTAAACCAGAACAAGCTGACTTTGGAACCTTTTATCTATCCATCAAAGTTTCTGATTGGTGTGTGATAAATTTTGACTCCTAGTGTTTCCACTTTGTTAATTGTGTGCTAATTGAGCTCAAGCTGTGCTGACTTAACGTCTGCCCTGGGAGAGACCTGGAGTGGAGTGGGGGATTTCAGATGTGTTGAATTCAGCAATGTTTCTTCCAGTTCTTCTAAGAGGGGGCTGATAAGGCAGGCTGTTAGCACCACAAAGAATCCTCTGGGAAGAATGAGATCTACTCAAGAACACTGGGACAGAATCTCTCAGACACAGGGATCCCACAGACACAAACTGCATCAGAAGGTATGGCTCTTTGGCTTTGCTCAGCAATCCTGACACCACCCTCAGGTTGCATGTGGTCATATGTACAGCACCTCACGCAGATACTGACAGAGGCTGCAGGACTTCTGCAAGAGTAGGACACTACATGCAAAGACATGTTAAAAAGGAGCCATTACCGTTCTTTGAACTATAAGATGTTATATGATCAATTATGAAGCAGTTTTCACATCAGAAAATAAAATGGATGTTGTTGATTCATATTGTTTATTCTTGTGTGCCATCTGCTGGTGAAAATCGGTAATGTACCACTTGTAAGCCCATATTTTTCTATGATCTTTTCTTTTAAAGTTGACAAATAATAAAACATTATTGTCTTTATGAAATTAAAAAGGGGAAATATTGCCTGATAACAATGATCTAAACTTACAGGAAAGTAATTAACTTTTGCTGCCTTATTGCAATAAATATTGCAGTAAATTGATTGAATTATACTGTATGTATAGGGTAGTTTTATAACAACACGATAGTAAGTTCTTTTAAGTCCTGTACATGGTTTTCCAGAGGTACATATTTAAGCATGAAATTCCTAATTTGTGGTAAATTTAAAAAAAAATAAAATATGGATCTCATTTGAGTGACAGTACAGCTTAGTGCATTCTGAAAGAGTAACGTTATTGTTGGAAAAACAGAGGCCACAGGGACTGCTTACTGGGCCATCTTCTTCATGCAGTTCTGCATGGAGTAGTCCATGGCATTTGATTAGTGGGCAGTGGGCCACAAGGAATGTGCACTGTACTCGGAAGCTCTCACAGAACAATAGAGCCATAAAGAATGTCACCACAGCACATGGCCCGTGCAGAAAAGACAGTGCCCTCCTCAGTGCTATATTGGCACTATTTCATATACTGGACTGTCACTGTGAATATTTATGGCATGGCTGCTAAAGCACAGTCCTCCAGAGCTGCAGGTTCCAGGTATCTCTGCAGTTATGAGCAAAATGGTCCAGCCCACACTGGCCCTCACAGGCTGGGCTCTTGGGACCTTCAATTCTGGGTCAACATCGCTTCATAGGGTTGGCTTTTGATTGAGTGCATATCTAGTCATAAACCTGTCTCTGGTGGGACCTGTAGGATATTTATCATATTTATCATGGCACTGGTGGGATCCTACAAAGCATCATGCACTATTCAGACCATTCAGCCCCACAGGTTAATGGTAGATTACCTGGATTCAAATATCATTCTGAGGGATAGATAACATGGATTTAGGAGAGGTAGATCCTGTTTAACTAATCTACTGAAATTGATCTCAAAAAGGCCTATGACGTCATCTACTTAGATTTCCAGAAGGCCTTTGATGTTGTCCCCCACAAACAGCTCTTGCTTAACCTCATAGCTGCATGGGTTTTAGGTACTATAGCAGCTTGTATCAAAAACTGGTTAACAGACAGGAAGCAGTGGGTAGTGATTAGAGGCATAATGTCACAGTGGGCCTGCGTTCAAAGTGGGGTACTGCAATTTTAGGACCACTATTGTTCCTAACTTGCATGAATGATATTGACATCAATACAGTACATACAGTAAACTAGTCAAATTTGCAGATGACACCAAGGTGGGTGGCGTAGCAGATACTAAACTAGCAGCACAGAGGCTACAATGGGATCTTGATTTAATTAGCAACTGGGCTGATACCTGGCAGATGAAATTTAACATA
>JAABNX020000070.1:17785199-17807307 GCA_015163995.2 Mormyrus lacerda
ATAAGGCACAGAGGGGGTCCTTTAAGACCCCTCAGTCATGCTAATTACTTAAAATGGACTTAAAATGTGATGATGGCTCTGTCACAAACAGAGCTGCACAAATCACTGTGGCTCTTGGCACCAGGCCTAACCTGACTATGAACGACGAGTCAGCCTGCTGGAGAATACTCTTCTCTGAGTAGATGTGTTCCTGCTGCCTGGTGTCCACGATGTGTTTCTTCTTGATGCACTTTAAGGCAAATGTGGTCTCCTCCTCCTTCAGCTTCACCTGCAGACACAAACGCAGCATGAAGCAGGCAGCCAATGAGGGGAGGGGACATCTCAGTTAAGCAAGGGTATGTCAGAAGAGCATTGAAATCACCAGCTCCACCCGTCCAAAGCCCCCCACACCCAGGGTGGCCACCACCTCCAGGTGCTGGAACGGGTGGGTCGCAGACAGACAGGCCACCTTCTCTCTCAGCCTTTGCAGCTCCGTGTTCTCTGGGGTGTCTGCTGAAGGCAGCCCAGGACTTTAGGAGGGGGATAGAAAGCAAGCTTATTCACTGCTCTCAGTATTCTGCATGGCTGCCTATCTGAGACATGCATTTGTCATTTCCTGACCAGACTAGTGCCACTTCAATGACATGGCTGCCAGTTTGTGCAGATGATTCAAAATATGTCTAAAATTAAAGCAGTCAAAACGCTGTCATGTTATACTGTACCACTTTTCTTACGACATGTGCCCACAATTCAAGTCCTTGATTTTGGCTTTCAGAGATGTAAATAATACAGCATCTACCTTCATAGAGTCACTCATCAAGACTTATCCTCCCTTCTGTCCTTTTTGACCCGCAAGCCAACACCGCTGGGTTCTACCATGGAAGAGCACCTAAACTAACTCATCTGACCACTAACCTGATATGTCGTATTCAGCCATCCATTGTTAATGCTTCATGGCTCATCTTTTAGGATCTCCCAATGTTTTGCATGCTTAGCTCTTGGTTCTAATGCTAACATGTTGCTGGTGACTCACTGGAAGCTCAGCCTGGGAGTTCTTGTGATGTGATTGCATCATTGGGTGTCACTTTTGACAAAGGTCTCTAAATAAATGCAAAGGAGTCAGGTCAGCAGGCTTGAGAGCGTCACTCACATGCTCCTCCTCTTCTTGTCACTGAGTGACAGCTCCTCCACGTATGCCTGCAGGGATGCCTGGAGCTCCTCATAGGTCCCAACCACCTGGTTAAAGTTGCTATAAGATAGTCAGAAACAGGGAGGTGAGTTAGTCATCTTCTTCTTGTCTTTGGCGTTTGAAAGTCTCAGCAGGAATGTTATGTGCACATCCCACTACATTTTTCTGTCTTATTCTTTAGCGTCTACTCACGTATACTAGCCTGTGCAGAAGTCCGACCAGATTTTCCAATGTTGAATGTTATAATTGTAACTACAAACTACAGTATGAAATCTGCTTTTATAACAGTGTTTTGTTATGCTGCAGGGCCTGTAGCATTTCTTGAAAATCTGAATGGACTCACGCTCGGTCCACCACTAGGCATTGTGTGTCGTTCTCCTTCGAGATGATGTTGGCAGAGCGCACATCCTCACTGGAACGACAGAGCAATGGTCAGCAGGGGAACTCAGAGTAGGGGGTGAAACAGAAACCAGGAGGCCCCCTACCTCACAAGAGCCTTTTCACCAAAGTAGTCTCCCACACCCAGAGTCTTTATCTCCTGGGGTTCAGAACATCCCTCCACCGTCTGTGTCACTGACACCTGCCAGGAGATGGGAGCCAGGCATACAGCCATTACATGCATCCACTATGCTCTCTGACGTAGTGCATGCATTTCTCTATGACTGCACAAGCATTTCACATTCTCACTGACCTCTCCTTTAGCTATGATGAAGAAGGTGTCGCCCTCTTCTCCTTCACGGATGATGTAATCTCCTTTATCGAAGTAGTCCTGCCAAGGACACAGCACTGCAATAACGCCACTAACCTTTGCAGGGGATCGAGTGTCACATTAAAGAATCCCACGTGCATGCAAATACATGCACAGGCGCACATCTGAACACTGTGACAAAATATATACTGGCAAAGGGATTCCGTATCAAAATGTGTAATATCTATGTATACACATACATTCAAAGGACGGGCATCAAACCCTACTTTATAATCACACACTTACCACTTCGAAGCAGTCAACAATTTTAGCAAGCTTTTCCTCTGGCAGTTCCTTCAATAAAGAGACACTGGAGGAAGGGAAGAGCTACAATATAGCACAAGCCATACAAAAGAACAAGTCTACTGTATGAGAGCAGATTGTTTTCTGGTATCTGAGTTAGATAAATTCATCCAACTTGCATTCTTACATCTTGTTAAATCAGTGCAGCAAAAACAAGTTTTCTGATTACAAACTACAGATATGAAGAACCAAAGAATTCAGTTTTGCTGTATATCTATAAATTCATGTTGATTTACACAGTCTAAATATGGTCCTCTTCTTTAGGTGAAGTAGACTGCTGACCTGCGTAAGAAGCTGAAGTATTTTTTGTTCCGGGCCTGGGTGGTTGTCATCATGATGTTCTGGAACATCTGTCGATCCAGAGCCCATATTCGGGCCAGAGAAACTGCTGTTTGAACAGAGGAGGGTAGCTAGGGAAAGGCTGTACTCTGAAAGGCTAATTTCACTCACATTGGTGAAACCTCAAGTCTCTGGTCTGGCAAAAACGTACAGGAGAAAAACACAACTTTCTTCAGTTAAAAACCTTACATACATTCAGCCAAACCCTGACAAGAGAAATGTGTTATGTAACTAAGCAGCTTTGCGTTTAAAGTGATAATTTTAGAAATGAATGCAGAATACTTTTCACACCTTTTCTTAGATTAAAAACAGCGGCAGAGTATTTCTCCATTGCCCTGTGATATTCACAACCAGCTCAGTTTGGGTCATATAATGGGTGCAGTGAGCTCTCAGTGCCCCACCAGGCATTAACATGGTCTCTTAGCTATTTGCTGGCTACACTCTAATCTTAAATGAAATAAGAGCACTAGGCGTGTTTATAGAATCTTATCAGTGCTGATGTTCTGGCAGTTGGGTTGCCCTGTCACTGTGCTGTGAATGAAAGCTGGTCAGTAGGGGAGATACTCTGGGTGCATCTACCCAGCTGCCCATCTGATGCTGCAGGGACACACCTCCTCACCTTTTACGGTGGCCGTCCTCTTGCAGTTGTACAGGATGGCCAGCTCACCAAATGCCGTACCAGGCCCCATCTGGCCCAGCAGCTTCTCATTCTGGTTCACCTCCAACAGTCCTTCTAAGGGAGGAATGATCAAGCTATCAGCCTCAATCTGATGACCATGGATGCAGATACTGAGTATTTTACAGGCATTGTGGCAACTACTGAGCCAGTCCATGATACCGAAGAGCGCCAAATTTAAAGGTCTCCCTAATTAATGTGGAACAATATTGAGAAATGAAAATGGTGACCATGCCAAAGTCACTCCTCCAGCTGATGCTAGTGGGCCGTGAAGCTGACCTGCCAGTACGTAGAGGTAGTTTCCAGGCTCGCCCTCCTTGATGACCAGCTGGCCCTGGGTGTAGATTTGCTCATACATGCACTCCACCACTTCACGCATGTGTTGTGGCTCTAACCTCTTCAAGAAGTCATTGTTCATCAAGGCGCTGTTGATCAGCCTCTTGGTGCTGCGAGCAGAGGAAGGAGACAGAAGACACAACTGAGCCAAGACATCCAGAAGAACAAGTACAGGCCTGAAATACCATTCCCAACACTCAGTACGTGTACATGCACAACTATGTTGAACTACAGTTATAGCTTGAATACGGCATTTAATCAGACTCCTGTCCTTATCCTAGTGTACATGCATGGGAAGGGAATCGATTTATTGACCAAAGTATGTCAGACTCAGCTACTGTAGGTGGCGATATGGCTTCGTCCAGCTTGTTAGTACTGGGCTTTTTCCGGTTGACCTATTACATCACAGATGTAAAAAAAACACAATAAAATTAATAATAATGGGTGCATGGACAAATGAAGTTACACAAGCTTTAATTGCGATCTGGTCAAAAGAACAAACAAGAAGATCATTATAGCATTACAAGAAATAAAGTATTCTGTATAATTTACTATGACGGCACGGTATTGCAATGTGATTTTGTTGTACTAAATACTGGGGTATTTATGAAACAAAAAAAATTCAACATGAATTTCTCACAAACCAGTCTAGGAGTGATTTAAACAGCAAGGATGAAAATGATTGTAATTGTCTCAGAGAAAGTTTGTAGCGATCATGCACAATCAGCTTCAAACTGATTTTTAAAGATATATAAATAGTCTTGAAAATAAATCATGATTAAAATTGAAAAACTGTGCTGTACATTTCGTATATGTTGCATGTTGTACTTTTTTTTTTTTTTTTAACAAACAAGATGTATGCTATTCCTTGTGGCTATGGTGTTATCTGAATGCAGACATTCAAATGAACAACATTTAAAACCACAGTTAAACACAACGACGTCATGTATATGGACGTACTCTCCTTTTCCAGGTTTGCCAACTTTGGTCAGCTTCCTGGAGTGAGATTTTCAACTTAAGATATGTCTGCACACACACACATGCATACACATTTGCATGTATATGACAGTTATTAACTTGTAAATAGTGTCTTGAGTTTGCAAACTACCCCAATGCTTCTGGTGTAGATAATTTTAGGTTTATAATGGAATATATGTTTGCTGTAACACTGCTTGCGTGAATGAGAGAATCTTAAAGCATGAGCGTCACACCAGATGCTTTCCGTCTGCATGTCTCTGACTTTTGGTGTCTAGCGACTCAGTATTACTCAGGATTAAGAGCCACTTGCGTTCATAATAATTCATTTCATAATAATATTTTTTCTCCTTACAGTCCTCTGCCACAAAACATTATAAAAGCTGCCCAGAAACCCACAACCAGCGACCTCCTAATATTTACTGTACCTGCAACTGTATTTTCAAAACAGCCCATTTGGGCAGGAAAATTGTGGACCTGGCAACTCTGCCTGGGCCACATTGAAAGACCGCCTTCACAGCTGACGTCCTTGTGTGGGCAAATCACATATGTGATTTATTAAAGATATTTTGAAATTTGCACAGATCACTTTCAGAAATTCAGTTTAGTATGATTTCAATTGGATTAACATGTTTACCTTTACTAAGTGGGTCTAGCACAATAATTCCATTTCCTTATGCCTTGCCTACATGTACACAGGTATTTTTTAAAACATACCTTTTTCTATACGTCTTGGGCTTTTGTCCACACGTAAACAGCAACTTAAGTCACTCAAAAGGAGCTTTTGCAAAACTACACCCAGGGTGAAGATTTCAAGGAACTCCGTTTTCAGCGATGACATACAGACAGGGAAAACAGAGTTTTTAGCTCGAAACTTCACATTGTGCGCCGTTGTCCACTTTGTTTAACGTCAGAGAGTGCGCTGTTTGCTGTATACATTAGGTGAGTTTGAGCAATGGCGGACTTAGCCGAAATAGCGCTTGTGCTAACCTTGCTGACAGAACATCTTACATGTACAGATAAATGTTGAGTCACTCTCACATTATATTGATCAACATAGGCGTCGGAATGTGCGCCATGGTTTTCAACTTAACAGGACTGGCAATTAGACTTCTGATTGGCTAACTTGGCAGTACGGTTAGAGTTATAATGCCGCCTGTTGGTTTGAGATGGTCTTGACAGTGCATTTTAGTGGTTTCATGTGGATATTCTAGAAGACAATGTTTGTGTGGACGGGGATTTTTTTTAAAACGGAGAAGGAAAAACAGTTTTAAAAAATACCCATTTACGTGTGGACAAGGCATTAGTGTGCATGTAAACGTGCTGACTAACCAACCCACTCCCACAGTCTTTCACACTACAACTGAAGTATCTAATGATCCATTATATTCAAGTTTTTGTGTGAATTTGCTTCCCAATCCCAGTCCATTCAGGCAGGGCAGCATCCCCAGAGAGGGTGATTATAACAATGCTGAAGACCAACCAAGCGATTCCAGAGTTAGACAGACCCATCTCTGGTATGATATTTTACACTTATGGTATGTTTATTTTACACTGTACTTAAAATCTGCTCAGAAATTATATTAAGACTCAAGACAATTTATTTTCCCAGATGGTAAAAATCTGAAAATGTCAAGTTCTCCCTAGTAGATCTCAACATCAACTTTCACAATACAGTCACATAAAAAATACAATTTTGTGTCCCTGGAATGCCTGACATTACAGATTAGCAGCACAAAAAGAGGGCTTTCAGCAGTGTGACAGTGAAATGCTTGTGAGTCTGGCTGTGGGCGTGACCTTCACAAAAAGAGGGGCAGGGCTGAATCAATGTGCTCACATCATCACAGAGGAGCTAAGCAGCTGCCCCTGAGATGTCCTGGTATCCAGCTGGTAGTCACGGTAATGGGCTGCATGTAGGAAGACTTTTGATCTGCTTCATGAAGAAGATCCTTGGCTGATTAATGCCAGCATTTACAAGAATGTCTGTTCAACCACACTCCTTGTTCTGCGCATTTCAGAGGCCAATTTGTTCTAGTACTATGATCCATCCCATTCACTCTTCGTGCGAATTCATATTTCCATACATTTGGTGTTATCTTTACCATATTTTGAGCAAATGTTATGTAATGTCTCAAATATGTTAACAACAGAACAGTATTTTTGAATGAGTTTGATTTGTTTACTGGTTTTAGAAATGACAGCAATTAAATATTGCTGTCATTTAAATCTTGATGTATAGGAAAGATTATGCTGTTGCAAATGATATTTGCCATAGGTTAAAAGTGTATATAAAAGGTGAGCTAATTATACGAATCTGAATAAATGTAGAGAATTTAAACCCTGTCTACTTCATCTCCTTGGTGAAGTATAATGACAAGTATTTGGTGTATGTAAGGCAGCGTGTTTTTCATGCTCTTTTCCTGAAATGCAGCACTTCCTATTTGCACATCTAAAAGGAGGAGGGGCTATTTGTTGACCTAAAATGGAACTTATGAATGAATTAGCCAACGAGGGCCATACACAGGCAGTGAATACCTTGTTAATTAAAGCCGTAATTATCTTGCCCATCCATATAGATGGGATACCTTTTGTCTCGCTCTTTCCCTTTCTGTGGGTGTATTATGTTAATGTGAGCTTTCATACAGCATTTCTTGGCTGCTGAAGTCTCGACAAAAGCCTGTGTTTTCCTGGGACTGAAAGAGGATGAGCAAAAAGCAAAAAGGCTACAGACAGCGCAGGGTTTCATGACTGAGGATGCTAAGGTGAATGAAAGGCAATAATAGTGACACCTGAACAATGGGAGAACCCTGGGAGTTAGGCTAGTCCCTCACCTGGAGTTCTTGCGGACACGGGCCCTCTCCAGGGAGCAGGGCTGCACCTGGGCCTCAGCACAGTAGTGGCCTGATGTGGGCTCTGCTGACACACCCTCCTTGGCCCGCAGGCGGCGGTGCACCTCCACAGCGACGTGGTGAAAGCGCGCAGGGCCCTGGTTGATGACGCTCAGCAAACGGTGGCTGGAGTGGAGCTGTGTGGATGGGGAGCTGCCCAGTGCCTGATTGCCCAAAGCATCCTGCAGCTTGTGCACCTGGGCCAGCCGCACCTCCAGCTCCGCCTGCAGAGCCCACAGCTGCTCATCCCGTGCCCGCAGATCCCGTTCCCGGTTGCTAAGTTCCTCCTCCAGATGGACAATACGGGCCCTCAGAGGCTCCACAGCCTCCCACAAGGGGGGGGCCTTGAAGCCTGACGACAGGCAGCTCCCTTCTGGCCGTGGAGTTTTCATTGAACCGTTGCCCATGACCTGTTGGGCACTGGTCCAGGGAAAAACACGACACATCTTCCATATAATTCAATTAATTTCCACTGTCATATGCAGACATTAAATGTAATCCTGATCCCTGACTTCTTGGTAACTAATTTGTCTTTTCACATTTGGCAAGCAGACAGCCCAAATGTTGCTGCTTATGCAGCAGGCAAGATTATTCCCCCCTACCTGTGAGGTGAGCGTCTGTGAGAGGGTGAGTGTGTGATCTGTGGCTTGTTAGCCATCTCACAGTCAGTTTATTACACTCTTTAACCCGCACAGAGAACCAGCTGCATATGCTGTTCCCACAACCCCTCCAGACAGAACCGAGAGACAAAGGGGAATTCATGCAAATACACTGATAAAAATAGGGACATTATAAGTGACAAAATCATATAAATTAACCATGCGTATCGAAGGAAGGTGTAGAACATAACTATTAGTGGAACTGAAACTGATTTCAGTATACTACTGTCTTAGATATTATTAAAATCTTTTTAAAATGTTCCATAATAATGATAATAATAATGATAACAATAATAATAATATACTCATGTCAATCTATTGATATCAAACAACATCATGGTAACATAAATAAACAAAACAGTCAAATACTATTCATATAATTAAAACTTTATAACGAAAACTTTAATTTAAAATTGTGGTCTGACCGAATCTATTAATCAAACTATCCCTAGACTCCAGATGAAGTGCAGTGAATACAGGCACTTACAAGTCGACGGTGCGCGTTTTGAAGCCTAGAGGAAATTCCGGAGCTCAGCCCCGATTCGTTTAGCGGGAGGATGCTGAGTGACGTGCGATGAAGGACACAGAGCTGCTCTGCGTTTCCAACCGTAAAAGTATAAACCGCTCATACAGTATGGCAGCAATACAGGCGACTGTATTACATTTGACCGAAGGACGAAAACACACGAGCAGACCTCAGGAGAATTAGCAGCCTCTAGCGGCGACCGTAGAGTGTGGCACAGGTGCCCGGCTAACACGTTCACCTGCTTAAATAGCTTCTGAAAATCTTCTTGCAAGCCTATTTATTTCCGCCCTTTTAATTACAACATGTGAGGCGTAATCATTTGGAAACAAATACAGAATTATACAAGTACTTATTGTTTAATTGGTAATAGATTCTTTTAATAGATATTTTTTACAGTCAGTCGTTGGCACACAACCATTTCAGCTGCCCTCGGTAAATAAAAAAGAAATTTCTGGAAAAAATATCTATACATATATTTACACTTGATTCGTTAAACTAAATCAACAAAGGACTGTGCAGACAATATTTGTCTACAAAGTAAATTTTAAAAGAAAACTCCATTATGGGTCAATTTCACCAGTTCAGCCTTAACGATGCTGCTTGTGTCACATCGGAAAAAACGTAAATTAATTCTCAAGTTATTTTCCGCTAATTTCCAAATAGACAAACCAGCAAAAGGAAATTACACGGAGTGGCTTAATAATGAAATCACCAGAGTATAGATAAGCATGTCCTACAGTTTTAAAAACAATAACAATACATGTTGGCAGTGTGCTTTTGGTAAATGCAATGGACAGCATTCAATAACAGCATCGATCAGCATGCAGGTCATCACACCGTGCGTTGAAATGCCAAAGCACTGACGTTAAATGAATGCCCTCAAATTTGTTCTCAGGTAGTCATATGGAAAAAAAGTATACAAAGTATCACACGCGTTTAGAATAATATACACCTTGATCGCTACACAGTAAATATGGTTTTATGTTTAAGATTAAAAAAAGTTCAGACAGTATACAATATGCTATCTTTGATATGACAGGATAAACAAATACCTTTCATGGGTGATATAAAATTCATATAAAGCAGAATGCAAACCCTGTGCTGTAAAGTATATTTCAGTTGCATAAATACTGCATATTACATAATTTCTGTATGTGGTACTGATAATTCCATATAAGATATAAAATCAGTGCGCTCTCTATCTAAAGGAAACTCAACCGCGAAATTTATGAACTTGAACATTTTTAAAAAGGTAATGGACAATCAGTACATTTCATTCTTCAAATAATCTATAGTAAAATTATTTTTATTTTTTTATAATGAAGTTGCAGTTAGTTCCAAATATCTAAGGCCCTGTTAACACTTGGTCTAAAATGTGTCTTGATTGATCAGAACACAAGTGGACAGTGCTAAGTACAAGTATAAATGACGACCAAGACACATCGTGATCCAATCACTCAAACCAGTTACTGAGGTGGTCTGGGATGCATTTCACCATGTATCTTTTTAGTGTAAAGATAACTGAGTCACCGACAAGGACGTCAAAATAATTGTACGTGGAGCAGTAACTAAATCTGAACACAAGTGGTCAGCTGGACACCTTGGAAACACTTGATAGACTCACGGCAATGTGTCTTGGTTGCCTGCTTATGATTCGATTGCTTAAAACACATTTTAAAACCAAGTGTAAACATGGCCTAATATACACACAAAGGGCACCAATTTCTGATTAGCTACTAAATTAATGTCTTTTAAAGTCAAATAGCATTTTTGAGATGCACTATATTATAGAGAGCACACTGTAAATACAACATCAAAAAATCTGAAAAAATGTAATACAAAATAAAAAATACATACATGGTGTATTTTGAGTTGATTCAGTTCCTGTAAGTTTTATGCAAATTCCTTCAAAAAATATATTGACATCTTAAAAATTTACAACCGCAGAACAGCCCCTTTGTCATTTGATCTGAGGTGAAAGACGTCTGGGTGAAAAGGTAAAAAAAGGAACCTATGTTTAAAAAATAAAAGGACATAGATCTGACATTCTGTATGGGGGTGTTTTTCTGCTAATAATAGGCCAGAAGCAAACAAAAGATGACTTAAAAGTTTTGACTGGCCATTCATTTGTGTCAGCTAGCCCTGTATAACACACATTCATTACAAAAGAACATTTCAATTATATTTGTATTTTGTAAAGCTGCAGTAAAATGATCATCTCCAGATGCAATCAAGTTTGTAAAACTGTATATAACCAAAATCAGGCCACTACTGAATGTATTGCGTTTCTGCTTTCAACAGCTCAAAAGGGTCCCTCTAATACAGATGTGACAGCTAATAACCTAAATCTTACTGTTCAATCACACTAAACACTATATCAGCCCCATAAACAATAGCTGTACTATAATCTATGTAGTATTTAGAGTTGGATGTTTTGTGCTATACTGTACTGTAGTTAATAATAAAAAACCCAAATGCTTGCAGCAATGTAGCATTTGGTTTAGAAGATTCAGTCGTATAATAAAGTTTTTCAGTTATACTACATGCATTTGATTTAAATATATTTGGAAATATGGAGATTGACAAGCAGAACTTTTCATGGGATACAGGCGAACCTCACAACATGTTACTGCAGGGTTTGAAACCTCACCTCCAGTTCTGCTTGTAAGCCTTCTCCCACCTGGTACTGTCCAGCAGGTACTGTTGTTCTAAGAAAAGGCAGTTACAGTTGTACCCACATCTACCTCCTCCTTTTCTCAGTGACGATTCAGAGCTGAATAATGAACATTTCTACATATTCTGCTAAGACAACAACAAACATTCATTGAGGAAAAGGCATCCTAACAACGCACAACATAGTATTTTCCATTCTTATCTCTGTATCATTATGGTATTAAAATAAATAATGATATGCATTTTGGTAAGTCATTCAAGGAGGTTCAAAGAACAGTTGATCAGGAATGCTTTTATGGAAAACATTTTCCAGGCAAAAACTGGCAGATAGTGGGAAGTTGACAATTAAGTCTGGTGAAGAACTCTGCCCAGTCATTTTAATAATCTATTAATGGCTTGTTCCTAAGGACTTTCAATTCATTTAATCTATTTTGTTATATTATGAGGTCAGAGTGGACATCTGTCCTAAAAATTTCTGGTACAATACCACTGCAACCTCTTTTCAGCTCGAGACGGAGGGAACATGACATGACTCAAATGAATATTGTGAGCTTCACCGGCATTTAAGTAGTACCACATGTATCATTATATCCAGAGCAAACAGGCTGAAGAAATGGAATAATATTGGTGGCATCAGTTCCTTAACATCTGAAGTGAACATAATCTCCCGGGTAATGCTTTTTATCGCAGTCTTCAGAAATTCAATTGTGGACGTAGGCCTCAACATCACATATCTGGCATGGTATCGTGCTATGAAATGGCCTGAAATTGTCTGAATGTCCCACTAGCTTATCTGGCTCAGCACATCCGGCTGGACCCCCACTACAGAGGTAGAGTAGCAATCTTACAAAGCCATAGAAGGGCCGGGAAATGGTGAATTGTGGGTCACATTATCCAAACAGGCATGACAAAGGTGCTGATTAACGATGCATCAACCAGGAGCACACCGTTGCTTATACGGTCATATCAGAATAACAGTCCTGTGTATATCTGAGAGAGAGGCATGAAAAAAGTATTTATGTCCATATGGTTGATGGCATCAGGACATCAATATTTAAACTGATACAGTAATGCAGTTAAGCCTATGACTATAAGACGGAAATGTCAGAATGGATCATACCAAGTTTAGCTGCCTAATTTAAACGAGTGGCTCTTGCACGTCACCACACACAGGGTATAACTAATAAATCAATAAAAAACTGGGGAGATTAAATATCTGGAAGCTGATTCTAAAAATACACAATAGAGAAAATTCACATTTTCTCTATTCTGCTATCATGACATTGACTGTGTGTATGTGCATGTGAGAGTGCCACTCATACAAACTGGTGTATCTATTCATGTACATTAATGTTATGGCTAAAGCTGTACAGTATATCTGCATATGGTCACATTTTTCTGTTGGATGGGTATTGTTGTCAGTCGGTAAATAATTAAACCAGTAACTTGACAACTGCATTTGCCAGGCCAGTCGGACATAGCAGATTATTAAGTTAGGAATCATCAAAGCACTTTTCAGGTGGAAACATTTGAGCATCCAAGGTGACATCTGCTTGTTCAGTGAGCTGCTCTGAACTGTTGAATCACAGTCTTTACTGTTGGATAAACACAAACAGGAAAGTACACTATAAAAAGTCAATGTTCCTTTCACATAGTGAATAAAAATAAAACTTAAAAAAGCAATACAAAGGGTGTACAAAACTCAAGGAACAAATTTGTAACCCAAAACCCAGTTGCTCTCTGTATGTGATGTCTTCAAGAAAAAAAAAAAATCAGTACAGGAAATTCCTGGCTTTTTTCTTTGGTGATGCTGAAGTCAGTGTTCTCACTGCTGCCCCCATCTGGATATATCCTGCATTCCAGGCTGCTTGTCAAAAGCTCTCGCACAGTGGAAAATCTGCACAAACTTAAAGATACCTTATGATTTCTTCAAGTTTCCTTATATAGCTGTGTGCTAGACATCCTCAAGAAATTCTCCATCCGTTCTTACTTCTTGGCCAGTTGAAAAGGATTCTGACCCTTTTGATGATAAAAACATTTGTTCAACAGTAGTAGTGCATTAAAAAGAATAACAGCACTAGAGGAAAGCTCAGCCATTGTTTATGTTTTTATGAGAGTAAAACTGTTTGAAAAAACACATTTTCCTTTATACTTCGAGGATGTTCACAGATATTTAATAAGCCCTCAGTGACAGAGCTGAATGTCTATATGAAGGATTATTTATTTTTATTTGCCAATTTGTTGGAGGTAAGCTTTCCTCTGAGCTATTAAATATGGTTTATGCAACTCATTCAAACACGCCAATCAGGTGCAGTGCATGCGGTTAAGTGAAACACGGTTAACTTAAAACAGTGCCGAGCCAAAATTAAATCACAGACAATTCTCAAGGTAAAATTTAATTAACTTCTGAAGACTCATATGACAAGAGTCCAGTACAAATTACCATGTTTAATCAAAAAGATACTGAATGTGTTACACTGCTCTATGAACAAAACATTGACAACGTGATTACACCTAAGCTAATCTGCAATCTCATTACACATGGAAATATTTCAGGAAGAAGTGGTGTATGGCAGATAGCCATTTGCAAATACAAAGGAAGGTTTGTACAGCGAATTCCAAAGACGAGGGACTGACATTAAGAAGTGCTTCACCACGAAGACTTTTATTCCATGGAGGAGCTGAAAGCACTGTGCCATCAAAGGAAGAAAAAGGCGAGTATGCCAAGGTTCGGTCCAGAGCCACGTAAGTTTTTCTCACCAACTTGCTCCACGCTTCTGCAAGTAAGTTCTGCCCCAATGCGACGATGATGTCCATGTCTTTACAGCAAATGAATGGCAGTGGCTGAGCACAGGTTACCCCATGGAGCGACATAGGGTGATTATTCTGGAATCCAGCACTGGGTGAAGTGTCCGACGATGGTTACACGGTGAAGAAACATAACTAATGAAAGTGTCATTTATTACCTCTGCTGTGTATTCATCTGAAGAAGGATTCAACAATGAACAGGCCTACTCTGACTTTTAAATATCAACAATTCAATGAGGTAAACTAGGACATAGTAGCACAAAAGCTGTTGCAGCAGCCTGCCTCACAGCGAGCAGCATTAAGGTTTATCATCATGAAAAACAATATAAGAGGAGCGTGTGAGTGTTAGGAAGCAGTAAGATGCGCTATATATAATCTGGCAGGAGATGCCATAAGGTATTTACACTTTACCAAGACAAAAAGATGATATATCAAGCTGAAGCTGAAAATGAACTCAAAAGGCTGTTATAGTACAACCCTCCCAGAGTCAGTGTAGTACATGCTGAGATGCTGATGCGACTTGAGTTTTCAACCTTACTCTTAGTACCCTGGTTGAAGAATTAAACCTTCACTTTGAGTTGGGGACATCTTAGTTAAAATCTTTACCAAAATATAAAATTTTTATTTGCAAAACAGACCAATAAGTGTTTAATATGAAATTCATGAAGGGTTGGGAATAATATTCTCGTTAGGTCAAAGGTCATCTGTTGTATAGCACCCTACTGTATAACACTCTACTAAGTATGCTTATCAGCAGTGGTGGGCACAGCAAAGTTAGCTTTGTTATCCACTAATCCGCTAACTCCAAAGAGTAATTTAATAACACTTAACCAATAAGCCACTAAAATATTTAGTGGAAGCTAATGATAACCGCTAACTGCTAACTTTTATTATATGACTTAAGCTTTGGTTTGGTTTTTGGCTCTAAACTCTTAAAAAGCTAAAGAGAGCTAAAAGTTTAACCAAATTACCAGTGCAAATTCTAGGCAAAATCAGCAGTATCTTGCCCTTGCAGCAACTAACAAGGACTTGGTTACAGGAGACCCACACAGCACAGCTGTCTAGAAGCTCCCCTTTTTACACCAATGAGCATTCTGGGAGAGGTACTGTCATTTTGAGAGAAGTACTGTCATTCTGGGAGGGATATTATTATTCTGGGGGTGCGGGGGTGGGGGGGGCTGCTGTCTAAAACGTTAATTCGTTGTTTCAGAAAATTGATGTACTACATGAAGTGCCGACTTTTTTCACTTCATCTTTTGACCAATCTAATGAGTTTGATGAAGAATTAATTAGGACTTTGAACTGCCCGAACTCCATGTTTCCAGCCTCACAATTCAGTGCAGCATGGTCTAATACAAAACATTATAATCCAATAAATTAATAGGCAATGTCCCTTCACATTATGCACAAATATCATGCAAATGCAGTAACAGTATACTTCTTAAACATATTGAAATATTGCAGAGGCATAAAAATCCATTACACAAATGTTTCTAGTAGTTAAAAATAAACCGTCTGTACAAAAATTTAGCATATTTTTTTTCTTGTTTTAGTCCCTTAAAAAAGCAAATAAAAAGTACAAAAATAAATATTCTATGTACAATTACACATGCCAGAGTGGGATAAGAATCACTGCAAAAAAAAAAAAATACAAAAAAGATTAATCCATGCCCTTCACAAGTTAGTCATGAGATCAAAAATTTATCATCCATAAAGTCATAGGCAATTATTGAGTAAGGTGCAAGCCCTTTGCGCAATATTTACAGTATATGATGGCAAGATGGGCTTATATACAGTGGTTGGGCAGACTGCATATGCATGCTTTTGTAAACTCCACAAGAAAGCTGAAGCAATCAAAAAGGCTATATTCCACTTACTTTATTCCAACAGCCTGGAACTGGCAAGCCATCATCACCCTGGCAAAGAGATAAGACACAA
Source organism: Mormyrus lacerda (assembly GCA_015163995.2). NCBI lineage: Eukaryota > Metazoa > Chordata > Actinopteri > Osteoglossiformes > Mormyridae > Mormyrus > Mormyrus lacerda. The sequence goes on from JAABNX020000070.1 coordinate 17,801,237, forward strand.
GCGAACAAGTGAGCAGGTGTTGTGATCTATACTCATACCAAAGGTCAGGACAGCATGCAATCAAGTTCATGGTAAAAGCCCATGGTGGACCTGAGAGAAGGCGTGCTGCGTTCAAGGAGTCAAAGTGAGCCATGGCTGCTGTATTTTGTGTACAAGGTTTAACATGTGCTGTATTGTTGGAGTTTACCGTCTAGAGTGTAACGTCTAAGACCCTTAAATCGGCTGATTATCACTCAGTGTTTTGTACCCCTGAGGTTCTTTTGAGTATATCCCACAAAGACCACTGGGATGGAGCAGTGGCCCTCGACGCGGTGGAAGGCTGTTTGTCTTATCACTACCCCCCAGTTCCCACCGTCCTTCACTGTTGGATCAATACCAACCGGGCTGCTTCTTTGGCCCACATGGGAATCTCTCTTCACACCCCTCCACATCAGCTTCCAGGGAATTTCCCAGCATGCCAAGCTTTGTACCCCCATGACCCAGGTATGATGGGTGACCAGAAAAAGAAGTTGATGGCACGTTGTCTAGGTGATGCCAAGAGGCACAAGTGATAAAGGTGGGTAGTGGGCCGGAAGCCGGGCAGGACATGGGGGTGTCTGTTAGTGATGGATTCACACACATGACGCTGAGGGATATTAAGCGTTTGCTTCTTCAATGCATTCATATTACTGAAGAGCTTGGAGATATTTCTCCTCAAGGGTTGGCTGTCTTCTTCCTACTGTTAGTCTGTGTTGGGTACAGCACAAGTTTAAAAAGGAATTAGACAGTAAGCATGCAGTGAAGTGGCATTTTTGCAATGTAGTAGTTCAGCTGTGTACAGAGGTGGTTTCCTTTAAGTCCTGTCAGATATTTATAAGAGTGACTTGTATTCATTGAACTTTACTGTAGTTAGATTAGTATGGTTCAGTAAGATGTCGAAGAGCTGAAGAAACCAAGGACATAATTAACAAAGGGGGAATACTGGGGAAATTAGCACCAGCTAATTGTTTAGTGTGGCCATAGCAAACTTTACCCATGTGTGATGACAAGAGTCAGGGCTGGAAATACCATATTTTAAACACATGACAAAATACTTGAGGACAAATACTTCTGCATGCTATAAAAAACATTACAAGCAATTATGGCTGACATATTAGTGTATCAGAATCTGCCCAGCCCCAGCTGCTGGGCCCACTCCTGGGCAGAAGGGTTAGGGTTAGGGGCATATAGCCATGCGAGAGGGAAGGGAGAGGACACCCTACCACAGGGCACGGGGCATCCAGCCCGTCCAGGCCCGGCAGACCCGGTTCACCTTTCTCCCCCTTAAAGCCTCGGAATCCCTGTTTGCAAAATCAATGACCGTCAACATCCAGGCATCCAGAGGTCACCGGGGGATACCATGCCCCCCCTACCCCACGGGGGCAGGCCTGCGCAGTACACGCATTTATGCATGCAGGATGCCCCTGACTGCTAGGAACAGGCTGACAAGGGCCAGGGTTGGGGCATCAGATAGGTCAAGGACATCTAATCTTGGCTTTGCTTGGGGAAATATTTTTGGAGGATGTTTTAAAAGGCGATAGTGCTGCGCAGATAGAGGACCTGCAAATCTGATGATGAGGCCATGGACTTTATTCCCAGGAAAACACCAACAATATAACCAGAATCTGGAGCTGGTAAAATAGGCAGAGGTAAATGTAATCTGGGCTACACAACTTATGGAAGTATTCTCCTAAACTGTTATGTGAACCCGGAACTGCATTGAGGGCCCGTGCCACTTCCATGTTCCTGTCAGTCTTAGCCCTAATCCTGAAAGGAAACCCCTTCTTTAGGTCATGGTCCGTGGTCCTGCAGAGCTGCGCTGCATCCAAATGCACGTGTGAGTTCCTGGAAATCAGGCTGATGACGGTAGCTGCTGGCTGTCCAACCAGGGCCAGAAGGTACTATAAACACAAGGCCATTTGGACCACAACCGTTCAAGGAGTTTGATTAGTTAGAGGCCAAAAAGGAAGGAGACCACAGTAAACCAGCCCTGAAAATGTATGGGCTTTTTGAATATGGTTGGAGAGAGAGCTTTGTTTATGCTAAATGACTAACTGACCATTTAAAAGTATTAAACTGTCTCACCAAGAACACCAGGCATTTTTATTTACCTAGCTAAAAATCTATTTAGATTATTTATATCTGTTATGATGGTATAACAAGAAAATTGAAGGTTCTGTAGCCAAGTAACCATCTACAGAAAATAATTTGCAGACAGGTCCCCTTCATCTTAGGCCTCCAACTGTCACTGAGCACATACTCAACATACCAACGGACATGGGGCATCTAATCCAGGTGCTCCTTGGTCTCCCTTATCCCCTTTGGCCCCCCTGTTGCCTTTCTTGCCCCTCTCTCCCTGCAAATAATAGTGCATTCAAAAAGACAGGGTTCAGACCTCCTCGCTCTGCCAGACCAGATCAGCAGATCCGCCGAGAAGCACCATCACCTACTCGACTCCTTCCAAAAAACACCCAGAGACCTCTCAAGTATTTAATAATAAAAAAAAGAAAACTAAATTATAGATGTGCTTTATCAAAGTGGGAATTTGGCACACAATACTTTGAAAGTGGCAATTTAGGGTGTCAGTGTCAAGGATGGGAGGGACAAGGGGCTGGAAAGTTAGGAATAGGAAAAGAACCTCATGCTGTTGGTGAGGGGTTCTGCTACATTCATTGCTGTCCCATCAGTCACTGATTCCTCTGCCTGATTACCAGCTAGCTAGCTAGCTTCACTACATGAGAAATTACCTATATAATAACAGCCAAAGTCCTGTGAAAAACAGCTGTACAGATCATAGAATAAACTGTTATGTTCAATGTTCTACAGAAACTAAAGACTAAAAAGTGAAACAGCTCTAAATAACAGCATCTTCTATTCTGAAATTCATTCAAACCCAAGTTCTGCATACCGGTAATGTAAATGAATTAATGCAACACATTTTTTAAGTACGGCATTTCAGTCTAGGAACCAAGGAATTCCAAGGCATATATGCTCAGCCACAGAACAAACTGCGACATCTGGGTATTATTAAGTTCATTTGTGATCAGATTACAAAAGAGTTTTGAAAATTAAATGGCATTGTATGAAACAGATAATACAGTAAGTAATAAATTTTCAATAATTTCCAATTACCTATTTTTCCTAGGATAATCAGTGAAAAAAAAATCGTGAGGACTGATGGTATGTCTGTGTAATTGATCGAAAACAGCTGCCAGGTTATATATAGCAACCCCAAGCTCTGAGCTACTCCTGCCAAATTCATGAGAACATCTCCATTACAGATAGACACCCACTACAAAATCCCTTTGATGTTTACAACAAGGCACCAGTAGGCAGTTTAACATGAAAATGCTTCTTTTGTGTGTCAACCTCAAAATTACTCTACAGATATATTTTCCATGTAACCTGGAGCTCACAGAACCTTGCCTAAACTGAATTACAGGTCCTCTCACCAAAGGCATGGGCTAAGGGGATCAAAACAACATTAATATGTCTAGTGTGGCTATTTGGGGTAAACAGAGGTATAATACAGCTAGCCACTACATGATGGTCTCACAACGCTGAGCTTTCTTACAGGAGGTGTGGGAGCACCACTGCAGCAACACACAAATGTTTGCAGAGCATCTGCAGGAGCGTTGAGAGAGCGTTACACACTAGCCTTAGAGGAGGAGGAGATTAATGGTGGGCTGACAGGTGTGAGAGGGCAAGAGAGGAGGATTAACCCAGGCTACGCATTAGAATGTAGAGGAGCAGGAGGCCAGGGGGTGAGAGGGAGAGAAGGCAACCCAGCAAGGAGCCAGGAGACACAGGATGGGGTGCAGGGGGAAGGGGAAGAGGGAGACCTGTGGAAACAGAGGAAGACAACAAAGAGTAAACACAGCAAAGAGTCGTGCATAGTTTTCAGCACCGTCAAGGAGATGCTCATTCCTTCACAGAGCCAAAAAGCAGGCTTGAAGCCCTAGAGATGGATGTCTATGATCACCTGCATATTTGTACTAGAGTAAACCTGTAGAAGGCACCATGGTAGCATGGTGCTTCAAAATCAAAATAAGTCCGAAAGCAGATTGTTATACGCTGACTATTCCCACTACATCTGCATGAATAGTTCATTTGTTATATATTTGGATAAGCAAAGAGTAATATTTGACTTGGTGCTGTTCACGTTGCTCTGACAAACAATGACATATCTCAACTCTCGGAGTGGGAAAGAGTGCAGATCAATGTTAATGGGACACACACAAACCCAGTGGGAAGACAGGAGCTAGTGCAGGCTTAGCATAGAGAAATCACATGTTTGTTGAAAGGTAGGACTGTTCACATGACACTAAATGAGTGTAAAATAAAGGAACGTCCCATCTCATGGTCTGGTATGGCCACTGGGGGGAGCCATCTTCTTGACAACCTCTCAAAGCTAATTATTTAACTGCAACGAGATATAGGTGCACTGTTTAAGAACAAGCTTTTATTGTGTTAAGGCCAGTTATTCTGCTGTTTAAAATGTAATTTTAACACAGACATCATGCGTCAAGGGATTTAAAACGATATATGAAGTCAGGTAAATATAAGTCAGGAAGTATATCAGCCAAAATGGAGATGGGCCAGGCTCCACAGACACTGTGAACCACACTCAGGGGAGCAAAGTGGAGAACATCTGCGTCCCATGATCATTTATAGCATTTTGGTAATAGAGAGGCTGACTAGCCCCCTTTATTATAATTGAGGGGATGGCGGCGATGGGGATCCGGTCTAACTGTACGGTCCTCTTTAGTCAGCAGGACATTGCAAACATTACGCATTTCAGCTTTCTGGCGCAGCATCAAACAGTGATCAGCCTTTTGAATTCTCTAAGAGTAGCTGCTCTTAGTGAATGAGAGCGCTTTCATCATACAGACGTGCTCCCCCGCCTTTCCATCATTTACACTCATTTAGCCTCTGCGGAGTTCAGACTAACTCTGATGCTAATCTGAAGTGAAAAGCTGCTGGAAAACAATGAGTTTCACCTTACAGAAGGCAAGGACAGGAAGATCATTAATCATTCAAAATACATGAATTACAGAACAAATACTACCAATATTTAATTCTTTTCACGCATGCTATAATTTTCTCTGGAGTACTGAACAAAGAACTGAAACAAATTTAATAATGGTTAATTTATATTGACCAAACTATGATAACTGAGAATCCACGATGCTCCTTTTCACATGCCTAATGCTTCAAAGCAGCAATGGTACAAATATACAGAGGGTGTGAGTTTTTCCTCAGATAAACACACCCAGATGCCATGACAGAGTTATGCTGCTTATCCAGGCGTGCTTGCTGTGTGTGAAGCGACAGCATACAGGATTTAAAACACTAAAGAACATGCCTCTACCTGAGGAACCACACTAAAGCCTTCCCAGAAAGCCAGCACATGCCGGAGCATGGGGGATCACAGCACCTGCCCTTCTCTTTAATATGCTCTCTTTTCATAATTCAAGCTTTAAAATATTTATTTCTAAATAAATTCTTTCTTTGGCTTGAATTAATGTTTACTTTGAACTCCAGGAAAATTCCCTCAGTAAAATCTTTACAGTAACGATTACAAACCAATTACAAAAATGAGTTTTCTTACCCGATTGCCTTTCAGTCCTTGTGGTCCTACTGAACCCTTGAACGCAATGGAAAACGGCAAGATGTTAATTGTTAATGTTAACTGTTTATTGGTTCTAATGCACAGATCATGACGGTGCATTAGTCATAAGGACACTTTCTTAGCATAGTAATCTGTTTGCCTTCTGTAACCCTGCTTGTGTCTGTGTATTACTTGTGTATAGAAATCATCCAGCTCCTCTCATTTTCTTCTCAGTTTGTTCTCCCTGCTAACAACATGTTTACAGAGAGTCTGAAATGATAAGCAAAGCTGCCCGGCACTGCACCCTAGTCTGTGTGCTCCACGTCCTCCGTGCACTGGAGGGACAGCCGACCCCGACACAGCTGGACAGGAGGATGCATGTACTGTAAGCATGCATGTACTGTAAGCATGCATGTACTGTAAGCATGCATTACGTAGAGCA
>JAABNX020000070.1:17809066-17832008 GCA_015163995.2 Mormyrus lacerda
GGGGGGGGTGCGGAGGGGTGTCACTCACCACTGGACCAGGCTTTCCGTCTAAACCATGAGCCCCCTGGACAGTGTGTAAACAGTTAGACAGGAGAGATGGTGGGGTGGGGGTTGGGGGGATGGGCAGGGGTGTGTGGGTAGGGGTGAGTGAAGCAGTGACTGGTGGAACTTACAAACACCACCTGATTGGGTGACCAGGACTGCATATTGGTGATGAGAAAAACCAACAGTAACTCCTTTTGAAATGTGTACTTGTTCATTTAAAATGGACAGAAAGTGTTGTGTTCTACATGAGCATAAACAGCAGCGGTTTGTGTGAAATTTTAAAGGAAAAAAAACAATACATTACTGCATATAGCTGGTATGTTTAAAACAGTAAGGACCAATTAAGGAAGCTGAAGCTTTAGTTTTAACAGTTTACCATCATACTTAACAGGATAAACTGTAATCGAGTAGCGGTGAAAAGGCTCGACGGTATCTGATAGATTGATTTTGTCAAAAGGAGTTACTGTACCATTGATGGTGTTACTTCTAATTGATCAATGACCTTTGACAATGCACAGGTACACCATACATTAACAGAAAGGGCCCCACCAGGAGCGTACAGCATGTCAACATGAAACGTCTACATTTTACACAATGCTAAGGAAATGAAATTAAATGCCACATATTTCCTCACATCTGCCTTTAAGTCACCACATCTTGAGTGACCATCAAATAGAGTGTATGGAGTACTTGAGAGTGTAGATTTAGTATGTTTTCTGGGAGGAGCTGAAATGCATACAAGGTTAATTGTTCTGTCACTACACTCATGGTGGAGTTACAGTAGTATTCTGGAAATTTTAGAAACTGGCAGCGAATCATCAACTCCGAAACTACTCTTTGAATCTAGAGAAGCAGAGAAAAGTCCTGCTGGAGCCCGAAACTCTTGTTTTTCATGAATGAACTTTAATTACCCAGTGAGGAGCAAGATGGGCTTAATTTTCATTACCAACATCTTTGGCAAAATAGCTATCCAAGCTCCTTAATTACCTGGGTTCTCAAGTTCTTGGTACAAAATAAAGTACAGCAGACAGCACAGGCAGTTAGCTGTGTCTTAGCTTACTGCTAAGGGGCACTCAAATTGTTAATAGTCCGTAAAGCAGCCTAGCAGAAGCAGAGGCATACAGGGTCAATACTCACAGGCAATCCTAGGTGTCCTCTGTCCCCCTTGTCTCCCTTCAGCCCAGGTCCTCCCTTCTCTCCCTTCATGCCAACGCCAGGCTCCCCCTGGAGCACATAAAATAGAGCCTCTTTGAATTCTGCATGTAGACAAAACAAAAGTAGACTTTCGATATGTCATAAAATGAATGAGCCAAAGCATAGATGCGTCTTGACATCAATTATACAGCACAGACTGGGCTGCCATCATCTCTTACCTTTAGGCCCAATAGTCCTGGAGGCCCCTGGAATGCACAGAAATGGATTAAAGAAGGTTGCCAAGATGAAGATGACATCCAGACATATGAAAAAAACAATGACTAACTTTAACATGCCCACAAGTGCCTTTACGGTATGAATATCCACATTGTGCATGAACACCATGCATGTACACATCATCGGCAAAATAAAGAAAAATGCATAAGCGGTCATTAAACTCCCCCCATTGGTCCTTACAGCAGAGAGCAAAGTGAACTTGCTGTTCATACTCACCATAGGACCGACAGGACCTTGAGGTCCCGGAGACCCTTGAGGCCCAGGAGGTCCAGGTGGCCCGTACACCTGCAAGGCAATAACAAGTCAGGGCTTTGGAGTCTGTGTACCATCTTACAGGACTATACTAATCCTCCATTTACCACCTAAAACCCAGATGTGAAATGTCTGTCTATTTTTGCAGAAAATAGAACATTGCAGAATATAAGAAATTTACAAACGAGAGGAGGCCATTCAGCCCATTAAGCTTGTTGGGGGAGAACTTAACTAATAGCTTACAATTGTTAAAATCTCTGATTTAAAGGAACCCAGGGTTTAAGCTTGTGCTACACTAGCAGGAAGACTATACTTCCATACTCTAACTACAGTTCATGCTGTGTAAAGAAGTGCTTCCTCAGATTCATTTTTAAATGTTCTCCCGTTATTTTCCACTTATGGCCATGAGTTCTAGTTTTTAAACTAATATTGAAACAGCCATTTGGCTGAACAGCATCCAGACCTGTTATATACCTGGATCATGTGCCCCCTTAGTCTCCTTTGCTCGAGGCTAAACAGATTCAGCTCAGCTAACCTCTCCTCATAAGACATTCCTCTAAGACCAGGAATCTTTCTTGTAGCCCTACATTGCACCCTTTCCAAGGTAGCAATGTCCTTCTTAAGGTATGGTGACAAAACCTGCACACAATATTCTAGGTGGGGTCTTACCAAGGAATTATATAATCGAAGCATTATATAATCCTTACAGCTTTGAGTTTAAGCAAGAGCCGAAAAAAAATTTAAGTGAAACAGCAACCACTCACGCAACCGTACTGGCACACAAACACTCAAATATACTTCCAAATAATTCCAGTCAACCGCTTCAACAGGCACCCAACACAAGTGCACACAGCATCTACACCATTCCCTCACAATGCAGCAATCCCAGCAGCCTCTCCTGAATGCAAAAGTTGCCAGCTTTCCCCTTTTCCCAAATGCTTATTCACAATAGCAGCACATATGTGGAACGAATGGGCAGTGTTGAATACAGCAGTGATTTACAAGACATAAAAGGCCTTTAGGATGGTATCAGGCAGGGGCTGGTAAGGATGCTATTCACACAACCAAACACAGCAAAGGGAGAAGCCTTACTACATCAGATCTTTCACCCTTCTCTCCAGGTTCACCCTTCTGACCCTAAAATGAGAAGCAAAACAAGCACAGTAACACTGAGTGAAATGGAATCATATTCATCTGTGTGGTTTTGGCTCCCACAACCAACCCTGGGGGACACCTCAGACATGAATGCTGTGCCGCATACCGTCAAGCCAGGCATTCCGACAGGGCCGGGAGGTCCAGCAGTCCCTTTCTCACCAGTAGGACCATCTAACCCCTACAGAACAAAGTAGGAGAGAACTTTTATAGGACACATGCACGTTGTATTTCATTACGAAAACACATTTTGTGCATTTAGGATGTTCAAATGCATTTTCATCAATTCTTTTGATGACTGGGATATTAAATGGTGGTCAGCTGACTTCTTGAGAGGCAAAATTACCATTCTGAAGTGTTATTCAATGGTTTTAAGTACGTTGCTTAATCAAGTCCAGGGGAAAAACAGATTCAAATCAAAATCTATAGCTAGACTCGAACCATACATTGACTTCCCATGAGCATTTGTGGTTGATGGCAATGGAATGGTCTGGTCCTTTACCTAAGAGGCACATATGCTGTGCAGTGTGCCACTTACAGCTGACCCAGGGGGGCCCATGTCTCCCTTGTCCCCTTTGGATCCAGGCAAGCCAATGATACCATTCTCTCCCTTGGGACCTTCAGGACCTTCAGGACCCATGGGTCCAGTCTCTCCTGGTTTCCCCCTGGGGCCCTAGTGATTAAGCAAGCATCACCAAACTCCAAAGTCACTCTGCTCATTGATTATCTTTAGCATTCAGAGGGAGGTTGTTTAACAGTGGTACAAATTATGCATGTCTACACTGTTTATCTAAGATACCTTTTCCCCATCAAGACCTGGAGCGCCTGGTAATCCAACTTCACCCTGAAGAAGGGCAAACAGTTAAAGTGTAAAAAACAAACTAAACTGCTCAAGGTAATCAAAAACGACACAAATATTAGACAATTCTGTTATTTTCTATTTAAAGAGTGGTTTCACTGCCAGAAATCTTTCATGTTATTTAATCCATAAGAGATTCTTAAGTCAAAAAGCATTTGGTTACAGAAGGGAAATAAATCATGCAATGCCTTGACTTTGTCATCTACTAAATTACTGCAAATTATAGTCTGTCATCCATGTTATTACTCCACATTATTCTAATGGTTAAGAAGAAATGAAGATAAACCACAGTACAAATTCCAGTTCCAATTCAGTACCTAATCTCTGAATGTTCTCATATAGGTAAAAAGAAAGAAACAATGGTGAACCCGATGGCCTGCCTAAGACGTGTGCCCCAGATTGGGTCCTCTAGTTCTTCCATCTGCAGATCATCGACAGAGTGAGTCAGCATTGTTCTGGTGACAGAACCGATCCTACCTTTGGGCCTGCAGCTCCAGGAACTCCAGGGGGTCCTGGCGGTCCTGGGGGGCCCTAAATTAAGTAATTTTATTGGTTTGAACAATGTCTAACAAATGAACAGTATTGCCTTACCATATTACACACCTATACACTTAAGAGCAAATGCAAATGACATCTACATATGCAGTACTGAGCAAAAGTCCTAAGCAGTCACAGTAAATGTTTAAAGCTATTTATCTGAGTAGTTAGGGGTATATGGCGCCACCCAAGAGTGCAGTGGTTTCTCAAGCTCCCAGTTCAGCACTCAATTTTTGTGTTTTTTTGTCAGTAAAAATGAATGTATGTGAAAGCAAGTGTACACTAAGACTGTGTTACAGTCCATCTGACCTCCGGGAAATTAACATCAGGATGGATGTGAAATTACCACCGTATTTCAAATCAAAGTTGGCCAGATCGAAGGTACTGAAGACTGTGGCGTGGCGTGGCAGAACAACATACAGCAGCTCAGAGGTAAGAAGAAGTGGTAGTCACGGAAACAAAAGACAGGCAAGCGAGCCAGCCTACTAGCTAAGCTAAAGGCTAACCACAACAGACAACTGATTCTGTCACTCTTCCTAGCTAACATACGTGCACTGGACAACAAAATAGACTTTCTACAGCTACATATGAGTGTAAATCAGGAGATGAGGAACTGCTACATACTTATACTGACTGAAATGTGGCTAAACTACACCATGCCAGACTCAGCCTTCCATTGTAGTGGTTTCCAAGCCGATGGGAATCGTCTGTTGGGGTCTCTGGGTCTATCAACAAAGGTTGGTACACAAATTGTTCCACCACGAGCAGCCACTGATCTGAAGCAGTCGAACATATAGTTATCAAATGCCAGCCACACAAACGAACACGGGAATTGGCTGTGTTGCATATAGTATTTGTTTACATCCCCCCAAGAGGCGCTCAGTGAGCTACAGTTAAAGTAAAAAGCTTATGAACCCCTTAGAAATTTCTACATTTATGTCTAATTCCCATACAAAACATATTTTCACGTAAGACACAATAATTAACGCATAGTCTCCTATAACTAAAGATATGCAGTTTTCAGAAAATTTTTGACCATATTCAATGTCATTCAAACTGTGAAACTGAGGGTTGGAAAAAGTAAGTGAACCCTAATATAATCACTTTTTAAAAAGCTTATTGCAGTCAGAATTTAGCAAACCTGGAGTCCATTTAATGAGTTCAGAGCTGTGGCCTAGAATTACTGTGATTGATAAAAACACTGAAAAGTTTGAGTTTGAGCAGTAGACAAGAAGCATATCCAGATGGAAATCATGCTTCGCACAAAAGAACAAGAACTGTTAATTTACATAAGGCTGGAAGGGGTTACAAAGTCATGTCAAAGATTTTACATATTCATCAGTCTACTGTTAGGCAAGTTGTCTACAAATCAAGACAATTTGGCCTAGAAGTGGGTGACCCTTCAAGATGAGCCCAAGAGCATAACGCAAAGTCATCAGTGAGGTAAAGAAGAACCCTAAAGAGACAGCAAATGACTTGAGGAGGTCATTCGAACTGGCTAAGATCTCTGTTCATGACTCATCAATATGCAACACTTGGACACTCCACAATGGTCCTGGGGAAATGTCTTGTGGTGTGATGAAACCAAAATTGAACTATTTTGGAAGAACAAGTAGAACTTCATTTGGTGTAAAAAGGACACTGCATATCAACATAAAAACATCATCCCTACAGTAAAGTATGGTGGTGGGAACATCATGATTTGGGCCTGCTTTGCTGCATCAAGGCCTGAGCGGAAAATGAAGGTTTACAACAAATTCTCCTTTATATTGTGAGTGTGTCTGTCTGTCAACTGAAGCTCAGAAGAGGCTGGGTGGTGCAACGGTACAATAACCCCAAACATTCTACAAATCCATAGCACAATGATTTAAGAACAGTAAAATCTGCCTTTTGGAGTGGCCCAGTCAGAGCACAGATCTCAATCCTATTGTGATGCTGTGGAATGACCTGAAGAGAGTCATACAGTCCTGATCTGCAGTTGTGTATATCAGTACTTGTGACTTAGACGAAGATCAGATCACTTTTTATGACCAATTCATGCAGAAAACCAGATAATTCCAAATACTTTTTACTTTGACTGTACATGATAACATTTCCTCTCTCTAAAATAAACATCCAGAGGCATTTTTAGTGTTTTCCAGTGACTATAACCTTGTTCACTTGGTGGATTTTTTTTACCAGGTTTTTTTAACAGCATGTCACCATTGTGACCTGGAAAGATAATACTCTTGACTGTGTACGCAAATAGTTATGGAGCTTACAGAGCAGCACCCAGCCCCCACCTCGGACTATTTGATCCATCTTGTTTGTCCCTTCCTACAGCCCCGTGCTGAAGACAATGAAACTAATCAAAGGGACAATTTTGAATGGCCGAATTATGCTGCTTCTATGCTTCAGTACTGCTTTGCCTGCACTGACTGCACTGACCTTTAGAGATGCAGCAATAAAATGCTGGACTGGTGAATCTGGAAGAATATGCATCAGTTACAATAATAAGTGTGTGAAAGATGTTATTATCACGAGAACAATCATTATTCACTCTACTCAGAAACCCTGGCTGAATGCAGTGGTCAGGACTCTGGCGATGCAATAGTGCTTTGAGCTGCAAAGAGGAAACTCACTGAGGCCAATAAAAAAAACAAAGCTGCCAAAGCTTAAAAGTACAGGGTCACTGCTCCACCAGGGACCCCCAGAGCATGTGGGTGGGCATTAAGAGCAGAATGCCTTAGGGATCAGTCTCTTCCCAATGCTCTAAATACCTGTTATGCCGGTTTTGAAGGCTTCAGCATTTCTTCTTGTACCAGACTCACTCTACCACGATGTGAGCAGCCTCCCAGCACAACCATGGAGGATGTCAGGTGGTCCCTCAGGAGCCCCACAAGGCTACAGGCCCAGATAACATTCCAGGCCGACTTCTGAAAGACTGCACATCAGCTCACCAAGTTATGGACTGACATCTTCAATACATCACTTTCCCAATCAAGAGTGCCATCATGCCTTTAATCTGCCATTATCACCCCTGTTCCAAAGACCTCAGCAATGTCATGTCTGAATGGCTATCCCCCAATAGCACTCCATAATTCCATAATGGTGTGCTTTGTGCTCAAGTGGTTGGCCATGGACCAAATAAAGAGGGAAAGTGACACTGGTATTGACCCCCATCAGTATGGTTACAGGAAGAACAAGTCCACTACAGACATCACATCATATATCATTCATCGTCCACGGCTCCAACTATGCCGTCGCCTGCCGCGGCTTCCCCCTCCTGCCTGCCTGCGCCAGTGTCCCCTCCTGCTCCTGCCTCCCTGTCACCTGTGGCCCCGCTGGCTGCCTTCCCTCGCCTACCTGGGTTCTCTCGGGCTCCCCTTTGTCCCCCGACCCTTCCTGTCTGGCCTCCCTTGTCCGCTCCTCGTCCCTCTGTGTTTTAGGTTCTCCCTGGTCTCGTCCTGTCTGCCGCTCCCCTAGGTGCACGCCTTGGGGGGGGGGGAGGTTCTGTCATGACCTACGTGTCCAGTCCTTGTGTGTGCCACGCCCCCTCATCATCCACGTGTGCTTCCCCGATTGTGCCCAGCTGTTACCCGTTAATTCAGCGTGTTTTGTGTATATTAGTAGTCCATGTCCTCCTCAGTCTATTGTCGGTCATTGATGTATTGTGCTTTGTTGTCTACCCCGGTTTCCTGATTAAACCCTCGTTGCCCATCGTCCTGCCTGCCTGGTCTTTGGTTGCTGCTTGCCGGCTCGTCCAGCACGACGTGTGATAGACACACCTTGACAGACATAATATTGTAGTTTTAACATGTAGATCATCTGAACATCATTTTCTTAGACTGCTTAAAACTTTTGCACAGTACTGTACATGACATGCAAGTATAGCTGTGTTTGTAAGTGTGTGTATACAAAACGTCAAAACGAATGCTATTACCATTAACGGCAGATTCCGGGTTTCCTGAAAAAAAAGGTTAAATAAAATTTGATTTAAAAAAGCACATTATTTCATCCCAGAATTCTTTGTTTTTATTTAAGCCAACGCACTATTTTTCCATTGAAGTTTCCATTAGAGTCGATCATTTCAGATTTCCCTGGCTCTCCGGCTGGACCAGGAGGACCCTTAAAAAGATGAGAAAATTAAAGTATAATACAGACTCTTACCCTTTGCATTGCATTATTTATTTCTTTGTGGAAGAATATCCCAGATTCCTTATAAATTTCTCTTTCTCTTGGGGTGTGTTTAACAACATAACAACATTTGTAACATTTTGGACACAGAATGTAAACCTGAGGGCCAGGTGCCATTAATAGCGCTTTTCCAGTGGCATATACTGTAGGAAACAGACTGTAATCAACCTGTACCACAATAAAGGACACTAGTTACAGTGTGGTTCCAGCTTGTTTCAATTTTCCATTTCTGAAGGGTCAGCTTGGTAAAGATATATTTTTGGAGAAACCAAAGAGATGCTTGTTTACTGTTCATCATGATTTACTATTGCTAATTTCTGCTAGCACATCTGTGAGAATTGCTCTGTTATGTTGACATCAAATGGTAGTGTAATTAGTCTTAGCATGTGTAAATTTGTATTAAAAATCCATTCCATTCAGTTGTTCTATAGAACCTTTTCAAGTAGGAGGCTGGAAATTTCCAAGTTAAAGTTATTGGGAATGCATGAATACATTGCGATGTGTGATATCACTAATAACAAATAATATTTATATATAATATATCCTTTTTTCCTTCAGATAACCCGCAAGTCAACACAGACCACCATTATCTCAGTAAATTTCAACCAATCAGATGGTGGTGACACAACCAGCTCAGTTTGGTCATGCTTTTGGCCCTGGTAGTAAGCAGAGCTGTGTTAGTATGGGTCGGGTACAGCTCAGGCTCTGCTCGGTTCTTCGTGGCAGTGGAAAAGCGCCATATGACTGTAAGAGCCCTTGCTGTCAGGCAGGCATGGAATGTCAGGCAGCAGGCTCTACATACCCTAGGTCCAGGTGGCCCCTCAGGTCCAGTTTCACCCTGTCAAACAATGGTAACCAAGGTAAGAGACTCATTCAGTATGCGACTAATAACCCTGCTGTTATTATGGGAAACACTAATGATACAAATAAATAAATAAATAGCAAGAAAAACCAAAAAATTAATAAAAAGAAAATATAGAAACCTAACACAGAAGTGAAGCACTTACCTTTGATCCTGGGTCTCCTTTTTGACCCAGTGAATAAGTAACAGAATTAACATATTGCTGAGCCTGTAAAACACTATACTGACATGCTAATCTGTCCATAGTTCAAAGGACATGCTGGACTGAGGCCCTGCAGAGCCTGGCCTCAGGCCACACACTGCTCCCCACCTGCGACCCATTGGGTCCTGGAGGTCCTGGCATCCCTGGTTCTCCTTTGACTCCCATGCTGGGCTCCCCCTTTTCCCCCTGTTGTAAAATAAAAAAACGGAGGGAAAGCATGAACCTCCATGTCGCTCCTCTATATTACACACTAAACATGGGTATGCAGCACGGATTACACTGAGGATTTAAAGCGTGCTATCACAGTGATGGAACAACATGACCAACATGTTGCATTCAACACAACTAAAGGGGAACATAACATACAAAGCTTTCAGAGCACAGGCACAGCGAGAAAGCTTTAGCTCAGAAAAACATCACAGCTGTTCAGCTCTGATCTGAATGCAAAAGTGAGACAAGAGATAAATGACAGAACTTGATTTACATGGGAACATGGGGGCGTGACTTTGTGCTTGAAATTGTTCACTTAACCACAATTTTTTTTCTTTCAGGACCAGGATTTCAAGCAGTATATTTGTGAAAAAATTAAGCTCTGAACTGCCCAACTGAATCAATCTAAAATCAAGGAAGTTAGGCTGTCCCTATAGGGTGAGAAATATCCGATTCGTTTCAGACCCCCTTGGGGTGAAATCCACGGTTTTGAGAACACATGTTAAATAGGAGCAACATGGATGAGCACATACAGAAATTGTGCAATGCATAGCAGACACTACATCCAGGTCACAGCAAGCCTACCCTGTAGCCTCTCTTGCCAGGAATACCGGGGATTCCAGGCTGACCCTTCATACAAGAGGAAGAGGAATTACCATGAAGATACATAGTGATACGAAGGGACAGAACAGAGTAAAGAGCTTCTAGTGAGCAGAGCCAGCTGCCCTGGGCCATGGCTCATTACCTTTCGTCCAGGCACACCTGGAAACCCAGGCTCTCCCTATATAGACAAAGGAATGGAGGAGGAGAAAGGTAAAGACAGGCAGAAGGAATCAGAGGGATATATGGCAGACACAAAGCAGCACCTACAAAACCCAAAACTGGACCAATGATGGCACATTCAAACACAGTTTTCAGTCTAAGGCAGTGTTCTCATTTCACACTGAATACTGATTACTCAATGAAAACAAAATGATTATAACACTCAAGCCAGTCCAATGCCCAGCCTCCAGGAGTCACTGTTACTTAGGAATACTTATTCAAACCAAAAGATAAAGTACTAAATCAGACGAGGGGGGAGGGGGCACTAGGGGGTATTTTTTCCATATAACCTCAATCTTAACCATATTAATGCATCTACCTCTGTAAACAGAAAAACCATCTGGATAAAATGCAGGTTAGTGTACTCAACAGGCCTCAAGCAAGCAATGGACTTGGTTTAAAAAAAAAGGTTTATTCCTGGGAGTGTCTTCATCTGTGGTCCAGTGGAAAATCCATGACTGTGCCCAAAGTGAGCCCAAATTGAGCGTATATCAGAGGATGGTATCGGTTCGTTATCTAAAGCAAAGCACAGCATATCTGAGTACAGATGAAGTGTGACCTTAATGCTGCTTTTACTTCCCTATCGCTAACATGTGCTTTGCCTTCACTGAGTTCCAAATTCAAGGTAAACAGGAAGAAATGAGTCCGACCCAACCAATAAGCATCCTGAGAGCTTCCAGGCCAGGTAGCCCCCAGTGGAGCGGGGAGCCCCCACTGTGAGGGACAGCGCTCCTTCCTCTGGACACAAACAAGCTCAGACAGCAAAGTGGCTAAGAGCAACCAGACTCTAGAGGTATAAGCAAGGGATGGTGGTAGGGGCCCCATTTGAGGGGTGTTCAGACCACCTTCACTGCATGTTTCCCAAGCATTCTTAGAATAAAATGGCAAAGCACATCGACAGCGAAAACACACACGCATGTCCTACATCTCAAAGTTATTCTCCAAAACATTTTGATCCCTATAGTCACTCGTACCCCTATATGCCACTGAATATTGCACAGAAAGTATCTTTCTACAGGAATCCAAACAAAACCCTACAACAAAGACAGATGAAACCAAACATTTATTCTCTTCTCAGTATGGGAGGTTGGACCCGAGCATAGGTGCCACAGCTTGACTGATGGCTCCACATGGTCGGTGGACGGGACTGGCCAGCGCATGGCAAGTGGATTTCTCAGAAGCCTGAGACAGGTGCCGGGTCCACCCAGAGGCGGCTGCAGCATCAGTTCAGTGATCAGATGATGGATCTGGCAAACAGCCAAACCACACTCGGCACGTCTCCCATGCCGGCTCCCTCGGATCGACCTTTCAGGGCCAAATCGTCTGTCTAGGCTGCCAGAAGATGAATGGGAGGTCACTGCCTGACTCATGGCATGCCACACCATTGCCGCCCTTCTGATCAAACACTGTCTTCCCACTGTTATAAGCTAATGGCTCGGTGCAGCACCATGCCTTTCTATTAGGGCCTCTCCTGGCTGAAGAGCAAGTACCCATGATGATAGCGCCATCTGGCCCTAATGGGCAGCCACTTCATACTGCCCATTTTCTGCTTCCTCCAGGCAGCGAGTCGGAGCAGAGCCATTAACCAGCACACACACAAAAAGATTAGACCAATGCATGTGGCTTCGCAAATGCCCGCCGATGCTATTACTCAGGACCAGTGAGGCACTACAGGCACTTTGAGTGGGTCTATTACCCTTCTGTGAATATAGCTTCAATGGCCTTGTCTGTGCAAACAGCTGTTCTTCATTAGTAATCGTAAAAGCAGCTGTGTTAGTCAGGCTGCTCCTGGACACGTGGGTCCTCCCAGCTCGAGGCCTAGGGAGGCTAGTGGGGCCCCTATTGGGCGGCCCCTTTACTGTGGGCCCAGGCCAGTCAGGGCTGGTAGTGAGGGAACAGTCAGCTTTGCAACATGGGAACTCTAATGTCTTTTAGAACATTTTCATCATTTTATATGTTTTTTTAGGATTAAAAACTACTACTCAGGGGTTAATCACAAGAGGGTCATAAAGGATAATGATTTAGCCACAACATTCATGCCAGCACTCAGAAACCAAAAACAGGCACACAAAACCATGGCATGCAATGTGGGCCACGTCAGGCTCCCAGTCAGGCACATCAGCTACCTTCTCCCCAGGAAGACCCATCTTCCCATCATCTCCCTATGGGAACGGACACAAAGATGCACCTTCTGAACACAGAACACATTAACCAAGAAAAATGGGCTGTGCTCCCCATGTAAAGGCAAGGCGGAAGGCTTTTTCTCCAGGCCGCCAAAGCCAGCCGGTCTTAAGCAGGAGCACGGAAGATTAGCAAAAACAACAATGGCCATGCAGGACTTCAGCATGTTTTATGTCCTCAATGAGTGGAGATCATATATCTGCAATATGTATTATATTTTAAAAAGGGACTATGCAGCAAAAAAGGGGAAATGTCCCAGTGCTGATTTTCTCAATGCATGGTCTTATACTTCATTTTAAATTAGTTAATCATCTGTGGAATCAATTACGCTTCATAGAAAACAGTGCAAAACCTGAAAACCTGAGTACATCCATACACAGAACACAGAACACTGTTATATATGCGCAATAAGGAAGTAAAATAGCCTGCTCATTTCACTGGTGGCATAGTGTGGAAGACCCTGGCTCCTGTTCATTCACACCTCAGTGTCTTTGCTGAGAATTTCTCACAAGTACTTCTGGTAAGTTACTCGAGGTATCGACCAGCAGTGTGGTCCAAGTGCAACAGAATGTCGATCACCAGATCCTACAGCATACACTTAATCTTAATTTTAAATTACATCTGGCAGTGGTCAAGAAGCACAATGGTAAAGGCCACTGACAGCTCAATGCTCTTACCTTGTGCCCCTGATCGCCCTTTGGACCCTATCAAAGGAAGAAGGGGGGGAGCAATTAAAACATCATCAGGCATTAGTCAAAAGATTGAAGTATCTAGGCTGCGCCACTGTAAATGATTTAATATTATAAAAGGTGGGAGCAGCGCAGTGCAGTGGTTAACACTGTTGCCTCACACCTCTGGGACCCAGGATTGAGTCTTCGCCTGGGTTACATGTGTGTGGAGTTCACATGTTCTCCACATGTTGTCGTGGGGTTTCCTCTGGGTACTCCGGTTTCCCCCCCCCACAGTCCAGAGCAAGGTTAACTGGAGTTACTACATTGCCCATAGGTGTGCATGTGTGAGTGAATGGTGTGTGAGTGTGCCCTGTGATAGGCTGGCCCCTCGTCTTGGGTTGTTTCCCACCTTGTGCCCATAGCTTCCAGGATAGGCTCTGGATCCCCCACGACCCAAAAGGATAAGTGGTTTGGAAAGTGGATGGATGGATTATAAAAGGTAAACCATTAAGGTAGAAAAAAGAAAAATCGCTTTTATGACTGTCATTTGACATTGTAAACTCCAGATGTTCTGTTAGATTTTACTTTAATACCTGTCAGACAAGCTATAAATCTAATGAGCCTCAGGGCAGAGTGGAGTAGAGCAGTTATCAGAGCTGTAAAAACAACCGCGTTCCCTCAAGCGGACAGCTGCTCCTCCACAGCATCCTCTCCCAGTTCAAATTAAACTGGGAAATTCTGCCTGTTGGCACTAGATGGTGCACTAAACACTGTCTGGCAGGTGGCCGGGATGACTGAAAAATGGATTATACAAAATCTAAAGTGCAGCGCACCTCTGGTGGGAAACAAAATTCAGGAAAAAAAAAAATTTATGTGCCAGATTTGTGGACAGCAATTAACAGTTTATAAATGTCTGCCTCAGTTCTTGTATATAGAAAGAGGCTTGCATGTTTAAAACAGCTTCTTCAGGCCAAGAGAACTACAAGAGACACTGAGCTATGTCTGTGCACCACTTGCCGTCAACCTGGCCTGCTGTTGTTGGGGAAAAAGAGAATGGAAAACTCAGAGTCAAAAGTTCAAAAGGTTCTGGATGGATAACAGAAAGTGAGGAAGACGGGAGGGAGGTGGGACTGGGGACGAGAAGCAGAAAGAAAATCTGAAAAAGGTCATTCCATGTAAAGTGCATGTCCACCCTAATAAACTGACTAATCAGTAACCCAAGCCAGGCAAACAGGTCAGCTAGTGACCCTGGACAAAGAAAACAATTCGCAAAATGATGTTACCTTTGCTGGATAAATACGAACAAAATACATGAAAATTAAGAACGAAAAAGTCCCAATTTGCAGAATGTGCTAAATGTATGTATTTGATCACTGAACAGTGAGTAAACCATTAAGGCAAAGTAATAGGCATTGGTGCATATTAGAGAGAGACAGGACACAGAGGCAGACCTGAACTTTACATTTGCGACACCCATACCCAGCCCCCCCAGGGCACGGAAAACAGATGTTGGAAGGGCAGCCATGTCAGGATAATGAGAGGAAAAGGACAGTCTGGATGCGTAACCAAAAACTGAGAGAGATGAGTCAGCATTGTTACCTGGGGACCGATGGCTCCTTGGGGACCAGGCTCACCGCAATCACCCTGGAGACAGCGGGAGGGAAAAGCAAGGAGATCAGGCAGAGGCAACCATTGACAAAGCAATATCGTGTGGTTTGCATGACTAGACGACTCATAAAAGAAAAACAACAAAATGGATGCCAGCAAAACCAATGGAAAGTCAGTGAGATGGGTCCTTTGCACCCCTTATTTGTAAGTCATTGTTGCAAATGCATAACTGAATAACAATAAATATTATTATAAAGTTGCTAATGGGTGAAGGACTCCACCTACCTTCTGTCCTGGTGTCCCAGGTTCACCCTGAAATCACAGAGGACACTTAGAGGACAGTGGCCTGGCTGTACGAAACACACATGCTCTGGCCGGAGCAGCAAGCTTATTGAGGGTCTGAAGTTACAGCCCCTGGTCGAATACTTTAAACGCCCTTCCAGCTGTTCCACATCGCCGGCATTCTTCACCTCCTACCTTCTCTGACCCTGTCTCTCCTATCTAATAATACAGCCCCGTCAACCTGAGCTTCCTGTGTTCAAAACATGCTTCCCATTGTTCCTGGCGCTCAGACCTGCAGACAGATGCCAGCTGCTGGAAGATGTTCGTATTAGCAGCACAAACAAAGCGCCGCTAAGAGGCCACTGAGATGTGAGCTTATTTAGCTTCCCCACATAGCCTGGGCACCCTAAATTGCAGAACTGTACCATTTCAAGTTCAGCAATTAAAATTCCCTGCACTAAATAATCCATTACATTTAGGACACAGAAAAATATGGCTGAAAAACACAGAGGGTGACTCATATTTTAATATTTGTGTTTTAAAAATCCTTCGTAATTCTCAGAATTTTATAAAACACACCTTCATTCCTGGTAGCATCTGGAAGGAAAAAGAAACAATAAATCAGTTTTAATATTTAATTTCATAAAATTTATTCAGGTAATGGAAAATTGCTAAGATTGCATGGAAATAATCAGCAAGTCCTTAACTTGCACAGTTGCATGAATACTGTGCTTTTGCTCATGTGAGTTTTACTTGCACAAAAATGTTCTGAGGGCAGAACAAAAAATTATTGTTCAGCGATAATCAATCAGAATGTAGAGGAGGTGAGTCCAAGCAACTAGAGGTGGTGGGACCAAGACATCTGATTGGTTGGTCCCACATTCTGTAGTTGGTTGGATCTACCTCTTCTACAATCTGACTGGAAATTTCTCTGAACCAACCATTTTTCATTGTGCCCTCACAACATTTTTGTGTAAGTAAAACTCTGAGTTGTGATTTTTCTTAAAGTTCGAATGATGTGAGCTTCACACTTACCCGTAGGTCTTTGCCTGGCTTACCCGGCTCCCCAGGCTTTCCCTGAAAGACACACAGAGTAACTTAAGGCACTCGTTACAAAGAGACTAATGATGGGGCACAGGCACGATGGTGCGGCGCAGCATGTTAACACCATGACTGATTCACAGCATCACAAGGTGGGCCGTGCAGGCATACCGGGGCTCCGTTGATGCCTGCGATGCCGGGCATCCCTGGCACTCCTGCCGGTCCTGGCGGTCCAGGTGGGCCCTGAGCCCCAGGCTCACCCTGCTGAGAGAGCAAAACTTACCAGCTGCTACAACTGTCTCACCAAATTCACTTAGATAAGAGCTTTGTTATGCTAGGCAAAGGATGCACCAGACATGCTTTAATTAGTGGGAGCAAAGGTTAGGTTAGAAGCTGGACAGCTGCTGTCTTAGAGCGACCATGTATTGAGAGAGAACATCTCTGCTGACATCACAGCAGAATGCATGCATACACTATAAAGCCAGAGTAAAGTGCAGGCAGGGACACCGGCACTAGGACATGCAAGGAGGCAACACCACGCTAAGTCAGAAGTAGACCAAGCAACAGTCCACGCGAGGTGGGATATGTAGACAGAAATACTATGGGACATCATACTGAAGGAGACATCGTTTAAAAATATATATTCTTGAATCTGCTTTACAATCTGCTGGACAAAAGCAATAGAAAATAGTCCAATAAAATGCAGCACATACATGGCCATGTGGAACAATATAAATTGTGATATTTGTCACATGCTTGGCCGATCATTTCACTGAAGTTTGCTATTCCTGAATCATGCACATTCAATCATATTTCACTACAACAAATGAGGCTAAACATCTAGCATGCCTCCCAAATGGTCTAGTAACCACTGTTTCCTTTGCAAGAATTTCTAAAACACAATTTAAAATTTCAAAGAATAGCTACAGGTGCAATTTACTGCATGACAAGAAGTATGTGGATATAATGACTCTGGATGTGCATTACTGAAGCGAGTCTCCTTTGTGCTGTGATTTTAATCTGTCTAGGATTGGTGTGGTGGTACCCCTGACCCCATCTTTTGGTCCGCGTGCCAAAAAATGTACCATTGACTCCAAACATGGTATTCTATTTTGGAAAGAGTGCCCACACCTTTAGAAAAAAGACGAGGGGGAGAACACCAGCCAGCTGGATTCCCATGTGCCAAGAGGAAGGAAGTTGACATGCGAGGGGCCAAGGTTCACGAGCCAGAACAGTGGCCCATTTAGCTGCTTATATGTCAACTTTGGGTTATTCCTCCGCAAAAGTGCTCTTCTGGGGTTTTACTGTGCTGAACAATGGCTGCCCACAACAGAGCACAGCTGCATAGCATCTACAGATTGCACTCAAACAGAGTGCTGCCTTGGTGGCGTGCTTAAGCTACCGGGCTCCATCTTATGACCCCAACCTGGGATGCTCCCCCGCATGCGTTAACATTGATCAGGGTGCCATGGCACAGGATTCACAGAGCTGGCAGGTTTACGTCTCTGCTGTGACCTTTTTAACGAGGTGCACAGATGTGGCAGGTGGACAGACATGCCTCCGACTTCTACCCTACTTACACTGATACATCCAGAAGCGGAGATGGAAGAATGGCAAGGGGCTGACCCAGCCATGTCAATTTGGACAGCACTCATTGCGGTCAATACCCTACTGCCCCCTAGGTAGTAGTGCAGGAAGGCCTAACATACTCGTGCTGGTCTGTTGCTGTCAGCCTGGTTTTGACACACGGGAGCTACGTGCAGGGTTAGAGCGGCCTCCGTCCATGGCAGCTGGCAAGCGGAAGAGGCAAGCAGGCCAGAGGACAATATACCTTGAGGCGCTTTAGGTTTAGAGGGCTTATTGGGGGCATTTTTCGCACGCCGATGGGCAGTATCTGATGAGGTCACAAAGCAGAGGTGATCAGCAGAGGGCAGCAAGGTGACCGGAGGGCCAGCCGGGGGTGGGAGTTGGGGGGACAGGGATGGCAGAATGGAGAGAAGACAGGAAACAGAGGGCAAGGACAGAGGGAGAGAGAATAAGAGAAACCTGTGAGGTGGGTGGAGAGGGGTGGAGGAGAGCGAGGAGTTCGCCCAGGGAGCACGTGTGGAAGAATCCGACCATTTTCACACCATGTGACCTGAAAATCCATAGTCGGCCCGGCCGGGGTAAACCGCACACAAACTCACAGCGAGAGTCATGTCTGCTCAGCATGGCTCTTCCTGCTGCTACTGCTGCTTGGGATACTAGTTTTTCATTCTGAGCATGTGAACTTTTCAGCTGCCAAGCCACACTCCCTGATGGTGGAGATTCCCAGCCAGACGTGCTCCCTACTCCAGATGAGGTAGTCCAGAGATCAGATTGGACGCGGCCGTGCCACAGAGAGAGAACACAGCGACTTACTGTGGCCAGTCCTCCAACACAGGTCTGTACAATGCGCCGTTTCTGTTGGAATCACCCACACTGTCAGACATTGCTGAACCATAATCCACCCAAAGCCCAACATCTTGGACCATAAACAGAACTTCTTCACTTATATTGCTGAATATTATCAGATAATGGTTCGTTCTTCAATCTCGGTTCTCTAAAGCATATAGATTGAAGCACTGAATTATTCCACTTACCCCGTAACCTTAAAATTAACAAAAAGTCAGCATCAGAAAAAAAAAATTGAGTCCAACTACAGGTCTCTAAATGGTTAGATTCCAGTTGCAGGAAGTGACATGTTTTGTCTTCCACCCTGTGAGAGCAAGCAGGTTGCACAGCCAAGAGGAGGGGGGCCCTAGCTCAGAGCAGTGTCTCTCTATGTGTGGCACTATGGTGATGGGGGAAGATGGGTGTAGGGTCGGTAGGGTCGTGTTGGGGCGGGGAGAAACCCACAAACCTTCTGCAGCATGATATGACTGGAGCGCAATGCCGCCAGTGCTTTTCTCCTTGAGGAGTCCTGCACAGAGCAACCCGCCACACACACACACACACACACACACACAGGTTTGTAATTATACCTCTGTGGGGACTCTCCATTCATTTCTATGTGGAAAACTGTAATCCCAACATGACATCCTTGACCCCTACCCAGCACTAACCTAAAAAATAGTCCCCACAACATCAGCATTAAGGTTTTCATGACTTTGTAGGGGACATGTGGACCCCACAATGTAATATAAACACAATCTACACACACATATACACACACGTGAGCTCGCGGACACACAAACACACACACGACATACACACATGCACATACAAACACACAAAAAAAGAATGGGTGACTCCTTGTGTCACTCCACACATCTTTGGTTGTCCCTCAGCCTGTCCTAACAGTTTAACCACCCACCAATAATGCCCCCCCCCCCACATGGTCTGCCTAGGGGATTCAAATGAGTGCAAAAGCACTCAAGGCAGGACATGCACGGAAAGACAGGACAGGACAACCGGCAGGAATGGAGAGCGGAAGGCGGCCAGAAAGTTCTGTCCTGTTTTTATTTTTTACCGTTTATATATTTAGTATCTGAATTTCCAAACTTAAACATCACCGAACAGAGAAACGTTGTGCTCCTGAGAAGAAAGGATGTATTTAAAAGCATTTTAAGGCATATTTTACTGGGGGTGCGTGACAGTTGCACTCAGTCAAACTTGGACCTTTATCACATGTGCCAGAGCGAGCTTCCAGTAACTGCCCTGCTTCCACTTAAAGAGCCGCCCCGGGGAATGGGCTCATTTGCATCAGGAACGGAGTCTGTCCAAGCGCCTTGCACACATGCAAGCCATCAGTCCTTCGTTTGTCTAGCAGCCGTTTCCTCCTTTCCAGATCTCTCATTATTGGCCAACTGCTGGACATAAGCATGCGGTCAGGACCTGGTAGTAAGGTAAACTCATTAAGGTGTGCTTGTTAAAGCAGGAACCCACTCTCCACAGACAGAAGGCACACAGCCAAGTCCGTAGTGTAAAATCTCACAGTCGGGTAACTCCACGTGTATCGGCCTGCGCTGTGGCATTAAAGTCCATTTCTGGAGGACGAGTTTGTTTTTTCTCAGCCTCCATCCTATCATTCTGTATGCTGACACCCTGGCAATTATTAATCGGTTACACAGATATAGATTACTCACATTTCTGGGTAAAACAAAATTGAAGACCTCGACACCCAGGACAATTCTGACCTTTAACCCTCTGGGGATGAGGGTATCGTCAGCAATGCCGCGTATCTTTCTCGTGTATTTCAGTTCATAACTCGCTGAAATCTTATTTTAAAAACATGAAAACTGAAATTTGTCTTCTTTTCAAAACGTCCATTTATGAAAGTATTAAAGTTTTTAAAATTAAGTTAAATAGGCAAAAAAGTAAACCATGACACATAACTTTGTTTAACAAGCATTAGGGGTGTGTAGTACCACTGTCACCCTAAGATCACTATTCACATTCTAAATAGCCACATTACCACGTATTGGAATCACATTTGCATGGTAATTTGATGAACAAAGCAACGCTAAAACGTGATCCAGATACATCCCCACCAGCACCATAAAAGTGTAGCCAGGGTGTAGCCAGGTGTGAATGGCTCATGCATACACATGAGAGCTCCTACATCTTGAATGGGAGGAGACCAGAAATGATGACATGACTTAGGTTATTCTTATTTATTTATCCAACTGAATGTTGCAAGTACACCATTTAGTCATCTTCAAGTAGCCAAACCTGCTCAGATATCTGGGATCAAAACAAACTGCCACCATTGCTTGCTATGTACTTTTATAATGTTTCTGCAAGTGTTACAGACTGCATTTTGCAATGTGTATACTTTGATGTCAAATTACAAACCTAACATAATTCTGACATATTTACAAAGTACTTTACTGCCTAATGCCAAAACAAATAATTAATTAATTAATTCAAATAATTAAGACTTATTTAATAAATAATTTATTTTCCATGTACCAAGTTTATGATATTGAATGAAATGTGTGATCATGCCCCAGGCAGTGAAAGTGTGTTCCCTACCCCTAGACCCCAGAAAGTTAATAAGGGCTATGAGGAAAATTCACTTACCCTGGGTGAATACTCTCCACATACACCCTGGAGAGAGAAGAGGTGATTTAAGTGTCCACATTCACAAAGAAAAACGAGCAAAAGGACAAGAGAGGGTGGGACTGATATTGTCTTAATAAATCTCCCCGGGCACCAGAATGATTGTGCTGATGAAGCCAGTCGGGCGGCCTGCTTTAGGCTGCTCCAAGGTACGGCTGCCAGAATTCATTACAAAAGTGAAGACGACCAAATGTAGAAGCAGCAGTATTGTCTGGTTTCCATAAGGTGTGAGTTGTGTTTTTCCATTTTAATCAGAATGAAACTTTTATTGATCTCCATGGGGAAATGATCTTTTTTGCCTACCTCATCTCGCTCTCCATGACACATATGTAGGTGAATACAAGCTTGTCACTGAAGGGCAGCCACCCCTATGGAGCTTGGGGTTAAGGGCCTTGCCCAAGGGCCCAAGGACATGTGACTATTTTGTGAAAGCCAAGCTGGAATTGGCAACCTTCTCATCAAAAAAAAAGCTTAGCGCACTGAGCCACACAGTGATTTAAGAAAATTCAGAATGCCAGAGACAGGACACTGCCAAGCTTGCGCTCACCTGTGTATGTGTCATGGAGAAAAAGGCAGGGCAGGCAAAAAAGAGACTTTCCCCACGAGAATCAATGTAAGAGTCATTTCAGTGGTTCATGAAAAGACCAGGTAATAAACTATGCTAAATACTGTGGCCTCACCTTTTCTCCCTTGGGGCCTGGTTCACCCTACAATACAGAACACATACGCCGATTAAACAGGCAGGAAATCACAGAGGGAAACTGTGAATGCCGTAGACGGGACAGTAAAGCATCACTCACTGGCATGCCTTTGGGACCTCGAGGACCCTTTAAAACAATGAAGAAAACAAACATGTGACTGAAAAGTCCCGCCATCATCACAGCGAAAACAAACTGACCCTGAATTTTATTCCCACTCCCTGAGCAACCACTGCATTTTAACACTAATCGCAAAGAACTTTATGAAGGAGCCTTTTCTTATTTGGTGGGGCCTGTAATTAATATTGAAACAAACTAAACTTTCTTTATCTTCATCTGAAATGCCTGGTTTAGATTTAGATGTTCTCTATGTGTGTAAAAATAAGATTTTAGCTCCAGAAAACATACAATCACCTCGTTCTCTTGCTTAAGTGTTCTTAAGGCATCTCATGAGTTTATTTAAGTTGGAAAAAAGGGAATGCGGCTCATTAAATACACATTAATCTCCACTAAACAATACTGGAGCCATGTCAGACCCGTTTCAGCCGGGACACCCAAATTATTCATGGCCCAGACGGCCTTCATGTGGGCTTCTGTACACGGCACGGGGCCAGTGATGCCCGGCCATGTGCTTTAAAGCAAAAAGCTTATAAAACATGCCTGCTTGACAGCTTGGAGCAGTCAAACAAAGAACATGGTGTTTAGAAAAAGACACACAGAGGCTCTAATATCGGCAGCCGAACTGATAAAATCCAGACTGCTGATGAAAAGGGGGGGGGGGGGGGCACCAGCAAGGAAACGTACCAAGAACAATGAAAGAACGGAAGAGCG
>JAABNX020000070.1:17832108-17869131 GCA_015163995.2 Mormyrus lacerda
CCCCCCCCCCCCCCCCCCCCCCCCCCCCACCAGCAAGGAAACGTACCAAGATCAATGATATATATTCACCTAGGGAGACTGTAAAATTGGACCAGTTTTCTGAACATGACCAGATAAAACAGACACTGCACACTGACCAGGAAACTGTTCAATTTAAGGAAGGAGGTTTTCCTTCAATAGCCAGACAGTGATTTTGGCAGAGATCAAGGAAGGGGAGTGGGTGACTGAGACAGTGACACAAGGTGTGACAGCCAGCAAAGCAGTTCTGCTTCAGTCAGAGGATCAAACCTGCCTGTATTATTAGGAATACTGCTTCCTTCTGAGATTTTGCATTCCAGTTTTAACTCCAGAAAAATACGCTGCTTTCATTAAAATACAAGTTCAGAAGGATCATTTTTATCAATGAAAAAAACAAATTAGCTGCCGCTGAGTGACCCAAACAAGATGCAGAGAGCCACACAGTCCATCTGCAGAGAGTGATTTGGGCATTTACAGCTGTTTCTTTACATCCGACCATCGTGGCTGCTTGCAAAGCAGTAGCCATGATGGTCTGATGTAAAGAAACAATTGTAAGTGAATGAATGCATTGGTTGGGAACAGTGGGTGTCAAGTCATTACAAGAAAGATTTGCAATACAAATATTATTTTTCTTACCACATCTCCTTTCATACCACTTTGTCCCTGCAAAGAAAGTAATGCATGACATATGTGAAGTCAAGCACTGGATACTGTAATTTCAGCAATCACTAACACCATTATGAATAATAAACAAGCCGACTTTTAAGTTAATTTTTATTATCACCCCCAATAACCCCCTTAGCCTTCTGTAATAGTTGTAATAATCTTGTTATTACTGAAATGACAATAATTACACTAATCACCCTCATTGCAATGACTCATTTACAGCTCACTGACTTATGGCGAAGTGCTGAGTTCTAAAACCCTAATTTTTTCCGTTAACCAGAATTTGTCATGGCTCAAGACTTACTGGTTTTCCGTCTAACCCAATTGGACCCTGAAAGAAAAAAAAACAATGGAGAAATGAGCAATGAGATATCTGCTGATTCCACTGGTGACTCTCTGGTAACAAGGTGCATCATGAAAGCTGCTGGATGTGTCTGAGTACCACATGTATAGTTGGCATATAAAATGTAAAACCTCAAGACCTATATGAGAGACACATGACCAGGGTTACATGCATAAGCAGGAAATGGTACCAACTGATCAAGAACAAAGGAATGGGAACATGAAAGAAGGCACGGTAGCAGGGTAGGAGGAATTATTATTCTGTGAAGAGATTTTCTAGTGACACTGTTCATAATGTTGAGATACTTACAGGGAATCCTGGAAAACCTCTGCTTCCAGGCTGTCCCTGAAGAGGAGAGAGAGAGCACAGGTGTCAGGTTTTGGGCTGCGTGTTACAAAACATGAGAGGGTCAGTTAGTGATGTGATTGAGTTTGGCCTGCTTTGGGCAGAACTAGACGGTCTGACACAAATACACTATATAGACAAAAGTATCAGGATACACAATTGAACACAGGTGTTTCATTAAAACCCATTGCCACAGGTATACCTAGCCAAGCAGTCAGGTTTACAAACATTTGTGAAAGAATGAGTCGTTCTGAAGAGCTCAGTGAATTCAAGCCTGGTAGTGTCATAGGATGCCACCTTTGCAATAAGTCAAAACTTTTCTTCTCTGCTAGATATTTCATGGTCAGCTGTTATTGGTCTTATTGAAAAGTGAAAGCATTTAGTAACAACAGAAACTTAGCGCATTACCAAGAGTCACATGGAGTGGTGTAATGCACAACATCACTGGACTGTGGAGCAGCGGAAATTTCTTCTGCCAGAGTGAAAAATCATGCTTATCTGTCTGGCAGTCTGATGGAAGAGTTTTGGTTTGACAGATGCCAAGAGAAAATTATTTGCCTGACTGCATTGTGGCAACTGTAAAGTTTGGTGGAGGAGAGCAGTTTTTCAGGGGTTGGCCTGGACCTCTTAGTTCCTGTGTAGAGAAAACTTCAGCATACTAAGAATATTTAGACAATTCTATGCTTCCAACTTTGTTAGAACAGTTTGGGGAAGGCCCTTTTCTGTTCCAGCATGACTGTTCCTCGGTGCACAAAGCAAGGTCTATAAAGACATGGTGAAGTTGGTGTGGAAGAACTTTACTGGCCCATACAGAGCCTTGACCTCAACCCCATGGAACTCCTTTGGGATGAATTGAGACTGCGAACGAAACCTTCACGTCTAACATCAGTGCCTGACCTCACGAATGCTCTTCTAGATGAACAGGCAAAAATTCCCACAGACACAAATATCTTGTGGAAAGCCTTCCCAGAACAGTGGCAGCTATTATAGCTGCAAAGGGAGAACCAACTCCATACTGGTGCCTATGGATTTAAAATGGGATGTCATAAAAGTTCTTGTGGGTATAATGGCCAGGTGTCCCAATACTTTTGTGCATATAGTGTATGAAGTTATGATTCACTGAAATAGGTAGAAAAAAACAAAAAGGCTCTCATGCACATTGGTTGAAAATACTCTCAACTACATTAAAATGGTTCTTTTGTTTGCTTGCAATGGATACAAACACAGGAGAGGCCCTTTAGAATGCCATCGACACATGACACAGAGGGCCAAAGGCTCTGTGCATCTGACTCAACACATGAAGCCAGGTGACACTTTCCATTAGTCCTTTTGCACCTCTCTGCTACCAAAGCTTCCCAAACCTCCCACCAACAGGCTCTGTGGGGTCAACATGAAGCCAGCAGTCACATTTATTTGACACAAGAAATCACCTAGAAGGAGGCCCTGCTTTTCAACATATCATTCTGCAACAGGGTGCTGCATCCTCCCCCAGGTCTGGGACCTATTTGCTAAGCCTTATTAAGAAGGGGGGGCTACAGGATCACCGATCTGAAAAACAGATGTCAGGTAAGCTCTAGCAGGTCACGGCAGCTGTCATGAGGTAACCTCTGCCACCAGAAAAACCACCATACAAAAAAGACCCCTGGAAACCAAATATAACCAATTCTTCATGGGGAAGTCAGAAAGGAAATTGCACTTGGAGAGGGGGAGGGGTGAAGGTGGTGGAAGGGAGCTATCCCCTATCTTTAGGCAGAAGAAAAAAAGACGAACAGTGTGGCCATTGGTCACACATTTCCACCTGAAATAAAAAGTTACACGGTCTGCGAACACACTGAATGACCCAAGTTTGACCTGCTCTTCCAGAAGAAAAGAGGATGCGGCATGGTAGCTATGACCAGAACACACACCGTGACTAATGCAGGAAGTCAGCATTAGATTTTGGATTGGAGAGCTCTGTGCTACAGGGGCCACCGCAAAGTAACTGAACAGCCGAGGGCGAAGTGGTTTAATGAGTAACCAGAGACTCAAGGAGCTGCTGAATTTACGTCTGTTGGTGCTCAATGAGTCAGTCAAAATACCCCAGGCTGACACTGCTAACACCGTCAGCTGCTGTCAGAAAAAACACAAATGTCACATTGTGCCTTCAGTGGCTTAGCCTCTTAACTTACACAATAGAACTGTGACTGGATTTTGTTCTACTGGTGATAACAACCACTTTCGATCCAGAAAATAAACAAACAACAGGAATAAAGTAAGACATTCAGTAGGCAGACACACTTACAGGGGGTCCTCTTGGGCCAATGATGGACAAGCCTGGTTCTCCTGGGGCCCCCTGAAGACAAGCAAACGATGGTGAGAACATGAGAGTGCAGCACAATGACCAACCCACTGCCTACAAGAGGAACCACTTATATATGTAATCACTAAGAAGACCAGTGTAGATGCATTTCCTTCACTGTATTACAGCAAAAGAAAGTAATTACTTCACAGTTTGTAACCTGCATTCCATTATTCTTATTACTGACTTGCTTTGGGTCAAATCCTAGGCCTCTGGCAATGAGTAGGTGAAGACAAATGTTCTGGAGAGAATAGAATGGAGTCCTGAGGCACACTGGAACAGGTCCCATTTCAAGGTCAAACTCGAACCTGACAGAACCACTCAGGGGCTCAAGAGCACTGCTGTGTAAACACAGAAAGCCCACTGGACTCTTTCCTGGTGCAAAGTGGCTGATGTACATGGGGTCAGCCTGCGCATGAATTTCAGAAGCCAATTGACAGAACCTCTCACAAAAATCAACACAGTAGCCAGACAGGCCAATATCAAATTTCAAGTGTTCCACATCATTAGTCCCGGCCCAGAAACTCTATATCAGCGCACCATCATCAACAGCCTGCAATCCATCAAATCTCAGGTAATTCTAATGAGCATGAAAACACACCACTGCTATCACACCAATCAAACACGTAGGCTGAGGGAACGACAGGTCATTGACACTCGCTGCTTGCATGCCAGAGCAACATAATTGGAGTTCTCCACTTTACTCTTACAGTCAAGAGACCCTACATGCTCCAACACAACACATCAAAGATCAGCAGATGGTCTCTTGGGGAGTTTGGGATATGAGTAAATAAGGTAACAGGAGCAGGTAAGGGGATAAAAAAAACAAAAAAACATGACCAAAAATCCAAGGGTATGAAAATGCACACACTGGAGGTGCTTCTCCAAAAGTCCATCCCTCACTGCTGGTGGCTCAAATGGCCAGGCTTTACAATACACCTTGTCTGAATCCCGCTCGTTCTGGTACTCTGGTGACAGCTTAAAGCCTGTCTTGATGCTTCTGTTACTGTATGTATGCCTCTGAATTCTTATCATAAATAAAAGCTGGTTTTGATGGGATACAGACCTTTGCTAAACATTAGGTGCCAAAGATCTTAAAAACATGACTGGAAATAAGGAAAGCTTTCCTACACAAATCAAAACCATCAGAACCATTGGTTGTTGATTTCTGAAACCTTTCACTTATCACAGGTTTCTCATAACCTCTGATGTAGAATCACATGTGCCATACTGGAGCAACCTCAAGATCTCTTCTCATAAATTAAACTAATTCCACTTAATGCATAACGATAGCAGTAAATATTTCTCGGCTGGTTCAACTTCTCTTTTCGGTGGTCCAAATCATCCAAGCCACAACATAAGCCAGGAGAAAAAAAATCCCAAAAAAAAATAAAATTCCAAAGGTTTAATAGAAGGGAACAGCAGGATACAATTGTTTTCTCTAGTGGTCGAAATATAAATGAGTATCAGATATAGCTAGAGATCCAAATAAATCCAAACTGTTCAGCCACACATCTGCTAATGGAGGCAGAATACACTAATCCAGGTATGGCCTGTAAATCAACACATGACATCACATGGACCCTTCAAAGATACCGTCAGACCTCCAAAATAAACAAATAACTAAATAAATAAATAAGGAACTTGATGCTTTGAAAAAGTTTCCTTCAAAATCTATTGGAGATATTTTGGTGTTCAGGAGTGAGTTTGCCTGTGGTCTCCCTTTTTGATGGACAGAAGACTAACCACTCCACGCCCACCCTCATGCCCACACACAGGCCCGTTTTTTGCCTCTAAATGCAAGACTTACCTTCTCCCCAGTGACGCCCTTTAACCCCTGGTCAGTCACAGCAGACACAGTCACATGCAAAGCGTGAGGGAGAGAGACACAGAGAGAGGAATGGGGTGAGACAAGGACGACTAGAGGGACTGGGCATGCTCCATGAGCAGGGCAGGTGGGCGGGCGAAATGGGCAGGACATTGATTGGTAATCTCTGAGGGAGAGTGGGAAGAGACAATCAGCTGACAAGAGTGGGCAGGGCATGAGCCATGGCTTGCTGTAAGAGTCAGGTGGGGGTCACACAGCAGCCATACTCCCATGTGACACCCCAAATACAGCATGATCTTTTCACAGAACACAGCTAATAAATCAGAGTATCATGACTGTTCAAGAAACCGAGGTGGGATTGGACATATAACAAAAAAAAAAACTGGATGTTTTTTTAAAAACTTAAATCTGTCAAATTAAATCTGTAAAAGAAAAAACAAACAATAAATAAATGTCAGGTAAATAATATCAGACTCAAATTGTAGCATCTGCAAGCAGATTAGTCTGTCTTTCTATGTGTTCAATCTTCACAGCTTCATGGTTAAGATCCCAAAGATGAAAACTATCCAAAGTATATAAATCCTCTCTGTTGTTTAATCCTCTTTATTGAAAACTTGGGTCAGTATGACACAGTAATGGTTAGTATTCAATTGCCTGATAAAGTTACATGTGTCAAAGGAGGTATGAATGTAGAGAGTATGATTACTGACATTACTGGTATAACACACCCCCGCACAGACATGAGCTTGAAAGTGTTAGTGTGAGTCTTCTCTGAAACTGGGAAGGAAGCACATAATGGACTGTGGCTGAGAGATAATAAAATAACATAATTACAACAGTAAGAAATTATGAGAGAAAGACAGGAAAGGAAAATTCTACTGTGACAACAAAAAAATCTAAAAAATGTAATGGATCTCATTGAGCCTAAACATAATACCATAAACCTTACAAATAATAATCTCAACATTTTTGTCCATGAATGATTGACTGGCAGGGATGTTTTGTTCATGTTTCAGCTTCTGAAGAGCCTCCTGAGTGTGAAACCCTTCCGGATAATGAGACTCACAACATGCTGATGCTGGGGATGATACCCCAGGGTCCTGACAGCACACTACGGTGCACATTCTCAGATAACTCACCAGTCTTCCAGGTATTCCCATTGATCCTTTGTCCCCCTAATGGTCAATGTAAAGTCAAGAGGAGAGGGTGAATGAGAGTTCTGGGAGAAGGTAGCTATCAGACTAGGGCGATACCCATAGCTTAACTTTACAAACACAAATAGCACTGTTTTTGTGGTATTCCCAGCCAAAACAGACCCACCCCCAGCCCATCCCTATTCAGTCTAATTTACTTATTATTACTATGGGCACAGATGATGTTCCAGACAAAGTTGGTAAAGTTAAGCTGAACACTACATGGATAGTTCAAGCTAACAATTAAAAACACCCATTACAGGCATTCCTTGTGATCAGCCGAGCAATATCAATGCAGACATGCTGAGAAGCGTAAAGATCTTACTGCTACTGGTACAAAGGACCTCATTGATGACTTCTACAGGGAAGCAGCAGGGATGGGAATAAAGTTCTACCCATGATCCCTCTCCCAACGCAAAACTACATCATACCTCTAGATACACCATGTTAGAGTATAACTGTTGTGTGGAGGTGCTCTGTCTCAGGCTTTAAGGGTGTATCTCACAAAATTTCTCCCCAGGGCCTGCCACGCCAGAGCCCGGAGAATGGCCAGTGATTGATGGCTTACTTCTGCAGGAAATGGGTGGGTCACTGCAGCATTGCCATCGCGGGAGGGGGGGTGTGATCTCCTCACAGTGGAATGGGGGTTCTGGCTGAACAAACTCAGCTATGAGAATTACTGCAGCGCTGAATCTACCACGGGATCAGTGACCACAAGGCGTATTTACAGAGACAAAGTAGTGACAAGCTGGTGAGGTATTAACATCGCTGAAATTAAATATAGGAATTAAGCCTCTCAGCACTCCTCAAGCTAACCTTCATGATAGCGTTCAGTTACTTATATGACACAGGTCTCCAGAGATTCACACTCAGAGGCCCTGTCCAAGGTGCTGACTCACAACTAACGTGAAAGTCTCAGCAGAGGTTGTGTCTTTCACATGGCCATGACCAGCTTAAGTGCCATCACGTTTCCATATTGTCAGCTGCACTTGCAATACCATTCAATCACGATCACAGGATGGCAAAATGTAAATACAGATTCCAGCCAGCTATCCAAATTTTCCTATGCAGGTTTTCAATGCAGCAGTGCAAACCACCACACAGGGTAGGGGGTGACACAGCCTGCTAAAGTGCCCCCCTTACATACAAATTCCCAAAACCAAGATCATTAATAAAGAGGCCAGTATAATGCCATGCAATAATTAGACGAATGCCTGCAAGAAGAAACACCTAACGTGTCTGTGAGTTTGTCGAGCCACAAAGTCTCATTATCAGTTTTACAGGAACTGTCCCAGAGTTTTTCTGTGACACTCTGGCTCAGCAGATGCAAGTATACCTCCAAGAGGACAAGGTCATCCTCCACGGCCACACCCTTCTTCCCCCAAGTTAGTAACATTAGAATTGACAAATGCAGTGACTGAGAGCAGAGGAAACATCCTGGTCAACAACAGAGAGAACTATGAAATTACCAGATCATGCATATCATGGGTAATTTGGGGATAGATGCGTGCAAATTCATATTTAAAGTTCTGATATAAGAAAAGATTTTGCCAGTTCTGTTAAGATCATACATTAGCAGTTGTATCTAATTCATTTGTGTTCATTTTTGTTTATTCAACCTATATTTCCATGTCTCTCTGTTGAAAGCACAGGTGTGTTTTGTCCTCTAAGAAGCTGAGCAACATTTTTTTTTACTAATTTTTAATCTTGCCCATGCCTGTACCGATTTATCCAATGACACAGCTTCTAAGTGGAAAGGCCCAAAGGTGTCAGTAGCTACAGCACCAGCACACAGGCAGGACACAAGTCATGAGACAGTTACCGGAAAGCCAGCTCGTCCAGGAGGGCCCTAAAAAAGGGTGAGAGAAGTAGATAGAAGACAGAGAGAGTGAGCATCACAGAAAGGAGTATATCAGGAAGAGACACCTGCTCTGGCCATAATCTCCAAATACAGAATTGCCACCTTTACACATCCCATGCTGAACTCTACTCATGGACTATAAGAAACTCAGTTTGGATTTAAAAATATACCATAATAATATTATGATTTAGTTGTGTAGCAGATAGAAGCAACTTAAAGAGCTCCATCTTCCATTCAAGTTGTTTCAAACTGACATTAATTTTCAATATTAACTGTCAACACTTCTCCCTTGGAATCAATAAAATTTACCTTAAGCCGCACAAATTTAAGCCTAAAAGCAGCATACAGCCTGCTGGCCTGGAGTCTTAGGTTTTTTGTCCCAGCCTGACCAGACCTTCTGGGATGCACAGAAAGGGTCAAAGCACTGCACTCTTGCCCTTTGGTGTGCCTAGTGTCAGTAATTCTGTGAACCTTTTCCCAGTCATGCCGGTCTTACTGCAATGCTGTGCCTAGGCATATAAAATCAAAAGATCTATCTACAGTATATAACTGTTGTTTTATTTTATATTCCAATAAAACCCTTAATTATAAAGGAAGGAAACTGCTGTTACATTTAGTTTATTAAATTAAGACAGACAAGCAAGAAAAGGCCATACTTCCCATCCAAGTTAGAGTGTGGCCCAAAAAGCATGTGATGCTATTCTCTAAATCTGTGCACATGAGAAGAGGGCGGGTGATGGTGCACAGGGGAGTCTGTGGCTCCTTGTGGCCACCCTGCCCCAAAAGTGGCGCTAATTGCTGGCGGCACACTTGACATCTCCAAAGCAACATACCTCTGTCTGACTGCAGAACAGCCTTATCTCACTGCCAGAGCTCCAGGATCACAGACTGAAACAATCTTTCCTGGATGGTGGATTTTTCCATATGTGTGTGTAGCTATTCCTGGCAGATTTTTTGTTGTTTACCCTATAAGGACCCTAAAACGGGCCTGCGCCATAGGGACCCCCACTCTATTACGCCTGCTTTCACATAAGCTTAAAGGTTTACTTCAATTTTCAAAACACAAAAATGTTTTAGTGTCACCCATTCATAATATTATTCATATTAATCTAATTAATTATAAATTGATGATAAACTGATGGTGGAAATTACTTGTTTGAGAGTGCTGTGTTTTATTAGAATATAAGTGCAATTGCTTGCTGAATGCATATACATGAAACTGTACTGTACTACTGCAGATGTGCTGTGCAGCTGCAGATTTTGTCCTGCTGACCTGCGGCCAGCGCATGGCATTTGTCAGCAGAGACTGACTGTGTTGTGGCTAAACACGGCCCAGCTTATCTGTATATCTGTACATTAGAGGTTCTGCACCCATGAGTGCAGCAGCCATCTGCTGCCAAAGGTTCAGCCTCAGCCCCCTTCACGCCACCTTGAGGGCTCACGGGTCTCACATGAAAATAAACTACAGGGTTCAGGCCACACACACATGGGCTCCTGTCGGCTCCTAAATTAATGATATTGTTTCCTCAGGATGACCACGCACACCTCTGCGTGACTGCCCCCCTTAGCCGGAGGGGCGGGTGACAATTAGCCTCAGACATCCAACTTCCCCTCTGAAACCCTGGAGCTCAACACTGATTAACCAGCAGCATATCTGACAAGATTGTCCAGGGTGGTTCTGAAAGCATAAATCATCCCAAGTCTAGGGGAAAGGTTCTTCCTCTTGACATTAATAATATAACAAGAAGAGAATGGCCAGACAGCAAAAGCCTGACCCTGCACGACTTTTGTACTGTTTTGCTTAAAAACTACCCCAGCTTAGCAAAACAGGAAGGAACCAGTTTCACAGTAGCCGTTCTGCGTGTAATCATGTTAACTTACCATGCTTATGTAAACATGGGTGTGGAATAATTCATACAAATCACTGCAGCCCTTCTCCTGTTATTTCAGGAAAGGTCAGATGGGGTAACCAGGTTTTTGAACCATGTCATAAATTTTTAGAACCAAAAAATAAACACTTGCATTTTGGCAAAAGGTGACTAATGATATGCTACTGAAATAAATATGAGTCTTAGTTCTACACAAAGCCCTGTTAAACCTCGTTTTCCTTGCTGAGAGATGGTCGTTGACACCCACTTGATCTCGCGTTGGGGAGATGCCTGCATCTCGCTTGCATACGCATATGGCACTCTGTCTCACTGCGAAGTGGGGGAGGCCAGAAACCAGAAGGAGAAAAACAGGGGGCCTGGAATCTTGGGCACAGGCCAAGGAGCAGAAGGGGAATGACCGACGAATCCCTGGGAGCCTCACGTCCGTCTAGAGGAAACCTAGCAGACTGTGGGTGTCGAAGAGTGGAAAGAAAGGAAGGCTGGGTCGGGAATAGTCGCTGGAATATCCGATCCGGGGTCTCCTGGCGCTTTCAGCACCCCCCATAGGCTTTTATGCAGACAGACTCTTTGGCAGAATGTGTACCTTCATGGAAGCTCTACTCACTGTTCTTGGACACTCTTCTACTTACAAACTTTCAGACATACGAACGAAGAGAACTGTAAGTCCAAATTGTGTTCCTTGGGCTCCCGTTTCCTGTCCAGAACATCAATTTTTTTTCTGTACGCCAATTCCATCAATTGCGACTTCTAGGCGCTACTCCCACCACACAGCAGTGTAGCGTGCGTACTCCCAGCATCCTAGTTCTTTGTACTTGTGTATATCCTTAAAATTATGTTGAATAACGACTTATGAACATCAAGTTACGGACGTGTATTGTGAGTAGAGCGGCTCTGAACAGTTTGGGCCGCTGGACCAGAAACTGTCTCAATATGAAGCAGGTAACATTAGACAACTTAAAACAGAAATACAGAGGATGTCGCATCTCACCTAGGATGCTACATCCCAAAAAAGATATTGCAACTAGGTCTTTAACTCTAAGAATAAGATAAAAGCACTCAGATGTCCAAGCTGAATGGCGCTGAAAATGATCAATTCACCTCTGCTGGATTTCTCAAAACCATCAGAAATTCTAACAGCATTTCAGAGATTGCATTCTTAAGGTATAAATTCTGCATTCTTGCTTAAGGTATAAGGCTTTGCCCCATCCCAACGATTACAGGACACAGATGGTACCTGGAAGGTTATACCTAGAGTTTTCCAGCATGCTAAACAAGAGAGCTGAGGTCTATGGAGACATCGCCAGGCTTATGCAAGCACAAATACACACAAAAAGCAAATCTGCCGTCACATTACCACAGTCTGGGTAGCCAACGATGTAGTGTCTACTTACAGGAGGACCTGCAAAACAGAAAAAGAGAGTGACAATAAGTATAGGACCACAGCTGATGGAACAAGGGTGAGATTATTGGTGGCCAATATGACGATTTATTGTGGGTGCAATTGTATCTACGATTAGCAGTTATCGCAAGAATGGCGATACGGCACATGACCAAATCTTGAAATAAAAACACAACTACATATATTCCAATTTTGTTGGTTTTTTTAAATAAACAATACAAATAAAATTGTCATATTGCCCTCCTTTAGGTGAGACCAGTAAAAATAACATTAAGTATGAAAACTGGTAAATCTCTTCATTCCTACTGTATAGTAAATGGTGACACAAATCACTAAGGCATTCATTACTGAAAAAAATAATAAAATGTAAAATTCCATACAAATCAATTTTTGGAAAGGAAGCTGTCCAGGTGTACATAAAGAAGGTCAAAAAATACAAATCACATTTATTTCCAACACTTTATATCCAGACAACCCCATTGAACCATGCGCTGTTTTCCTAAAGCTGGCCTTTAAATTAAACCTAAAACAAAGGTTTGTATGTGGCAAACAAATTTCAATGTATACATTTAGGAATTAGTACAACAGAACGGTATGTGAAGACAAAACACAGACAAAAGTAAATGCACTAGGCCACCAGTAGGCAGCATGAAGGCCACTCATGGTTAAATGTGACAGAATGGTACTTCCCTCTTACCATTTTCAAGGGAAAGGGGAGGCATGCAAACAAGGTAGGTGGTCTGCATTGTATTTAGTGCTCATACTGAGCAATTTCAAACCCTGTCTGCCATTTTCTCAAGATCTTCACAATGTATACGACCATGTCTGAAATGGGATTCAAAACAAACTTTTTTTTCTCTAGTAGTGTTTGTTTACTTTAAAAAAGCCTTGGCAAGAAGCTGGAGCACAGCTGAAGATGGCCTCAGGCTCTCTGTGGTTCAATTTTTATTTTGCCACCAACGCACCATTAAAAACGGCCCCGTAACCCCCAAGCCATGTACGACCAGATAATAACAAGCCACACTCCCAGAGCAGCCTTCCATTACCAGCCACCTGCAGACACAGATGTTTGTCAGAAAAGCAGGTTATGGTACCAAGGATAAAGTCAGCTTTGGTTTTCTCTATACAGATACAGCATAGCACAGTACAGCACAGTACTATACAGATACAGCATGGCAGTACACAGATATAGCACAGCACTATACAGACACAGCACAGCACTTTACAGATACAACATAGCACAGCACTATACAGTACAGACACAGCACTGCTTACTT
This sequence comes from Mormyrus lacerda, assembly GCA_015163995.2. Taxonomy (NCBI): domain Eukaryota; kingdom Metazoa; phylum Chordata; class Actinopteri; order Osteoglossiformes; family Mormyridae; genus Mormyrus; species Mormyrus lacerda. Next base: position 17,845,266 of record JAABNX020000070.1, read on the forward strand.
CGATTCCCCATCTGTCATCCACATAAAAATCAGACACGTCACACACACAGCAGGTATCTAAATAATACCCAAAAAAAGAGAGCAAAAGAGGCTCTCGCAGGGTTATAAAAACAGTTGATGGTAACAATCTTTTAGACGCCAGCATGTAATTGAGTGCTGGTTGCACTGAGAGTATCATCTTCAAAGTCATGGCAGTGCAGATGCTCAGCATTGAGAAACGTGTGCAGAACAGAATGACGCAGAACGTTGACAAGTCTGCCCACAGAGACCTTCTAAGTTGTGAACGGCAGAAGACAGTCAATGGTTGGGCCAGCTGGAGCAAACTCACAAATGGATCGCTGAAGAACACTTCAAGTCCCCTCATGAGAGGGGAAGCCAATCACACGATATCAGACCATACTCGCCCTGCTACCACGGTGGACGCAAGTTTAGTTCACTGTCACGTCAGCTGTGATCAAAGAAAGTAGCAGGCTGACTCACAGTGCGATGCTATTGTGATGCAGCTGGCCCACCTTCTGGGTAAATGCTCTGGAGCCGGATCAGCAGACATACAGAGATGGGACTGTACAACTTGGGCAGACGTCCAACTTTCTGACCCATGAGTCATAAAGTGCAAACAGCCCGACTTCAGAAGCCAGGGGCAGAGGTGTGGGAGAGGTGCTGTGCTGGGGCTCTGAACATCCCCCAGACGCTCCTGGCATAAGCGGGGTCACTTTACCACTTAGACACTAAGTGGGACATTGCCCATGATCGGGAGACAAGCTGTCAGTCAGTACATTTACATGCACAGCTATGGCTAAAGCTCGAGTAGGCCATTCAATTGGACTGCTATCCTTGTCTCAGTATACATGCATGGGAAAGGAATCAATTGTTAGTATTGGGCTTTTTCCAATTGACCCTTTATATCACAGATGTAAAAAAAAGAATTAAATTATTAATAATAGGTGCATGGGCAAATGAAGTGACACAAGCTTTAATTGAAATCTGGTCGGAATAAAAGACACAACAAGATCAGGATAGCACAACAAGAAATAAAGTATTTTGTATAATATACTATGACGGTATGGTATTGGAAATTTTTCAAATATTGCAATGTGATTTTGTTGTAATAAATATTGGGGTATTATGAAACATAAGTTTCTCACGAACCGTCAATGAGGGATTTAAGCAGCCAGTATGAAAATGATTATGATTGTCTCGGAAAACACATGCAGCGCTTATGGAAACGCAGCGGAGGTAAACTTTAAACTGATTTTTAAATATATACTAGATACAGACGCTCCTCTGCTAATGAGTTATGTTCCAAACGGCCGATCGTAACCTGAAATGTTTGTAAGTCGTTATTCAACATCGTTTTAAGGGTACACGCAAGTACAAAGAACTAGGGTTCTGGGAGTACGCATGTTGCTGCTTGGGGGAGTGACGGCCAGAAGTCGTACCAAGCAGAATTGGCGAGCAGAAAAAAAAAATGGATGTTGTGGACAGGAAACGACAGTCGAAGAAACACAATTTGGACTTACAGCCTTCTTCGTTTGTATGTCTGAAAGTTGAAAGTTCGTAAGTAGAGGAGCATCTGTAATCTAGAAAAGGAATAATCATTGAAATAGCAAAACTTGCTTAGTTTTTTTTTTTCTGTGACAGAGTAAAAATGTTTTAGTGAGACCTACGCTATAATATTCATACCAAAGTGAAGGCAAGAAAAAGCCTGATCTTAATCTAGCTGACTAGTGATGGAAGAATTGGACGTGCATAACATGCGATGTTCGTATGAATATTGCACTTTGTCCAGCCCTATAATATTTCGAATTCAGTACAAAATACCCCAATTCATGTTGCAATGTCATTCGATGCCGGTATCAGTTTTTATGGCAAAAAAACCAACACTTTGGAGTAATTGGGCAGCTCTACAGCGCTGTACATTTTGGACATGCTGTACGTCCTCTACTATGCTCCAAGTTTCTTCAATTATTTTTAAAGCCCATGGGGGAAACTGTGGAGCATATGCAGAGTGCCTAGGCCAGTTTGAGCCTGATTGAACAAATACATGCATGAGTAAAACGACTCCCAAATGCATTATCTGGGTGTCTTAGTCCGATAAATAGATTTGAGTTGGAGTAACATGCTCACATGTACTTTAAAAGTCCTACCACAATAATTCAGTTTTCTTACAGTGCATGTGAATGTACTGACTGTTTCATGCACACGCGACATATGAGATCTTACATTAATTTGGCAAGTAATATGTACAGCCTCCTTCTAAGCAAACATGAAACGCCATGATAAGGCTGCTGTGCAGTTAGTCTGGGGTAGCCTGTGTCAGAATCTGAGGAGATTAAGGCTGTGTCTACATGACAAGTGGCAAAATATTTGCGCCGTTGTATATAAATAGGGAGAGCTCCACTGCCTTGGGCGCCAAGCACCGCCGGTCGATGCTGCTTCACCATCAAATTGATTGAACTTTCACCTAGTTCGCTGACCTCTAGAAAACCAATCACATGTAATCTTCAATTTGTGACGGGTAGGTTCGGTGACTTGGAAACCAAACCGCTTAACAACATGGGGTAGAAACTAATAATTGCTGTGTCCCAGTAGGCCTACCCTTTTCGGTGCTCTTTCATGACTTAATTTTCACCAGTCCAGTGCCTTTGGCAAACGCCGAGCAGTTCACCATTGATGGTGTGAATGCAAAAGCAAATTTTTTACCTTTACCGAACGATTTGCCGCTTGCCGTGTTTACGTAGCCTAAGGGTTTTGCCCTCGGGTTCCACAGAATGTCCGTGGCTGCAAGCCCGGCAGCACCTGTACCCAAGCTGGCTCCTCAACAGCTGCATGCTTGTGATGTACTGGCTGCCTCACTTTGAGCAAAGGCATCTGTCAAATAAATATACAGTATCTCACAAAAGTGAATACACCCCTCACATTTGTGTAAATATTTTATTATATCTTTTCATGCTGGCAGCACTCATACGTCTATTTTAAAAAGACAACCTCTGGATATGACACTGAGCACATGCACCCAACTTCTTTGGTTCGACCATGGTGAGGCCTGTCCTGAGTGGAACCAGTCCTGTTAAATATGTATGTATATGTATGGTCTTGGCCACCGTGCTGCAGCTCAGTTTCAAGATGTTGACAATCTTCTTATGGCCTAGACCATCTTTATGTAGAGCAACAATTCTTTTTTTCAGATCCTCAGAGAGTTCTTTGCCCTGAGGTGCCATGTTGAACATCCAGTGACCAGTATGAGAGAGTGTGAGAGCGATAACATACCTGCTCCATATTCACATCTGAAACCTTGTAATACTAACTAGTCATATGACACTGAGGAGGGAAATTGGCTAATTGGGCACAATTTGGACATTTTGGCTTAGGGGTGTATTCACTTTAGTTGCCAGTGGTTTAGACATTAATCACTGTATGTTTAGTTATTTTGAGGGAACAGCAAATTTACACTGTTATACAAGTTGTACACTGACTTCTTTACATTGTATCAAAGTGTCATATCTTCAGTTTTGTCCCATGAAAAGATATAATAAAATATTTACACAAATGTGAGGGGTGTACTTACTTATGTGCGATACTGTAAATGTAAAAGGAACACACTTACAGTCAAGGTATCCTGTGAAAAGCAGGATACAGCTATGACCGCTGTCACAAAAACACATGAGTATCAGTGCAAAAACATGGACGAGGTACACTTATAAAGGACAACAGAGCACAAGACCTGCCCACAGCTGTGTGAGAACCAGGCTGGAGGGGCTTACCTGGATCCCCAATCCGACCTCTTTTTCCCCTTGACCCAGGAGGCCCTGATCCAAAATACAACCTGCAGTTAATCAGGGGGTTAAAGGTCACACCGGATGAGGCAGTATCCCTTTACCTGAGCACAGCCTGGCAGGGAACCCCACCATCATAAAATAAAGGAATGAGAAGAAATAAATCAGCATTTCAGAAATGGCTAGACTTTGGAAAAGTGTGTGTTGGCCAGCATAGCTGCTCCTGATGGCAATCAATCAGACGGCAGCAGGCTTGTGAACTGGCTGTTAACGATTATGTTGGATGCCGAAGAAGCGCCGTTGCTGAGATACCTTTTAGTAGCATCTCCAGCAAAAGCTGACTCGTGTCACTTAATTGAAATCCCTGCAGAATTATTTAAAACACTAAAAAAAATAACCAAATAACTGCATTTAACCAGTCATATTACAATTGATTCATGAATTTAAAAATAAAAAAAAATATTCAGAAGAGAGCTGTGGAAACCACCATGATGTACAGCTGCCTCTTCATTGGTTACTAACACAGTATAAGAGTCAGAGGAATGTGACCTTTAGATGACCTTTATAAGTGCTTCAGGAGGACCTGGCAAAGGGATTCTGCCCACCGGCTGTGTGCCCTCATGCACCCTGCAGCCACGCAAAGACATGGCATACGCATGCACAGCCGGAGCAGAGGATTTCTGGGGGACTCCAATAACCCCCTTGGCTCGGAAAGGCTAAACCCTGCCCACAGGCTTGCAAAAGTGCATACTTAAATTCCGCCCGCATGCCAATCCCACCGTCACATCCTGTTCCCCGGCTCACTCAAGGACATCTATAGACAACCTTAATCCAAACATGCACTCCTAGGCCAGCTGTAAATATAGTGCTGGGGGCAACACTCAGGAGTCTGCCATCTCAGCTGAGGCCTACCTCCCAGCCCTTGGCTGCATTCACCTTCGACAGTATGCATGTGCTTTAGTGATAACAGAGATCAGGCACATTCTGTCAGTGACCACATCTTGTTGAATCTCACATTTATGGTCAAACTGGTCAGAAAAATTCCCTTTTCTTTACAAGGAAATGGCTTCTGTTGCGGATGAGGTGCTAGGGAGAAGCTCTGAGGCAGGTGGGTCGCCATCTTGAGATACACCCAGGAATAACCCATGGAATTCTGCTGCTGAAAATACCCCCCCACCACCACAAACCACCGACTCTCTCAGATTCCCTGCCGCTCTGATTGACCCTGCCGTATGTGCAGTCATATCCAGCCCAAAAGTGTCAGCTTTCAGGCTTCCATACTGTAAGTGTAAGAGGGGAATTTTGGCACACGGGCCAGAGCACGGGGCCAAGTTCTCTGCCGGATGTTACACTAGCTGCGGCAGCCAGCGATGCTGGTATCAAGAGACAGAACCAAATGCACTTTGGAGAAAGCCAACAAAAAGTGTTTCCCTTGATTTTAAGGTGTTACAGGCTCATTTTAGATTGTGTGAAGTGCCCTTACAGACCATGTCATTATGAACAGTGCAGAGCACAAATAACATCACTCACCATGCGGCATAGTGGTCATGTAGAGGCAGGCATGGTATTATATACCAAAGGTTACATATCCTGAGATTTACAGGCTGGTAAAACAGCATGGGAACATAATTAATATATTAACTAACTAACACGTTTGAAGTTATAAAGAGCAAAGGCAGAAAATGACAACCACTGAGAGCCAGAACTCATTACTCACTCTTTTGTTTGACTAACCACTTACTCCTATCTGGAAAAGTAATCCAGAGAAAATCACACCATTTCACAACCACTGTAAATAACGAGGTCACACATAAAAACGCTCTGTCTCCAAATAAAAGGGGAATGTGTAGGGCTTCCAGGGTACTAACCAAATTAGTTCCCTACTAAGGAACCTGATCTCCATCCCCTTGTCCACCTCAGCTGTCTGCTGGAAACCAATAAACATTAACAGAGACCACTTGGATCTTAAGCGCTCCACAAAAATATCATGTCTAGACGATTCTACAATTCATCACACGTCCCCCCTGCCATGATTCCTTGACCTTGTGGTGAGGCACATCCATGGTGAACCCTAATTTACCCTCACTGCCTTGAAAATTATGAGACCACACAAAATTCCATATACTAGGACAGCTCTGGATTTACAGACACCAGCGACGCCATAAGCAATCATGCAATAATCCAGGCTGCCATGCACATAACAACGTGAAACATGTGGCCTGCACTTCTGCTTTCAGTCACTCTGTTGCTTACAGTGCCCCCAGTCCTACACGATTCTGTTTCATTCCCCGTTTAGTGTGTTTTAGGGTGAAGCAAACTGGTAATTTTCCACACATGAAATTCTGGATATGAACTGCTGCTTAATGGTATCTTTGGATTGTGAACACACATTGCGGGGCTGTAGGCTTTAGACAGGATATGAAATCAGATACCGCTTAATGTCTACAGTCCAGACAACTCCATCACAATGGAGGAAATGGGCTCCAGTGGATAAGCACCCCATCAGCAAAAACATCAACCTCCTTGAGAAATGTATTTTTTTTGCTGTCCCAAATTATGAACTATTACCATCCGCCTGTAGATGGAGGCCAAAACAAAAAGAGCTCTTCCAGGGAAGATGGCAGCTGCCACAGGAGGGGTGTTTGGCAGCCCATCAGTTTCTTCTCTCTTCCTGTTATTTATATCCGCTGGCCGATCCCAGCTGAGGAGGTGGGAGGGGCTTCCTGGAAGAGAATGAAGGCGTGGCTGCATGCCTGGGTCTAACCCAGAGTGCAGCACCTCTGCCTGCCTAACGTGAGGAGGGGCCACACTCTGCCCCTGCAGACAAACTCAGGGGTTACATATGCTATCCTCCTTGGATCATAGCCTCGGTGTGTCCAGAACTGGCTCTGTTCCGACCTGGTGACTCATAGTAGGCAACCACAGCATCCATAAATAATTGCTTGTTGCCTAAATTGTATGTTCCCCCACAATTTTTACTGAAAGAGTAAAGATTACAACAACATAGCATTAAAAAAACCAGTAAAATCAATGTTATTTTATACAGAACCACAGAACACTCTTACCCTTCAATTAAATGGGACAGAACATAAACATTTATTTAAGGTATAAAAATTATACAAAGCGCAATGACCCTAGTGGAGCCAAAGCCAAATGGAACAGGGGTTCATCAGAGAAAACTCTCCAATAGAATAGAGTCACCCACTACTCACGAGCCACCGCATCGGACTGGAATGTCCCAACCAAACCAATCAGCATCCTGCCATCATACCAAAGATTCCAAATAATGGCTCGGTAGAAGCTAACATTTTCCCACACACGATCAAATTAAATTGTCCTGGATTAAATAATTACACCATGCTTTGTTCAAGAGATCATGACAAGGGCCTCACTGCCAATGTGCAAAAGAAGCCCCCGGTAACTTGACTCACTGCTATTCATCCAAATTCATGCCCTTGGAGCAGAGGCAGGAACAAGGCATTTGAGAGCCCTCTTCATTCTGTACAGATGAAACCTTTCTAAACTTCAGTCCGGCAAGCAAAGCCACAAGGGGGAGGGAAAGGGAGAGGGAGCGCATAACTCCTATGTTGTTTTTGGGCTGCTCTTTTTCCAATTTTAATCACACACTTGGGGAAAGAAAAGACACAATGGATGCTGGTGAAGTGTCCTGCCAGGAGGACATATCTGAAAGCTCTTCAGATCACGCTCCCGATAAGTGGCATGATGCGATTAGTGCCCAGCTTAACTTTCACCATGCCTGTTTAGCTCACTGACCATTAATGACAATATTTGAAGCAGCTTTGGAACACATTTTATAGGCACCATAGAATGAAAATCTGGCTGAAAAAGAAAGCATGGTACCTGGAAGTGACAAACTGTGAATCTCAAACACTGGTGACCCCTCTTTCATATATAATCCCTAAATCAGTAGAAGAAGGAAGTGAATTGGGCTGTTTGTAATTCCTAGACTGCTGTGTGACACTCTTAACCATGCCCGGAAAACAGGTAAGTCAGGGCTACGTTTCCCAAAAGCTCCCATGATTTTGGATTTGGAAACGAATACTGAGAAAAACAAGTGTTTCGGCTTGATTTAGAAAAACGTGGATGATACATGGACTTCAGGCCAAATTATATTAAACACTTCTGGATATTTTTTGACCAAACCAAGTTCACCTATCTTCTATGTAGGCACCAGAGAACTATGCATTCTATATCACCTTTAAAAATCTACATTTTAAAATAATAAAATATGAGTAACACTGTTTAGGGTGCAGTTTCTCAACTAAATAAATCTAAAAAAAAGTAACAGATCCATATGCTAAAATTATTTTGTTTGATGTATGACTACAATCTTAAGGTGCTTTCACACCGCTGGAACTTTTTTTCTGGAAAAGTCTTTTATTACTTGAATAGTTAATACTTTAATAGGTTTAATAAGATTTTACTCAGATCCGGAGTGAATGCATGACTCATATCCACAGTTTTGTGTACACCTATGGATATCATGCATAAATTTTCATGAAATGGCTGATTACTTTTGTTTTTCTTAACATTGGCAAAGCCCTTCACAGGAACTGGAAATATGTTTTCTTTATTTGGCTTGTTGTTCATTTTCAATTCAATTCAGTTCAATTCAATTAAATTTTATCTGTATAGTACATTTTTACAATATTTCATTGTCTCAAAGCACTTTACATCATGCCCACCCAAAGCCCCCAGTGAGCAAGCCAGAGGTGACAGTGGCTTCCATAGAAGGAAGAAACCCTAGGAGGAACCAGACTCAAAGGGGGAGCCCTTCCTACAGAGGTCTGCAGAGCAAGTCAAATAAATTTTCAGTTTTAGTTGTTTTTTGGTTTGTTTTAGTTTTTAGTTGCTTTTGTATTTGGCTTTCAACGCTGGCGCATGCGGGCCTCACATCCCTGGTAGACTCAGATCCTGTACTTTGAAAGCAGAACTTCCATATCAACCAGATTGAAACACTGTATACTTCTGTGTAGGGTGGCCAGATAACCAATCAGACAGAGAGTTTAAAAAGTGGGATCAAATCAAGGACGGGCTACCTAGTTGCACGATTTTATCTGCATGCATGAAGACACTAAAGGGAAGGAATGGGAGCTGAAAAAGGACAAGCGTTGAGTGTGGGAGCAGGGCTGGGGGGTGATATTATTTTCTGATTTGTTGAGTGAGTATCTCAATGGCATCAACTGGATGGAAGGCCAGGTTGCAGCACATGAAGAATAAACTAATTTGACATTATTATGTATGAAACTACCAGTCAGATTTATTTGTGTATTTAACACCTGTTATTTCATGTGAAATGGGTTGGACAGCAAAATCCGATGTTATGAATGAAGATGTGATTTTTTTCCCAATACTATTCAGCCCTAAATAGGTATCTGTTCATGGGTGTCGCCACCATTAAATCTTAGAGGGGCCTGTCCCCCTCACATTTCATAATTATTCATTTGGAAGTCACCACATTTAACATAAAATATTAATTTTAAGCCAGTGTCCCCCCCACATTCAAAAAGCTTCTGATGCCCCTGTATCTGTTCATGCTCTGAGGAAGGGGGGGGTGGTGGTCTGTTGATATTAGGGGAGGACGCATCCCCGCTGTCTCCCCCTACACCCCTGGTTATATGGTACAAAATCTATATCAAAATAACTATCATTGACCATGAACTTTATAATTCCTATTAAAAAAATGATTCCAAAAAGTTTATAATTCATCTTACGTCAATGGATAATTTCTTAGTAAATGGGTCAGAGACAAATAACATTTGGCAATTTAAAAATCTTTAAAACATTTGTTTTAAATTCATGCATCAGGTTTGTTAAAATGTACATTTCACATTCCTGTTGGTTTTATGTAATTGGAAATGACCTTTTTATAAAAATGCTCCCAAAAATGCCAAATGACTTAACCATAAAAAATGAGAAATATTAAATATTTTATCCACCTAGAGTGTATGTAAGTGTAATCATAAAAATAATTACTTCATTTTAAAATATCACATAGTATAAGATTTTATTACAATTTTCTCAAAATTTAAATTTTATAATTTTTTGCAGTAATGAGCGGAACATATGTTGATAACATCTGTTTTCTAAATACACATGCAAAAATTGCTTAAAAAAGTTATTACACTGCAACAGAGGATTATAATTTATTCCATGAGATGCATTTGACCACATATCTTTTGTTGTATGAACATTATAAAACCTTTCATAAAAAATCTCTGACAGCAATCAAAAAGTTAAAAATGGCAGAAGTTTTGTATATTGTTTGGTTACTTATGGTTAGGGCTGAGTGATATATCCATATTACATCCTGCATGCGCAATAACCACCAGGGCAAGCAGGCGAAGCATTTGGCCGGATGCCAGAGAACACATTGTTGTGTACTGTGTGCTGTGGTGTGTCAACAATGGCAACTAATCACATTCACTTCACTTCATGAGTTAACAACAAGTGTGTCCTCATTTTCTTGTATCACCCGATCACCGGTGCAGTACCAAAAGTGGTATACTGATGTCAGAAAAAGGGGAGAACATATCTTGGCATTTCTTTAAACAGTATCATTACATGAAAGGACCAATTATGCTCTATAGTAAAATGCATATAAATCAAATAAAATAACAAAAAGCAATTAGTTCACTTCAAGCGCATATCTGTGTCCATAATCAGCACTCATACATTCCTAAAACACGCAGCTTAAATACCATTTAATAAAGTGCCACTGACTTTACACAAGGTTTTTGTTGGTCAAAAGCACAAAGACATTTTGCTGCCTTAAAATAGTTACGCACTGACAATGCACCCACCCACACCTCATTTAAAAAAAATCCTTCCTACAAGCGGGAGATGAGCACAAAATCATTAGCTATTTTGAAAATGTCAGTGCTTGGCCATGCACTGGTATGAAACTAGCAAAACCACTTTGCGTTGTGCTTTCCACCCGTGCAAAAGAGGACTGCGTCTGTGTAAACTATTTTCACTTTTTTCGGTAACGTAATTAGCTCCAGCAGCAGGATTGGCATTCACTTGTGCACTGTGATGAGCCACTTTTTCCTTGCTTGGAAGTAGTATCTATTAGGGAAATTACGCTCTCTTATACTGTATTAATTGTGAAATGGCAGAAATTTAATAAACTGTATATGCAGATGTAAATATTAATCTTTGAGTAACATCTCTCTTATCCCTGAATTATTGGAGTTCATATTCAGCACTCATTCTTCACCCACGTCATTCTGCTACATATAAACAAATAAACATATAAACAAAAAACACCATGGTTGCTCAACATAATCATTTTATCCTAGCCTTACAGAGCTTTGATAATAATGTTGTGAATAAATAACTTTTTTCAAAATTTTCCAAAATTTTAAACTTCAAAATAGTTCCACATAGTAAGTTAGTTCATATTGCATTTTTAATCAGCATCATAAACTAATGATATTTTACTAAACTGGCCTATAATGGCTTATAATGGGAGTGAAATGGCACAACCAGTTACATCATTTGGAATTTCAGATCACTCAAAACACTTGTTGAAGTGGTCTCGGACGCATTTGACCACATAAATAGTGTAGCTAGTTACACCATTTGACATTTCAGTTTAAAATCAAATTTTCTACACATTATCACGGACACTTATGTAAGTAGATGGCCTTGGTGTGAATGTTTCAAACATAGTTTTTAAAGTAAATACTCAATTTCATGTTTTCATGTTGAATTGGCAATGTATTCCGGGGGTCATACCTAAGCATACTGTACCTGACCATACCCTAAATATTTTGAATTATCTGATGTTTTAAAGATAGTTACTAACCTTGGAATGCAGCAGTTAAGGTCATCGGGAGTTTGTGAGGTAATTTGATGATTTGTATTTCAGCAGACCTGGTCCTATAATCAAATTTGCTGCCTGCTTTTAAATAAAGCGTGTGCTACCCCTCATCCATCACTTAGATAAAAGTTAAGTGCAAATAGGGAAGCCCAGTCTGTGAGACAATTTGGTTTTGTGTGCGCTAGCCTGTGGATGGACCTTGAGCAGCAAATTGATGAGACTGATGAGACAAACAGATTGGAAAAACATTTGGCCTCATTAGCAGAAAGTCTTTGAAGGGAGAGCAATTTCAGTAAAGAAAGCAGAGACACAGAAACTGGCCAAGCCTAACCTGCCATTCTCTTTAAAGCCTCCATCGCCTACAGCAAAAAATCTGTTTATTTCCAGTAAAAACATACAGGATTAACATGGAGAATTGTATTAACACCCAACTAATTCAACAGAAGTTAAAGCCATTAGACCAGAGAGAAAAACAAAATCCTCTGTGCCAGAAGACTATCACAAAAGGAGTGACTATTGCGAGTGACTATCCCAGACAAAGCTTGAAGAGTGACTGTAGTCAATGACTATCCCAGACAAGGCTTGAATAGTGGTTGTAAAGAGTGACTATCCCACACAAGGCCTGAAGAGTGGCTATAATGAGTGACTATCCTACTGTAGGTCAGCTCAGGTCAGGTCATACGCTGATGCAGCGCGTTGCCGTACCGAGCACACAGTGAAACTCCTTGAGATCCCGGCCGGTGATCCCCCAGACAGATACACGGTCTAGTCCCACCTTCCGGAAATGGCCATCCATCTGCCGCAGCCTGGTGTGATGTGGGTGTCCCCTTGGCCTGGTCCAGCTGCTTGGGTCCTCAGCAATGAGGATCCTGCAAGCTAGATCAACCTCATGGAAACGCGCCACATGGCTATAGTGCCGTAACTGACACTCTTATTCGGGACTCCTCTAGCAACCGCTCGTCCACACAGTCAAACCAGTGGTACCCAAGGATTCTTCGAAGAGACACAGTACTGAAGGATTCCAGTCTTCATCTCAGGTCACTGGATAGCGTCCATGACTCACAGCCATACTGCAAGACAGGGACAACCAGGACTCTAAAGACTTGGACCTTTGTCCTCTTCCAAAGATATTGGGAATGCCATACACCCCTTTCTGGTGACGTCATGACCCCCAATGCTTTTCCAATCCGTCTGCTGATTTCATAGTAAGAGTCACCAGAGACATGAATGTCGCTGCCGAGGTAGGTAAATCTCTCGACAAGGTTGACGTTCTCCCTGTAGACATACAACCTACTGATGGCTGTGCCAAGAAGTCATTAAATGCCCGAATCTTGGTCTTTATTCAGGACACCCGCAATCCCAGACACTCAGATTCTTCACTCAGTCTCTCAAGAACCCGAATGAGAGCCTCCATTGACTCCACTAAGATCACAACAATGCCGGTAAAGTCAAGATCAGTAAATCTTTCTTCACCAACGGATGCCCCACGGCTGCTGGACCCCACGACCCTGCCCAAAACCCAGTCCATACAAGCATTACACAGAGTAAGAGCAAGAACACACCCTTAGCGTACCCCGGAATTAACTGGGAAGAACGCAGAGGTTCGCCTTCCACTCTGCACAGCACTCACAGTACCAGTGTATAGGCTGGCCATGATGCTATGAATACTAGCAATCTAATACTCTGTTGGGAAACTACAGATTTTTTTTTTTTAATACCAGAAGTGCTAATTCAGGGTCTTGTCATAAAACGACAACCTTCAGGGTCTTATCACGAAAGGTCTCCCACATCACATTAGGGTAAGCAGTCGCACCCAAGTCTGCAAGTTCTTCACACAAATTGCGTGCAACCTCATCAGAAACAGCTGTGTGTATTTAAGTCCACGTCAAAGTGCAGAGTGTCCATAAAGTCTCTTCAAACTTCAAAAAAAATTTTCAAAGGCAAATGAAAAGACAGATATGTGGAAATTATTACAAAATGAGACATATAGGTATATTAAATTTTTTGCCTCATTTACTACATCTCTATATGGGCACCATTAGTTGCATGAAGCACATCAAGACGGTACTCGATTTTTTTGCCATGTTCAATGTAGCATATGTTCATCAATGATGGCAATGGCATCAGTGATCCTCTGCTTTACATTAGTGATGTCCTGTATCTTTGCAATATGATTAAAAACTTTGATAACCACTGGGTACATAGAACAAATCTGATGACGATATCTCATCAATTTCCTTTGTAATACAATTTTGAAATTGCAAAAAGACTTTATGGACACCCTGCATTTCCCTAGTCCTGTCATTGAAGTCTTAATGTCATTTTGAGTTTGTGCCTGTTCCGTCGCCCCCGATTGTCTGTACCTCTCGATTAAACCCCGTATTTCCCAATTCTCTGAATTCATTCAGGTAGGCAAACTGCAGGAGGGTTAGTTTTTGTTCTCATTGTTAAAAATTTCTTGACTCTTAGCACACACATGATGTATTAAGTATTTTTCAGGATTTATATTTTTCAGATTTTCAACACCAATAAAAATGTGTTTTTTGCTAATAGAAATAGGTGATTGATGGGACCCAACCCTTCACCCCTGGGTCCCAGACTTCACTATTTATCAAACCCTGACTATGGCCTTGTGGTGGGTTGCGGCAGCTGAAAAGAATAAATAAAAGAGTAGATTAATAGAATAGATTAAAGAGTGATTATAGTGAGTGACTATCCCAGACAAGGTCAGAGGAGTGACTATTGTATGTGACTATGCCAGATGAGGTCTGAGAAGGGGCTGTAGATAGTGACAAACCCAGATGAGATGTGTGAAGTGCTTGTAGCTAGTAACTATCCCAGATGAGGTCTGTGGATGCATCTCCCAAAACAATTCTCTGGGGAATCTCCACAATGAGAGAGAGGCTACAAACATTGATGTGACACCTTCAAAATTACTCAAATTGTGTTATGAAAAGTCACCAATTCCTATGCTACACCTTAAATATATACAGTATGTAAGCCTGATTTCCAGAAGGAGTTATTTGGAAGTCGGATGCACCTGTCGTTTTATGACAAGTCAAGAGGGTAAAGATATGGACTGCATCCTTTCTACTGAGACCTGCCTGAAGTTAAAGGCATGCTGCACATTTCAGGTCAAAACCTTCAGCTGAAAACCCAAGGAGCTGAATTGGAGACAGACATCCTCCGATACAAGAAGATACATGCATGTAACAGTCCTTCCATGCTCCTCTGATACAGCCACCACACTTGATACAGGGAAGAAGGACACTAGATCTAGTAAGTTCTTTTACCATCTTAAATCTAGGGGGTAGGAGAATGTCAAGAAGCAGCGACCACGGCCACTCATGGCATGCGGAAGGTTGCTTACACAAGACTAATGGTGGTGGGTTAAAACAACAGCTATAAATCTGGTTCACTTAGAAGGGCCCTGAACAAACTGCATTTTTCACAGATGTTTTCTTTCTGAAGAGGCAACGTTATTTATACTTCTCTCCTTTGGGGATGATTGATTTCTTCAGTGGGGGAAACAGTTACTTAAAAACACACACACACACACGCACAGACACAAAACAACATTTTTAACAAAACCTGAAACAACTATGCACTTCCCATTTATTCCCATTATACCATATGTAACCAAAACTAATTACAGAAGTGTAATTTATTGCTAAAACAGAACTGGCCAACATACATGTATAAAGCTGTATTATGTAGTAACAAAGTAAAGAATTAATACTTGGAGGTCTGCTGGGACAAAAAAACTCAACAAAAGACGTACACAAAATGGCCAGAAGAAACAGAAGAAAACAGGTAAAGTTTGATATTTAGCAAATTTTGGTTAAGTTACCACTTGTGAGGATGCACAAGTGTAGTGTGTATGTGAAACTATTTGCAACACACAGATGCACAAACAAATACACAAACAGACACACACCCTTAAAGAGATCTCACCATATTCTCCCCCGATGGAATTAAAACCATTGCCTTTAAAGTGACACAGTTATCAATTTCAGGAAAGGAGATGTCCGCCAGTAGAACCTGACACGGCACACGGTAACCATGTGCCGTCAGCTCTTTGTGCTCCCGCCAACCAAAATAAGTTGTCCCTCAGAACCAGAACCAGGGAACCAAGTCCTTGAAGTGTCCTTGCAGCTCTGAGAAACAGAAAGATGAGCTCAAGATCCCATCTGAGTGTGAATCTGGCAGAACAACACAGGAAAACTGAACTCATACTCTGCATATCCCCTCCCACCAGCCAAACACCCATATATACCACAAAAAGAAATCATTTGTAATCTAAAAGACGTCTTCTGACCAATGGACTTTGGGTCACATATTGTAGATATGATAATACAACAAAATACTTATCATTGATGTGTCACTGACATGCATGCTTTGTTCTTGTGTAACCAGGGGACCTTGGGATATAGCCCCAGTCTAGAGAATTATGCCAGTAACCCACAGACCAAATCAGCGCATTAAATACACGAAACACAAATCTAGAACATTTGACTGCTTCCCAAAACTGAGGTACGTGTCCCACTGATTACTGAGGCAGGACAAGAGGATAAAACAGACAGCTGACAGTTAATCATTACACCAGATCCATCATATATATGGACACATGAGCCAAGCCAATCAATGACAAACAAGCATGAGAAACATGTCCGCCAGGCAACATGGTGCTCATCGCCTCTGCTGGTACCGCCTCTGTCTTGCGAGAAACGGCTGCTTTCCTGTGTGAAGCTACGCCAAGGGGTGAGTCACCCAGCACTCACACAAGCAACGTACTAGTGAAGATGTGCTCGACAAAACAAAACGATCGATGTTGCACTGTTTGTTTCAGCCACATTACAGATGCTGCACAGGCCAAGCATTAACAAAAAGTGATCCCAAAGTCGCAGCTGTAAAACAACAACATCCCTAGCTCAGTTCAGTGCATTCTAGCCATTTTGTCAACCATTCTATAAAAGGCCACGTTTGGACATCAAATGTTTTAAGTGAATACGATCCAGGGTGGAATATGTCTAGCAAACACAGCCAAAATGTTTAGCTTCAAGGGGGAAAAAAAATCAAGTAAATGGTTTTCTCATTAAGAAGGTGAGCCCAGTTCTCAGCAATGAAAATACATTTCTACTAATATTCTCCTTTTTAATAAAGGACTTTTTACTATTTAAGCTTTCTCTTCACTAAGGTGATGGCCACATACACTTTTCAAAAGAATGTTTATACGATGCATGATATGAGAAACATTAGACAGACAGTAGGAATGTGCTTCACTCTTCCTGCTGGCAGAACGGCCTTTTATCAATCTGCTTGCTTTTCTTTGGTGCAGGTTGGATGGCAAGCGTACACCGTCAAATGACGTAAGTCAATGAAACAAAAACAAAAATCACCTGAAAGTATTAAATTTTTTTCAGGAGGTGAAAATTTAGATGAGAAAAGCAGCTCAACACACTCACAGGGGCTGGACTCACATGGTCTTAATTATGACTGACAAGATATTAATTTAGTGCTAAAACCCCTTTCTGAGGTGCTTGGAAGGAAACTCTATCTTCTATCTGTGAAAACGAACCCAAACACAAATAATCGAAGACGAGCCCTGTGCAGCCCTAGAAAGATGGCTGCCACCATGTGGCCTGACAGGAGGGGCATAGCTGGGGAATGCGGCTGGCTACATGGAGGACATTTTCTTCTTAGTCTCCCTTACAGCTCAAAATAATCTCCCGTGGTAACACAGCGGCATCCCACACCAGGAGGTCTCACTGGAGATCGATTACTGTAAACAATATCAATAACATAAATTGTACGAATATCAAAGCGACATCTTAATAGCCACCATCAAGAGAACAACATGCAACATTATAACCGATTCTCACTTAGGTTAACACTTAACATATTGGACTAGTTGGAAACTTAAAATATAATAACACAAACAAAAATATCCTTTTCTAAATGTTTCTTGAACAAACAAATGTGAAACAACAGTTGTCTATAGGAGAATAATACATGATTATCCTGCTAGGTCATTTTAGTTCAACCAATGACCTCTGCTTCACCATTTTTAATTTTGACTAAATCTGATATATACATGTTTTTTAAATATTTCCTTATTGATATAGCACATTTTCTACACCCCAGATAAAAATAAAAAAATAAACAGACAAATAAATACAGAATATTTTCTTATCAGCTGTAACTTTTTCACTACTATAGCTACATGGCTCAGCTCATCAAATTTGACTTTTATTTAAGTTTTTCTTTCTAAATTAAAGTTCATCTTGCAAATTGATTTTTTTAACTT
Organism: Mormyrus lacerda; assembly: GCA_015163995.2. NCBI lineage: Eukaryota > Metazoa > Chordata > Actinopteri > Osteoglossiformes > Mormyridae > Mormyrus > Mormyrus lacerda. Next base: position 17,863,195 of record JAABNX020000070.1, read on the forward strand.
TTGGTTACAAAAAAAAGTGGGTGGAGTAACAAGTTGATTTTTTTATTTTAAAAAATGTGTACTACTTATATACAAAACATTTTTCACTTAATTGAAAGAAAGTACTCTTTACCTGCTATCAAGTGAAAAAAAATGTTATTCAAATGGGACTAAACATGCAAAAAAATACTGAAAGTAATCTCATTCTCTTTTAATCTGCTTCTTTCAATAAAGTAGCTTGAAGTGTACGTGAAGTGTACCAAAAGTATAGCCTAAAGTATAGTGCAAAGCATTTTGGGGTACTTTCTCCTCTGTCTTGCAAGCAAGATGAAATCCAGGGAGGCCACTGGTGAACTTTGCAAACTTAGCTAGATGTGGGAGTAAGGTGACCACGTAAATCAAGTCAGGAGGGAGCTACTTCAGGTTTTACAAACTACTATAAAGCTGAAAGGTTCCCATGCTCAGCTAAATTGTTTGGTTCATATTGTACTTTTTTTTAAGACTTTACAAACCATGTCATATCTCATAGTGTCATCCTATGTCAGAGACAAAACATGTGTTCTGGATGGTCCCACAATGACAATTAATGAGAATCAAACAACAAATACAGAGTGAAATACACACATTGCTCATTACTGTATACTGTATGCTGAGCAGGTGCAACACCACCCCCTCCACCCCTCACTCTAATCCCCCTGGTACAACACCACCCCCTCCACCTCTCACTCTAATACCCCTGGTGCAACACCACCCCCTCCACCTCTCACCCTAACCCCCATAATAAATTGTGGTCACTGCAAAGATTCTGCAGTCTGATCATTGCAACTCTCTGATGTACTAGGCAAAGGAAGCTCCAATAGACAAAAAATGTCCAAAAAGTATAGGGGGGTACTGTCATCTGTCATCAGTGTTTTCTGCGAAAACTGACAAATGCACCAGGGGTGCAACATTGCCTCATGCAGCCTTTCAGATCAGTCAAGTGGAATCCTTTGCCCTGGTTCTGCCAAGGGCAAGACTGATAGTCCCAGCGACTGCCCAGGTCACTAAGCCACAGCTGACCCACTGTGACCACAAAATGGTGCACACCTCCAGCTCAAACTCCATAACACTGTGAACCCCACTACAGATATGCACCACTGGTCACAAGAAGGTGACAGGGAGAGAGGGAGAGAGCGAGGGGGCAAGGGCACAGTAGTGTACAGTAATGAAGGAACAGTAAAGACAGCCCTGGGGGGCTTCCGGAAAATAACTGCACTGTTTCACTGACTCACCTTCCATCAACTGTACTATTCACATTACATGCCACTGCTGAAGGAAGAACAACAAAGCACCAACAGCCAAGATTTTCTGAAATGTCATGTGAATAATGCGATAGATACACCACTCACTGTTTCTGTCACATTTTCTAAACCTAGTTTTTAATTGACTGGTGAGTGTGTCTTGAAGGTCAAGTGGTGTAAGCCATAAATCACTCAATGTCAGACCTGTTGCCCAGAGGCCATCTGCGCTAACCAGGCTGGTTGCTAAATGCAGCAGGTAGCTACTTTCTCCTCTCTCCTAGGCCTAGTTTCCTGCCATGTGGAGCCAAACGTTTACACAAGTCAGAAATTCCCCAGATGCCAAATGCATCAGGAAAGGGCTGCTAACAGTCACCTTGGAACCTTCAGGCTTACAGTGGCAAAGAACTGCAGGATTTAAAGACCTTCCGTTAAATACCACTGAAAAACAACATCCAACTACTCAAACACTTTTCCCTTAGTAATGAAATAATCTATTCTTTTGTGCTCTATAAATAAAGCACAAGACATCCTTTATCCTAATTACATTGCCTTGCAAATGTACTGTGTCCCTTAAAATGATCAAATTCACGCGAATTACAAATAATAAATATACACAAATTCTTCCTGTCAGTATTTTTAGTGCAAGTACATTTTCAATGTTCAATTATTAATCAGCAAATCGTTTAAAGTAAATCAAAAACCAAAAAATGCTGCTTGCATATGTATTGATCCCCTGTGCTCTAAAAGCTCCAGATGGAAGAATAATGCTAAGCTCACACTACACAAACTTAGCCCCAACTCTCTGAACACCAGCAGTGTTTTGGGATTGCCGACAGAACTCCCAGATCGGAGGCAAACCAGCGCATGATCACTATGTGTAAACTGTTCAAAGACATGACCCAATGGAGCTGCTGATGCATCGCAGACGCCCGCCAGATATCTAGCATGCTAAATATCTGGACCTGTTGCCGACTCCAAATCCCATAGTGTGAATTGTGACTGGCAATGAGTACGGTGACAAGCTACATTGAGAAAATGGAAGTGACATCATGCCTGCCATCCCTCAAAACTCAGCGATGATGCAAAGCAGGGACTGGGGAGTAAAGTCAAAAGGAGACCAACAGTCACTCTGAAGGAGCTATAGAGTGAGAGTGCCATGAAGGTGCACCAGTCAAACATGCCAAGGGTATACTGCATAATGCAGTAGTGCATATTGCCGGCCTGCGTGGAAGGGTGGCCAGAATGAAGACCTGAATGTGAAGAGCTATATGAAAGCTTGTCTAGAGTTTGCCAGAAAGTATAAAAGTAACATATTGGTCAAGGTTTTGTGGTCTGATGAGACTAAGATACAGATTTTTGGTCAAAATTCAAAGCACACTGAGCGTCGCATACATAACATAACCCATGCCTCATTTAACACTAAATTAAATACGACGTATAATATCAGCAGCACTATGCTACGGGGATGATTTGTAGGAACTGGCTATTTTGTCAAAATTGAAAGGAGAATGTTTGGAGTAAAATACAAGGAGATTCATACGTCCTTCAATCTGCAAAACAACCTTTCAGCAGGACATTTTTTCTAAATATAAGGCTCAAGCAATACAGGAGTGATTAAAAAACAATGTGAATGTTTTTAGGCGGCCAAGTCAAAGTCCAGGTCTAAAACCCATTGAGAACCTGCGGTTGTCTTTTAAAAATGAAGTCAGCATTCCAACCTGAAGGACCTGGAGCAGATCTGCCCTGAAGAATGGGCAAAATCCTGAACTGTGCATAAAGCTGGTAGCTACTTACCCCAAAATACTCAGAGCAGTTATTTCAACAAAAGGTGGCTATAGCAAATATTAATGTGTTGGGAGGTGAATACTTAGGTAAGCAGAATTTTCAATTTTTGGATTTTCTTTAAAAGAAAAATAGCAAAGAAATATAGCTTGTGCCTCTGAAAATTTACTCTGAAAGACTATGAATTTGCAATAGAAATACTGACAGGAAGAATATGTTTTTGTATCATTTGTAAGGAGGATTCAGTACTTTTGCAAGCCAATGTATATGTTGTTAGCTTTGGTGTAAATGCGGACAGTGTACTTCAGTCTGTTTTACAAGACAGTCACCTTTCACACTGTCCACCTATACAGCATGATTCTTCACTAGACAACTAGCTCAAGTTAAACTCTCAGGCTATGAGTCATGGTGTGCTGTTTGAAAGAAGGGCAGTTAGCCACATGCGGCTTCTTTGAAGTGCTAGCCCCGCCTCTTCGGACTGCCAAACAGGATGTGTTACTTTCTCAAGATGCCCTCTGCTTGCCAGCAGTCCATCGCACTCATTCATCAGGACCTGCAGCCTGACACAGCACCACTCAGGCCTAATCCAGGATTACCACCTAGTGCCCCAGGGACCGGAAATCCCCCCTCCACCTCCCCACCTATGGGGCACAGTGTAACATGCTGTCAGATTTGATTTTGGTTGAACAAAGTGACTTTATCTGGAAGGTCATCTGGTTGGAGGATTTGTTGGTCTGTGAAAGAAGGGCACAATTTTTACAGCAGAGAACCATTATGAATGCATATGTAAATCAGAGTTGGATATTGAACTTTGCTCCGTAGCATTTTTTCGTATATTCTTAAAAGCACAACTCAGCTCTTAATTTAATGGACACCCAATTCAATTCAATTCTATGCAATTCAATGCAAATTTATAGTCATTATAGAAACATAGGTACACATTTAAAGGGAAGGTGTTTTGTGACTCCTAGAGCTGGTGCAACAAGAAATAGAATAATACAATACAATATAAAATAATAAAATGCGACTGTAACAAATAGAATTAAATGTTTAATATTATACACACATACACACAAATATATATATACACACACATTTATTTATAACTTTACATAAAACAGACACTACTGTGTATGAATGAGCAATTAATCTTTAATCTTTTTTAAATTTTGCCCTATTCGATCCATAAAATTTATGGATCGATCTTATATGCTAATATCCATCTTTTTCAGTTTTTTTTTGGTTCATTTGCACAATAGTTAAATGTAGTTCTACCAGACCATATTTCAAGGCAGATTTTGGTGCCACTTAAATGCCTGAGCTGTCAAGTAGAATATTTGTATGTAAATTTGTATATTGTATTTATTTATATTTTACAGTATATATAACCATTTATAGTGACATCATGTTTACGCATACACATTTCCTGGAGTTACATGATTCAGTGTGGATGTGGAATTTTTAAAATAATTCCCTCAATGTTTTTTACACTATAGAGCATTGCATACATAAAGCATGTTATTTTAAAAATGTTTTAGAAAATACATTCAAAGTCAGTAGATAATAAAGCATAGTAGTATGATATGGCAGAGGTTTCAGGTGTTTTGACAATGACAAGATAAATTGCTCCGTCAATATGCAATATGTCAATGCAGTATGTCAGTATGTCAATGCAATATGACAGTATGAAATTTTTTTTTTCATAGATTTTATTGAAAAAGAACATATTTCAGAGGGCATTATTTTAAAATCTATACAGTTAGCCTGCCAACATCCCATGTTGGAGCCTTTCCATAAGGGCCTACCGCAACCTCCTGACATCCCGACAATAAATAACCTTGTTTATCTTGGGGACATAAAACAGCCATTCCAAAGGCTGAATGAGCAAACCACCTGTCCACAGAGTGATATTTCCCGGCATTCCCGGTGTACACATGCCCCCCCCCCCAACACTACTTGCACTGACTCTCCCATTTCACAGCTGTGGAAACCATTGCACAAGGGCTCAGATCTCACCTGATGACACTGCACTATCTGACCTGGGAGAGGCCCTTGCACCAGAGGTGCAGCCGAGATTGCTGACATAACCACGGCAGCGCGCTATGATTCTACACGACATCACACACACTCATTAATAGCCTTGTCCCAGTTTTGGTAACTCACTGCCAGAAGGTTCAATATGATTCAAAGGTTTAGCTACTTTCAATCAGCAACATGGGGTTAAGACCAGGTATAAAGTGACCCCTCAGCTTATAGTTTCATCCAAAGCAGTTTAACAATAATACAGGTCAATGATTTCCTAAAGCATTTTTAGGCTTTTTTTTAAAGGTCCAGGTATCTCCTGGGTCTGAAACCTTTTACCATTATGCCACCTACTGGCTAGAATATACTTGGCTTTGACATTTTTTATGTGTCACATAATTAAAATGCTTTGCAGAAGAAGCCAAGTGCAGAATTTAATGATGTGTTTATGCAAGCAAAGCTGGTGACAGAAGACCCCTAAACATACTGCACAGCTGTTGCACAGGATCTGTGAGCTCGTACGATCAAACACTCCCCCCCAGGAGTTCTGCAAGGGGTAGCGATAGTGTGTTAGGCTGGATATCAGGCCTTTTTATTTTAGGAGCACTGTAACAGTTAGAGGAATCTCTACCACGTTTATAATACATTATGTTTAAGCAACATAAGCACCAGATCATGATGCATGAGCAGCCACCTACAAAAATACTATGTAGAGCAGACAGCTCTCCATTTGAGGGGTCATACAGAAAATGAAGCATGCTGGCTATATGACATCAAAAAGGGTCCAAACGAGGCCTCCTGGTGAACATGTCACACTGGGCCAGTGCCTGGGTCATGTTGCAGGGAAATATGACACATGAAACAGATCATTTTA
>JAABNX020000070.1:17869231-17883652 GCA_015163995.2 Mormyrus lacerda
CCTGGTGAACATGTCACACTGGGCCAGTGCCTGGGTCATGTTGCAGGGAAATATGACACATGAAACAGATCATTTTAAGGGACTGATACTTGTCTTTATTAGTAAGACCTGAGATGGACCCTTTAGATGGACTGAGTTGGTAAGACTACAACCTTTCAGGTGACGAAATCCATCAATGCCCGGTAACAGATGCCTACCAAAGCACAGTGAGTGGATCAAACCCAAACCCAGCTTCACTGCTCTGAACGCAGCTTCAGGGCTCCCAGGTTTCCGTTTTCAGAAAGAACAGTGTCCAAACACAGAAGGCCTCAACCTCATCCAGTCACACAATATTTTTAATGATGTTTTTTTTAAAAAAAAAAAAAACAAAAAAAGAAAACATGTATTTATTATTTATTGTGATCAATGGGGTGATCTTTGATTTTAACTTCAGTTAATAACAAATCGCACACAAAGCTACAAGACTGCTGAAGTTGGCTTGAAACCACAGAGACATAAATTATGTCCAACGCTTACATTTCTACATGTGCAAAACGGAAACTCAGTTTATGTTATTCCAGGAAAAAGGATGTATGAGAACACATATCATTACCGTTTGACAAAAGTACAGATCAACAAAAGGGCAACTCGGTAAGTTCGTAATCAACGGGCAGGAAAATGTATTAATGTTTGTAGCTGTTAAAGCTAGAAAGAGACATTTTAATAAGATTTGTTGTAAAATAAGGCTTTCTCATTTTCTCCTGGAGCAAAACTTTCCATAAAGTAAAAAATGGTTATTTTATGAAGTTCCACAATGATTAATACTATTTATTTTCTCAGTCTTGCCTCCCTCTAAGCTGTGAGGGAGGTGTGAGGTCAAAGGTGAGCATGTAAGTAAGAGGTGACACATACATAAACAAAGAGAAGGAAATGCTGGTCTAATTAGCTCTTAAGGGCCTGGTAGGACGTGGGGGGCTGCTGGGACAGAGGAAGCAGAAGCAGTAGGTGAGGGTGGGGGACACACACAAACATATGTTCTAAGTGGTGAAGAACCCCAGCTCTTTGTGAGAACGAACAATCTCCAAATGCTAAAAATAACACACAATATTCCTCTGTGATCCCAGCAGGTGTACTGTTAGGGCTCCTCCTGCAGGTTGCTTTGGAGGGGAACTAGCCAAATTTATTACCTAACACCAGTCATTAGCAACAGCCTGTAATCCCAATTGTTACGAAAAAGATAAGGGTAAGTCTTGTGGGTAAGAACAGGACTAAATGTGCATACCTGCACACTGGTGTCCCTGCTCACATTTTACAGTATAGTTCGTGGGGGTTCATTTCATCCATTTGTGAACTCGGAACCTCAGCCGCTCTGTCATTACAACTTTTAAGAGCAGTGTGAAGAATAACTCATATGCGTGTTTGTGTGCGCGGCCACTTTGAGGACCTGCAGCTTGTGTACACGTCTGGGCTGCATTAAGCAAACTAGCAGATGCCTCAGAATCAGATGCATGGACCCTCAACAGTAGTGTTTGAGCCTCCACTATCCACTTGCACTCTCAGACACATCCATATGAAATCAGGTCAGGGGTCGTGTCAGGAGTCACAGTGCTTGGAGCGTCTTCTGGTTGAAATGGATCCATCTGATGGGGAGGCGGCAGCCTTTGGTGTTCCTGACACTGCTACCCAAGACCTAACTCCTACCATTACAGAGTTCCTGGAAGGGTCTCAGACTTGGGGGGTGGGGGGTAACTGCTTCTGCAGCACAAGCCAGTCTTCAGAGAACTCCGGATCAGAAATGAGACACACAAACGACGCAATTACACAGCACCAGTGTTTACCGCACAAAACCCTGTTCTGCAGAACAGAACATGGATTTTCTAAATTATACAACCAGGACCAGTAGGGTTCTGGTCCAAATTTTGGGGTTAAAAATCAACCACAAACACAGATGCAGGCTCAGCTCCTACACCCTGGCCACCCACAACTGTTCCCTGCACCCAGACCACCAGAATCTGAAACCCAGAGGACCAATGTAAACCAAAAAATCAGGAACCAGTTTCTGACAGACATTATGCGAGTCAGATGATAAATTTAAAATCCAGAACCATCTGCTTAAGACGTCACCAAGCCTTTAAAAAGCTTAACGTTACATTCCGGAAATTTGTGAAGCACACAACTGAAGCACTAACCTGAACTGCTGCAGGAAGACATGTTTACTCTATTCACAGACTTAATTACCAAAAAGGTCCCATCTGACAGTGAAGGCAGTTAACTGATTGAAAATTCACTTTGTTCTGAGCATTAAGAGACACACCTTTTCCCTCACTCAGAATTCTCAAATACTATCCTCATTTTTGTCATAAATCCCAAAGCAGCAAAAATGGCAGCTGAAATGCAGCTTTAATTCCAGCAGTAATAAATTCCATGCTGTTAAAATTCTGTTGCGTACATCAGTTCCAGCACGGCACGTTTTATTTTCAATAAGAGCTCATTCTAATGGCTCTCCCTGTGCTCGGAGGCCGGACTGGTCCATCCCCATCACTCCAATGTGTTATGAAATCCAGTCCTTAGCCCCAACTGAATGAAGAAAAAGCTACCTAACCCACCATTAAACACCCACAGTTGCCTTAGACCCTGTTGTCTTATAAACAGGGGACTGGAGAAAAGTAGAATGCAGATGGTCCCACTGCAGCTCAAATCCAGGGCTACTGAGGTTTATCCAGGTATTGGGGGCTCAGCGGAAGCCCCGGTGAGGGTATAGATCCAAGGTCCAAGGGCCACAGAAGTTGGGGATTTCGCCCCCACAGAAGGGCTTGGGGGCCAGAGAGCTGTCAGGACATATTACTCCCCCGCTTGTTAAGGAGAAGAAGACTGGGGCCACGGTCCGATACATAATAGGTGTCAGGGTTTGCTAAGTGACCCTCTCACTTCAGGGCTGGCATAAACCCAACGATTCAGGCCCCAAGGGCTCATTTAACATTCACTTAATTCCCTTTTTCAGCTTTTACAGGGATTTCATGTTTCGAAAGCTGGAGGTCCAACAAAAAGATATATTGCAGAAAGTATTACATACCTAGAGTACAGGCTCAATATTTAATATTTAGTGGCTTCTGCTTGCTGTTTTCTGGTTGTTTGGCTGGCTATTCAACTGGGTTAACTCACACCCACAACAAAAATAATAGGGTTCCACATAGGCTTTTACTGGCACTGGTGATACAGCTACTTTCTCGCTTGGAGTATCAGAGTGAATGAAGCACCTAGAACTTCAACATTACAGCTAAGCTTCCCATAAAAGGAAGCAGGATAGAATCCTGCCCAAGAAAGACAAATGCACAAAGTCCTGACGGGGCCTAGCCCCGTTCCCCACGTGAGCCTGTGAGTTCAGGGCAACGCCTCCACCTGGAAAAGTGAGGAGCAGGCCATCTTCCAGAAGAACTCACTAAAAGTCCTGCCTGCTCTCCCAAGCTAATAGAAAGCAGATGACCGCCTTTTTCAGCACCACAGCCAAAAAGCACACAGAGCCACGTTTTTACCAAGCTCTCTTATTAAATTAGCATTTCAAAAAGTCCTTCCAGTTGCAGAGCGCAGAGGCCTACACACACACATACCACAAACAGGAGATGTCAGTTAATGACATGCACATTTAGGGGCACAATGCCATTTCCAGTTCTGCGGGATCGCTCCTGGCCAGTACTTTCAGCTCAGTAATTAGGCAAAACTCAAGACGTAATATATGACCCGTGGACATTAGCTCCTGCAATTTCAACTACCAATGTTTACCAATCAACCAATCAACTATATCTGAAAGAAAATAATAATAACAGTAATAATAATAATGATAAATGAAAAAGGCCCATTTTCCCCCATTCTGTGTTAATAAAATGTGCTGCTGTTAACATAAGACTATCTCGCACAGGTCACTCACAGGGCATGCCTGAATGCCTAGAGGAAGTCCCGAGCTGGCAGTAGCTGCAGACAATGCTGCTGTTACCCAACAGCCCCTCAGGTGCTATGCTCGTGCTACACCTTGCATAAAACAGCCCCGAGTGCGACCCAGCACTGATTGTTTATAGCCATCGCATCCACACAGCAGACACATTCCTCAGACAGTCTCAATCAGCCATCATCTGACAGTGCAGGACCACAATGCCAGGACATCATCAAATTCACCCCAAAATGAGTCACCAAGCTGCACTAAAGGTAATATCTGGCTCCAAAGCGGCATGCCAGAAAGTTTGACGCACTGTATTATTTTTCTTCTGGACGTTAAAATACGGAAATGCTATGGCAATAATTTAAAGATTACATTATAAGAAATGATTCATTTATTAAGACCCAAATATGCATTTTAACCACACAGTAACCACAGTTACTATGATTGTTGATTTAAACCTGTAATTAGCGTGAAAATAAAATTAGCAGCCATGCCACCTTTCCATTACTGATCCAATAAAAAAACTTTATTGATGAATGTATCTAACAAAATAGTGCAATAAATCAAGATAGGGGCTTACCCAAAAAGTCACCCTACCGGCATGCCTATCACCACACCAGGGCACTACCACCCCCACCTTGTGGTGTTCCACAATCACACCACAATCAGCTAATAGCATTCAGCATCATTCCAATGAGTCAAACAGCTTTTAAACACTCTTACATGTCATGCACAACATCCAGTTTTTGGGAAAAAAAATCCATGAAAAACTGATTCATGACTGATAGAATGAAGAAACTTCCCAAAACTACTCGTTGCTAAGCACTGTGCAGTGTTCCCATCACAGAGGCTTCAGGTCCAGGCACATCGCAGAGCTCCCCCAGGATGTGGACATTTCAGCCGAGCGTAGCACCATCAACACCAGGCAGCTCTTACTGACAAAAATACCCACAACCCATTTTGACACGTTGCTTCTAGTAAGATTCATTACATCCTTTAGTCCTGCCGTTTCCAAGAAGAAAAAAATATATATTTTGGCCAAACATAGCAGACATTTCAACCGACCAATTCCAAAAAACATTTGTTTTACTTCACTAGTTTTGTTCCTACATACATATGCAATTCCTGCAAATGCAGCAACAGCAGGAAATGAGTCCTGATCCATAATTAATGCCCTCATTATCAGAATTCACAGGAGTGAACAGGAGTCATGTTTGGATAATTATTTAGATTACACATATTACTCTTCCTTTTTGATCCTGTTTTTTTTTTAATCTGCTGCCTTCTTTTTAATGCACATTTTGAATCAAATAAAGCAAACAAACCATAGATGCAGGTGAGCATGGTGTGCTGTTCATGTGGTGGTGAGGTGCGAGTTAAAGTGCCTCGTGGACAGCAAGAGACTGCCAGGCAGGCCACTGTTGTATGTGAGATGTGTGAGGCTCAAAATTGCTGGCAATGTTTCACTTTTGCACATACCAAATGCCATCTGGGCAATAAATAGAAAAAGCACTTAGAAAAATAATGACTTGTCAAATTTTTTAAATTCTGGTGTATCAGTTGTCTTTGTTTTATCGGTATGCAATAAGCTCCCATCTGGTGAAACAGGTTTGCTTTCCCACATCTGAGCATGAACAGGCTGGCGTAGATGCCTGTGTTTGTTGGTGCCAATCCAAAGCAAACAGCAGGTTATGAGGTCTGGAGGTGAATGCAAGGATCACGTTCTCTTGTTGTACTCGCAGTGAAGCAGACCAATGGAAGGAACACAGACCCACTGGGAGGCTACCTTCATCCTGGCTGAAAGCGATGTGGGAGGCATTCAAACACAACAACCTTAGTCCTCCTTCAGGATGATGGAAATAAGCAACCGTTACTTCAACACCCGTATCAGTTCTCCCCAGACGTACAATGTGCCTCTGGATGTCAGTCTGCAAGATCACACTCCTAGAAGCAACAGACCTGATTAGCAATTAGCTAATTAACGTTTTAACTTTGTTCAGTCCAAAGCCCACAGAGAACATGCTGCATCTCAGAGGACTCAAAGCCCTGCATAGCATCGTGCTATATGATATGACTGTGTGGTCCTGAACCTACCAGGAGAATAAGCATTCTTCCAAGTTCTCTGCCGCTCTGATTCCATCAAAACCACAACAGCTTTGAAAACCCCCAGAGGAAGGAGCCAGGTCTGAATCACAGCGATATTTCACCCGTCAAAATCTACCTCAGGACTTTATTCCTGAAAGTTAAGGTTACATTAATTTGGATTGTTCTTTCTTTTACTGGCTGTGCATTCCCATGAAATGTTCTTAGATTATTTTTAAATTTGAAAGTTTGAGAAAAGCGAAACCACAGCACTGAAACTCTCCTGTAAATAACACTGAAGGCCATTAAGGCAAAGCTGGTAATGCTAACTAGCCAGCCAGAAGGCACGCATTCCCAAGTAAGAATAGCTTCGCACATAATGTAGTCACAAACACATAAAAGCAAATAAAATACATTTTGTGGGGGTCTGCACAGGGTGTGCCTGTGCTACGCACCAGTGATGCTCCTCCCTTGGTGACAGACAGTGCAAGATACCTCTTCAGGTTATCAGCAGGAACTTGGCCTTTAGCATTTTATAAACAAGTCACTAATAGGCGTGGGTACGTCAGGTGGGGTGGGGCAGGCTCATCAGTCAGCATGAACCTAAACCAGAAGCCCTGTTTTCCTGTCTGTCCTTCCTTTCACCTCTTCTCTCCCCTCATCCTTTCAGTTTTTATCATTCCTTTTCCCCTCCCCCTCTCAATGGGTACAGCCATCACTCTGCAGCTCCCTCGCTCTTAGGTCCAGCCCGGCTCCAGGCCACAGTGCCCTAAGTATGGCCACACGCAGGCAGCTGTGCTGAAAACTAATCACAGTGAGGAAAGGGGATATGGCAGCACCTCTTCCTGTCAGTAGGGATGTCAAGGTGAACTTGGGACTCCTTAAATAACCACCCCCACCACCCTTTAACCCTCCTCATCATGAAAACTATAAGCAGCTCCCTGTTTACAAGGGCAATGGGGTCTTTAACCACATTACTGTATGCAGGAAGGCATGGCTGTCTCCAAAAAATCCCAAGGCTTTAAGGTGTACAGTTAACTTGAAGCCTTAACATCACCCTTAACCCTTTGATCCATTCCTGCGCCCATGTGCTGCTCTGCCATCAGGGGTCAGCGTGGATAAGCTCCTCACGGCTGGCATGCCAGTGCCTGGGCCTGCATGATGGTACTGCGACAGCCAACAAAAGAAGAGCCTGAAGAAGCCGTCGGGCAACTCAACCGCGGTTCCAGCGGAGCTTCCCACCTCCTCGTCCAAAGATAATAACCTAAAGCAAACTTAACCTGGTCAATCGTGTGCTCCCCAGATGTTTTCTAACAAATATCACTGATGTATGGAAAGCCTCTGTGGTATATTAAATCTTCTAAACCAGGCTCCTTGTGGAGGGTAAGTGACAGAAAAATGGCTCATTCTTTATTGTGTTTTGGTGACCTCTTTTCTCAAGCACATCCAACTGTGCTACTTCTGATTGTCTCAGCCCGCAGTGGGCGTCATCAGGGGGGTGGAGTCCAGAGCGGGCGGGCTGCCCATCTCCTGTGCCTCAGCGAAGCTATGACAGCTATTCCAGGCTGCCAAATCCCACCAGCAGCTCTGGTTACGTGCGCGACAGGGGCGGCTTCCTGTCGGACCACATCCAGGTAAACTGTCAAATCCAACTTCCCCCGTTGACCAACAGCGGCCTTTAGAAGGCTTTCATCCTTCACCTCCGGCTGTCCTCTTTGTCCCTCCCCTGGGATTAATACTCAGAAAGAGGGCTAAAGTCACTCGTCTGCTCTGCGCTGCAATGACATATGATTAAGCGAAAGCCGGAGTAGTTATTCTGGGAAGCTGTCATAATGAGGACTATGACATGCTTTCCCAGAAAGTGAGACGCAGTTGCATAGTTTCATGCAAATTATTTGAGGTAAAACTTCTTCAAGGTGCAGAATTCTCTCACTACTGAAGAGCATGTGTCACAGACCTTATGACAACTAAGAACTGCACTTACTCTAAATATTTAAGATGCCAATCCCCATTAAAGACACAAAATTATGATCAAATTAATTACCTCTCATTGATTCTACGTATAAGTTCACAACCAAATTTAGTTTTTAGTGCAGAGGAAAAAATATCAGGACAGACCAAATAAACTCCATCTGCCTTTGACTCCATCTTGCATTATCATGGAAACGCAACAGCCCATAAAAAATAGAATTCTTTAGGTATATTTAACTGTATTATAAACATCCTGTCCTTGCCCCTTATTGTTCCTGAAATAAAGCTAAACTGTAGACACTCTGCTATTTTGAATCTCAAAGCAACTTGAAAAGGGAGGAAACTGTGGGAATCAGTAAAACACACCAATTTAGGACTACATGCCTCATTAAATGAAATATTATATTAGCTTCAGTCATGCACCAATGCATTTGCTCAGCTTCCCCTTATAATACTGAGACTCCAAAGCAGAGCCATACACCTCACTGAAAAAAACTGCAATTTAGTTAGCATGCATCGCTACCCTTGCATAAAATAGGATATCCATGTATACAGTATACTGTAGGGCTAGGTTGTTTTTCATAGTCTAGCTCAGTGATTTTGGATCTTCCCAATCTATTAAGGAATGAGTGGGTTACATTTGTACATGTAACTTAACCAAAACTTTCATCTTTCGGCATAATATGACCCTTCACCAACATCATTATATTAAACATTTTTCAGTATTTCCTTATCTGGAAAATCAAAGGGTACATATATTTCATAAATAATTCGTCATTAAGTTTATGACAGTTTCTCCAACATATTATCAAAAATGAGCAAAATACCCAACGTAATCTAAAATCCAAACTAGCCATTCGTTTTATGACTAATTTCTCTTTGCTAATTATTAAAAACAAAGGGCGCCCAGCAATAACCATAGTCAGGTAAAGTTTACTGTAAATGCTACGGCAACGAGCTACAAACCCACCGATCGCGATCGAGCAACTCCGTTAAATTAATGTCCGTGTGATTAAGTAACATCTTTCGTTTCCTGTTCTTATTAATGAACAGTATGATATTCTAGGCACAGTTTCTCTTAGAAAAAGTTGTGATAAACGTTACAAAGATGTTTATAATGTATGCCAAAGTAAATTATGGTTAATTATCATCAATATTATCTGCTGTGCGGGGACCTAGCAGCGGGTACGGTGCCGGAAAACTCGACGCCTGCCAGAGTGCCCGTTCCGTCCCGCGTGTTCAGACACTCACGTCGCGTGCCTTGGCTGCTCCCGCGGACGACTCAGCTGCCGAAAATACAAGTGTATCACATAACTCATTTTATATTTAATGACTAGTAACGGCGCGTTTACCCTAAAGACGTGTGTGTGGGCGAAGGGATGTGCTTGTGTTCCGATTGTCTAATTTTGTCATTTACACAGTGAGACGTCTGTTGAGAATACGGTGCTGCATATGGCTGAGGTGATTTCTGCACGTCTTCTTAGGGAGATAAGCAATGAAGCATGTTCTATGCTTCTCTCAATTTCCCCCCTTGTCCAAGTTTACTTTTTCAGCACATAATTTTGAAAAAATAAATCTTCCTCGGAAAGCACTCCTTGAAGGAGCCCATTGTTCAATCAAGGACTTGAATCCTTGTCTGGTTTTAAGAATAACATACTCTTTTAGAAAATAGCACAACCCCACGGTGTCTAACTGCGAATTACTATCAGACCTGGCCCAAGACACTTAATTTTCCGTGAAGCCAAATGGAATTAAACCTGGAATTATACAATATGAAATAAAATGCTTTTACAAAGGGGTGGTGGCAGGTAGCAGTTAAAATCAGATGAACCACCCCTACACCCCAACAATGCAGAATATGTCCATGTGGCTCAGCATAAAGATGGGGGTTCAAGAGGCTGACAGGTCTGCATGTCTGTCACCGTGTCACTGGAAGAGAGTGCCAGCCTGGTCACGCTCGCACCACACGCATCCCACTGTCGCCAGATAATAGGCTCCCGCTGCCACTTCTTGCATGAGGGTCCTGTGATGGCAGAGAGGGCCTGAGGGGGCTCAACACCCCGAATGGCACTGAAAATAAACGAAGGAATGGGAGCCATCTGAGTGGCGTGCACAGAGGTGACTGGCGGGAGACAGGTGTGTGTGTGTGCATGTGTGTGTGTGTGCGTGTGTGTGTGTGTGTGCGGGGGGGCCGTCACTTGCCACCTCCGGTGGCCGACGCCAGCGCCACACTGCAGTGGCACGCCACACGGCATTGTCCGCTGCCGTTTTTAGCCACTATGAGCAGACCGCAGACAGGTGGCAGAAGCGTTTAAAGCTACTCTTAAAGAGGGAAGGCAGGGAAAGGACATGAAAGAGCCCGGAGAGGGAGCCCTCAGGATTCTTATGAAACACATAATGCTGAAGGCTCAGCCATGAGGCTGCCCAAAAGGCTTGGAACAGTGTCATGTGCAACAGGTGCCACCGGAACACCAGAGCCCAGCCATATAAATGGGGACAAGGCAGGGACAGGGCTACAGAAAGGTGACATCAGTGCTCGTGTCATCCACAGTGGAACTATCACAAACCAGTCAATTGAGCATTGCTCAAAAATGTCACCTTTTTTGCCTTTTTAAATAGTGGTGTTGCTAGAAAAATCTAAACAGCGAGACTGAGCTTTACAAATAAAAAAGATAAAAGCCTGCACTATGTGGACGATGCTGTAAAAGGCTCTCACATGTAATAATGGGAAACCCTCTCAGTGACTGCCAAGTATACCTTAATTAGTTAGCAGGGACCTACCAGACAGTTAACACCCAGCTGCCCATGGACATTTCCAGTTAGCACAGAGGTGTGTCAACTCCTGCTTCTGTGGTTCCCACAGGTCTGGTCCACAGGGGCCCAGAACAGACACATACACTCAGAGGAAACACCTCCATAGACTAGCTACTTATTTAATGGCTGACACCTGGTAGCAGACTGGGAAACAGGTGGGGACACTAACTATTGGCACTTCTAAAACCTTGTAGCTGTCACATCTCATGGGCCATGGCAGCAATTATTCACCCCAGAAGTAAAATAGGAGGTTTAAAATAATATTCTAGGTTGAAGCAGATTAGTTAAATTATTTTTAAAAGGCATTAAAGCACTGTGACATTTACACAGGTAATAATTAACACTAACATAAAGTAGTGCATTTGCACATTAACATCTTTAAAAACCAACAGAAACCAGGTGCACTGTGTGTCTAAAATGTAGTCTGTTCCCACACACTGTCCCACAGGCAGCCTGACGGTGTTGCTGTGTAGGACCCTTGTTATCACGCAGTGACAGCCACCCAGCAGCAGTTCTTGTGCCCAAGAATGCTCCCAGTGCCCTGGCCTGCTGTAGGAGCAGCCCACAAAGCTGGGCCAGTTCTGTCAGAGGGCTTAAATGCATCTACACCTGTCGCAGCAAGAGGGTAAGCATCCTTTGTAGACTGGAGACAAAAACAGTTCTTCACCATGAGGAAAGCATTACTAAACTCCCATGAAATCTGGTACAGTATGTCTACTAGTTGCCAATCTTATAAAAGTTGAAGACTGAGACATTCTAGTGTACTAAACCCACCCTCGTCTGCATTACACTTCAAAAACAGTGCATAAAAATGATTTATATTACTTTTATTACAATGTTTTTTTACACAGCAAAGAAATGTACTATGGCTGGATGGTTGCCCTGCTTATTTCAGTGATAAAACGCAAGCTAAGCCCCCCACTCCCATTGTGAACAGTTACCAGGAGTTGTCAAAGCCCTGAAGGTAACAGGATCAAACAAATAAAACATTTCTATAGTGGCAAAATTAATCACAAAAGTTATAAAAGTTACTGCCAACACAGCCACAGACCCTTTGCTTTACCTTCAAAAAAAGCTAAAGTGCTAAAAGGTGGCTTATAACAACCAGAAATAAAGACCCTAAAACCAAACACGAGAGAGCTCCTTGGGGTAGCTACAGTATAAGAAGCAAATCAACTATGATGTTAGTGCTCTCTAGGGGGCAGAAATGCTTTAATCCCCATTAACCCCCTATGCCAGTGTTTCTCAACTTGGTCCTTGGGGACCCCCATACTGTCCACTGGGAGCTGGCAGGGATGAAAAATGGGGACTGTCTGGTAGGGACTTGGGAAGGAGCAAAAACATGGGCTGGAGGTCCCTGAGAACTGGGTTGAGAAACATTGCTCTAAGCATTTGAGTTACCTTCACATTGTTTCCAACTGAATCCAGTGCACACAGTGTCACAGGGGCACACGTACACATGCACACATTTATCTGATCTGAAGATGCTTCTATCAAAAACCACCTATTCATATCATACTTGCATATGCATATTATTTAACTGATGCACTGGCCCACCTTACAGTCAAACAAAAGCAGACAAAAAGGGCCATGCATTAGTAGCTGTTATGAGACAGGAGCAATGTGCAGTGCTCAATACCAAAGGGATCGCAACATACCTGGAGGGCAGATGCAGCTCTGTGGGGCGTCTCGTGCCTCTCGGACCCTGGGAAACCGTGCAGCCAGCTTCTGTTGGGAGGGAGAGGCAAGAAATGCATATTCAGATGTCAGCACCTCATGCCTGGCAGTGTTCAATATTGAATTCAACAGTTTTGAATACCAAATTAAGTATTTGTTATTTACTCTTTATTCTTGATTAACACAATTTGCAGAACCTGTGCACCAACACACTAACTCATCAGTCTTGCATTACCACAATACCTCAATAGGGTAGACATTTATAGCCCCACTCAAAATAAATACCACAAAGGGTTAAGTCTTGATTTGTATCAAATGCCCCCCCACCCCACAAAACTTGGTCAGTAAAGCACACTGAGCAGTGGCTCAGCGATAGCCTGATTAGGGTGGGCGTCCTGTGAAAACCATCAGCAGGCAGGAGCCAGGACGGCTGCGTGCTCTGCTGTGGCCCCTTCTGGGATGGCCACATGGCAAAAAGTTCAAGAGGAAGGCAGACTACACTGTGGCCTTGGAACGGCAGCTCCAGCCTCACATTGAAGGAGTTAAACCCAGAGTAACATCCCGTTCTGGGATGTGACCTCACTGATGTGTGCTACATTTGCCGAGACTGAGCTCAAAGCTGGATCCCACCAAGCTTGCTTTTCTTTTTCTATTTTCCCTCCTTCTGTTCTTGATGTTTTTCAAGCATTTATATTAAAAGGTTTTTCCACCCACCGATCTATAAAGAGACGTAGATCTCCCACAAATATTTCATCAGGATTTACTTAATTTTTACCAACCAGCCTTCATTCCAGTCAAAGGGATCTTTTTATAGAGAACCCAGAGTAAACTGGTCTCACACGTGATCTGAATCTGTGTGATTCTGGTCTCACACGTGGTTTACAAGCTCATGTCATGGGCATGGTCTGAAGGGCTCGGACTGGGTGTCCATAGTCAATTTACAAAAAAAAAAGTCAAAATGAACTAAAAGCAACCGACTTGGTTTGTTAGTTAAAAAAAAAATAAACCATAGCATGTTTGGCCACTCTGAAAATATGATTTAAAGAGACATTGATAGATGTACCTGAATTTTTATGCATTCTAACACAATACGACAGCTATCGTCTGGCCATGGAACCATGCCTCGGTTTTGTAAACTAGCTCCCTTTCATTGCCACGTCTTTCTGTAAACAGGTTTGGTGTTAGTGCTGTTGGTTGGTAGGTAAAAAAATGATGTGACCTGTAGTTAGGCAGTGTGCAGGTACAGTAACTGTAGCAGTGGATGCCACAGGGTAATCAGTGCTTTACAGTGTAGTATATGGGTTACATGATATTACACAAGCCTCTCCCCAGAGAAAAAAATCATCTATGAACAAATATCCAATTAGTAATTAGCTGTTCTCGTAATTGATAGTAGGCAACAAGAGAGTCCTATTATGATGTAAACGATGTTGGTACCGAAAGGCAGCAGCTGATGGGGGGGTGTACAAGGGTAGAGGGTGGAAGGGGAACATTCCCCGCCTCTCTGCCTCCCCTCATTATTGGTAACCTGACCTCCAAGGTTTTGGTCTGGTTTTAACGTTCTATTTTAAAAGGATTACAAAACATTTCACAATACCAGCGTCACATTATAACTAAGACACCAGTCTTTTGCAGTTGGAGGTCCCTCTGTTGAGCTACAATGAATTCAATTCCCCTTCTATGTAAGGCTTCTGGGTTACTTTGGGGAGGAGGGGGGGGTAGGTGCTGTTCTGGAATATTCTGCAGGAATGCACACTATGAATAACAGGCAGTGCTACCGTAATCGCTATCAGCTGCTTTGAACCTAAGCAATGACTCATGTCTGGAGCAGCAGTCATCTCCGTGGACATCTGACTGCAGGTCTGGCCCTTAGCAGAAAGATGTGTTCTTATCCATACAGTAGGCGGCACATGACAGAGAGACACACTTTAATGTATACAGGAGGCGGCACATGACAGAGAGAC
>JAABNX020000070.1:17887369-17904316 GCA_015163995.2 Mormyrus lacerda
AGCTATTAGTTAAGTTCTCCCCAAGCGAGCTTGATGGGCCAAATGGCCTCCTCTCGTTTGTATAGTTCTTATGTTCTAAAACACACTAAACACCGCATACATGAGCGGGTGTAAGCAATGGCAATCTAGAGTAATGCCCCTCAGAGGGGAAGTGTGGCACTGCACCTTGACCAATAACATTTCAAAAGCAAATTACCAAGCCTACAGTATCTGCCTTGCTTTCATCTACACTAATTTTGTTCCTAAAGACCACTTTCAAACAATGGGCTGACTTCACGTGTGAATTATACAACTGCATCACCAACCAACTTTATGCAATTTTTCATTGCTAAGCACACCATAGCTTTAATGCTGATGATCATAAGAAATAGATGTGGCACAATCCCTGTAGCGTGAACAAAATGGGCTGCCCTTGGTGCACCGTTTCATAGGGAGCACTTATCTTTACGTAGTATCATAAAGCATACCTCCTAAACACAGCTACGGACTACCTACCCCCCCCCCCCCCACCACACACACACACACACACACAGTCACACACAGAAAAAGAGAAGCTGAGTGCTGTTTCTCTGTCTTCAACTGATAAGAAACATTTGAGAACAATTTTAGTGATTATTAGACAGACTGAATTGAAACCAAAAAGGCAAATTATTCCTTCTATTGAAAAAATAACGTGCCACAGCAACTCCAAGGTGCCACCAGTAGCTACAAAAATTTATATGAAATTAGCCGTTGAACTTAATTGGCTTAGTGGAACATATCAGGCATATACAATTTATTGATGCCCAGAAAAATTTTCTATAAGAAATCAAAAATTATCACGTGCCCTCTAAAAGATGTGTTTAACAGAATAAGTGACTGTTGACATTAATACAGTACATTTGTTATCTTATAAATGAATTATAAATTACTTCAAATTCTAATGTATTTCCTTTAGCAAATATCTGCAATAAATATCTTTATTTTACAATTTCTCAGCAGAGATGAGATACGGGAGAGCTACATCTATATTGATAAAAATACATAAATCTATTCTTCGAGAAGTGCATGACAGCGCTTTTAAAAATCTAAACGCAGTAACTTTTATAGAGAGCGCTCAACGAATTACATGGAACTGCACACAACCAGCAAACAGGTGCCGGTTCAACGAAAACACCGAAGACTCAGTTGGTACACTTTAAAAAGTATAAAAGTAATGTTTGTGAATTTGATTTAAATATATTGTACTTGGTCCATTGCGTAATACGCTATGCAAAGCAAAGTATACTTTGGTGCAGGTGAACGTGGGGAACCGCTTACCTCTTCTAAAATTTGGTCGAGTCTATGTATAATCATGGGCTCCACCTGATCGCCCGAGTACCACGCCGAAGGCCGGCTGTCCCTGTCCTTTTCCAGATTTAAGAGCCTATGCTGCAATTCCGACGTCTTCAGATACACAAAAAAGCATACTCCCAAAGAGAGCAGGGACAGCGCGCAGCACGCCGCTATCCAGGGTAGGTCTCTGAAGCTCCTGTGGAGGCGATGGTCACAGGGATGCTCGCTGCAGGTCCTCCCTGTGCTGGACCGGGAAGCTGCCCGACACTTTTGCTCTTCCATTTCCCCCACCTTAACTGCGGCACTTTAATTGATTATCCACAACGAATTCCCAACAGTCATTAGGAGCGAAATGAAAAAATAGAAAGTCAAATGTTCAGAGGTGCCTAACTTCAAAAAGGTATGGCGTCAACAAGTTGCTGCTGTTTCCACACACAAACTACTTAAATATCGTGAAATGAATGGTTGCATTTAAATTACACCAAGCATTCTGTAAATTTGATCGACTTAAATT
Organism: Mormyrus lacerda; assembly: GCA_015163995.2. Classification (NCBI taxonomy): domain Eukaryota; kingdom Metazoa; phylum Chordata; class Actinopteri; order Osteoglossiformes; family Mormyridae; genus Mormyrus; species Mormyrus lacerda. The sequence goes on from JAABNX020000070.1 coordinate 17,889,198, forward strand.
CTGCCCGACTTGAAAACCTTGTCTATTCATCCGCAGGACTGTAGCGATTTGTCGTTGGTGCGGAGCAACGATACACGTCCAGCACCCACGGCTCAACCTCCGTGAAACTCCTGCACTGCCTGAAAGAAGAAACATTAGCCCTAGAAGTGGCGTGGTTATCGTGAGTCTTCTGCTCTGCTGAAGGGGCAGGCTCCTCCCTTTCGTTTATTTAGTCTAAATGTCGGGGCGGGATTCTCGACGTAGCTGCTCCCCCTCTTTGATCCAGCGCTGACCATAGGATATTTATAGGGGCAGATGCCAGAATCTGAAGGGGACAGCATGCTAACCCCTTTATTAGCGCAGCGTTTGAGTGTCCTTATCCAATGCGCATTTATATCCAACTCTATGGCACTGCAAAGCTGCAGTTAGTCAATTACTAATGGAGCATGCTATGTTTTTAGATCACTTGTTATATAAGAAACTGTTGCAGGAGCTTTTTAAAGTCATTTTACTTACTTTGATATGAGAACCAGGTATCACACTGCCTATAAAGAATCAAATTTTACTGCAGGTTCCAAATATGATGTTAGGTAAATGTGCTTTACTGTAATATGTAAGTCATGTTTAGAGATGCAACAAAAAGCTAGTTATACAAAAATACTTTAAGAATTACATTTACAATTGGTGTTATGTAGACAGTTTGAAATGTTTAAAATATACTGTCAACATTTAACACAAGTTAACAAGTTGTCTTGTTAAAAGTCATGGAAGCAAAGTAGGGGACAGAGAAAATAAATATAAACAGAGGCGTGAATAGATAAATCTGGGATCTCCTTGACAGCGTCACTAGGACAGCGCAGCCCGGCAGGCTGGCATTGTTTGGCACTGGGAGATTGAGTCAGGCAGCTGTGGAGTGCTTCATCAGCAAAAGCAGTTTCCAGCCCAATGTCCAGGGACAAGAGATGACAGCGATGACAGACATGGTGTCCTAGAAGCTGAGATGGTCTTCGCTGTCACCACGACCTTATAGCAAACTGTTGTTATTAGTGCACAGTGTGTGGAGATCAGCGCGTAAATAAAGCAGGAGCAGGAAACTATAACCTGTTTGAAGTCAAATGCGATTCAGTGACGCAAACTTACATCTATTCACTGGAGTCATGGTCTGCCATCAGCCTTCTGTTATTGGTATATACACAGTGGTATATACATATATGCATATACACAGGTCAGAGCAAAGCTTGGGGTCAGGGCACATTTGTCCCCTGAACATTATTCAGGGTGAAGGGCTTTGCTCAATGGCCCAGCCTCAATGTGATTATTCTGCCAACCGCAGGATTCAAACTAGCAACCTTCTGTTCATAGGCGCAGAGGCCTAACTTGCCAAGACACACACCACCAACAATGTGCTAAATTTACTCAGAGTAAGTGTCACAACATTCGAGACGAAGGACTCGGGGGCAGGTGTTTTTGATGAACCGAAAGAGGTTTTATTGAAATAAAATGAACAGAGACTAGAAAGAAACAGGGCCGTGAGAGATCAAAACAAAAGGAATACTAAGATGAAGGACACTGGAGCAACATTAATGACTGGACTGGGGAAGACAAGACAAACAGGCACTTTTATGCAAATTCTCTCAGGTGTGCCATCTGAGGAGCATCTCGACACTGACCAGGGCCATATATCAGCAGCTTCTTCTCCTCCAAGGCCATCTCTGACCAGGGAATCAAAAGCAAAGAGGTTCTTATTGAAATCTCTACAATTCCTCGGCATAATCTAACTGGAAGTTTTTGTAAACTGTTAGAAGCTATTTTAATTAGCAAAACCTAACCCTAGATGAAAATTCTCTTTGGTGTCCTCATCTTAAAGCCTACATGGAAATTTTATTGCTTGTGCATTGTTGACCAGACTGAAACATCTAAGTAAGTGCACTTTCGATGGATTTGACTTTTTAAAATTAATTAATTGATTGATTTATTTATTTATTTATCCCCTTCATATATCCAACTGGTCTGTGAGAAGGAAGATGGCACCGCTCTGCCTTCTTGCATTAGCGCTACCTCAGATTCTATCCAACTCGTCCAACTGCACGTGTAATATCAGATGCGGTTTTGGACAACCAAGAAAAGATTTCACAGACTCTCATTCAGATTGTGGCTACTCTCACCAAAATTTCAAAAACACTTACTGTAAAGAAATAAATGCACATTTAAAAAATTAAAGCTGTCAACACTGAAACCTGTAATTTCAAGCATTTTACTCAAGGCATAGCCTGCTGTAACATGACTAAACGAACTGAAACAATAAAGAAATGTCACAAATGTGAAATTACTGTATCTGCTGTCTAACTTATACAGCAATTCTGTTTTCTGGTCCTAGCAGTGGATCTGGATACACATCTTGGAGTGGTGTCTGGGGTGGAAGCGGTACCTCCGTTTCATTGCCATGTAGTGTAACACACAACAGCCAATGATTATTCTGCAAACCTATAACAGTGCCAAGATTACCAATGATTAGAAAATGTAATGGAAATTGTGGCAGAATTAGGCAATTTGCTACATGCTCTCCAATGTCCAAATGAGAATAATACAAGTACGCCCATTCGTGTATATGCACACCTTCTCTGGTGTGTAAAGCAGCTTGCCACCTGCTGTACCTAAACACAACCAGCTTCCTTTCAAGATTCCAGTTGTTCGCTTGATGGTGAAGCAGGTGCGTGTATGCCTCTGCTTGTGCGATGTCTCCTGGGGAGTCTGGGGGTCCACCAGTGGCGTCATTAACCAGGGCACAAGGATATACCCTCGATCTCCTAATGAAACGATTCATTTAATATGAATGATGAAAATGCAAAGAAACCCACAGGAGTTTATAATGGTTGGCTATGTATTGTGTGGCCACCTGATTTATTCCATCCACAACTTGTGGAAGAGCACGGCTGATGGATGGCTGTGATATGGCCACCCGGTCTGCTAACTCCTGCTGAAATGCCCAAGTGGCTAAAAAGCCCAAGATGCAAAGTACCTGTGTCTGTGTGTGTGTGTGTGTGTCTCAAATAAACATTACATTATGGCAACCAAATTTCCCCGCAATGTGATAAACATCTCTTATTTTGACACCGTGTGGACCATTTTTTGGAAATCTGTGACTGCAATCAAAAAACTAAACAAAAAAACTACTATTTTGTTTGCTACTTATGGTTAAAGTTAGGGCAGGGTAGGGGTTAAGGTTGCCATTGTTGGGACATTGTTAGGGTTTTGCCTGTATAAATGAATGGATGGGCCTCACAAAGATATGAGTACAGGTCTGTGTGCGTGTGTGTGTGTGCGTGTGTGTGTGTGTGTGTGTGTGTGGGAACAAGCCACTTCATTTTAACTGCATCATTAAATTCTGATATTTTAACTTGAGATGCTGTGAGATGGATGTTGCACATCTGAGTTCTAAGCATTCCAAACTAAATAAATGGCAGCCCACTCAACACTTAGACAAACAACCTATCAGCAGAGAACTGTTCATGTGTTTTATACCAGTGTCAGTTTTGATTTAAATATTTCACTTTGGCAGGAGGATGCATCCTGTTTGTATGGAATGTTTACATCAGTGATTAAGATGAATGGGAAGACAAGTCAAAACAGAAAAATTACATCACATTTGAGAAATTATGGCACAGTGGTAAAATATGGCTCTCAAGGACATTTTCTATTGTTTTATTGGCCTTTTTCTATCAGGAACAAAAAGCTGTTTGCTGTTTAGAGTCCTGAGAACCATACAGTTTATAATGACCGTGATTTTAAAAAGCTTTCCTAAGAATCCTAAGTATCATGCATAAATTCATAAAGATGATTTCAATTGTTAATTCATTATTCCACAACATGAATTATCTCTAAAGATAAATGTAGCCTGCAGGAACATCCAGTCAAGCACATACCGATTTCTGCCTTTGACCTAAGAGGCCATCATCCCAGTGGTAAGACCTACAGACAGTGCAGACAGTGGCCAGTTTTCTTCTTGCTTGAGCACTATGCTGACACCTCAGTTAACCAGTTGAAAGAACCAACTTCATTCCACAATGAAACACCTATACTTTACGTAGTTCTCCACGTAATAAGTTGTTTTACTCCAGTTCACTACAATATATTGTATATTTGAATCAAATGTGAATATCCAGGTTATTCTTGCTAGTAAGGTATACCCTCTTCTTGCTTGCACATTTCCTGCTGTCCTAGCTGGCATAGGGCACTCCTGAGTCAGAGGAAGGGGCAAACATTCCCCCAAGGTGGCTTTGCACTTTCCTTTCATTGCTATGGTTGCAGGCTCCCTTTGAAGTGTTGCTCTCCAAACATTAAAGCAAATAGCTACTCAGAGGGACTCCAGCTGCTGCCTGTGTTTTATTTGTGCCAGCATGTGAGCAGGGCCTTTAGTGGCTCGCCATTCCACCTGTACTTGTCCAGCACTCTCTGGTGAAACTGCGTATAGGCTGCCGGAAATGGGGCGAATAGTAGAGGTGGGGACTTGAGTCACATGACTTGCAACAAGACTCGGACTTGGGTCACAAATTTGATGATTTGTGACATGACTGTTAGAAATACTTGGACTCGACTTGGGCTTGGGGGCAAGTTACTTGAGACATGGACTCAGCTTTGACCCATTGACTCGAAAACTTGAGGATGTACAGTGTCCCCTCTGGATACCATAATAATGATTTTAGATTTTCCGTGTGTATTAATTCTCAGCTGTTTGCATTTTCATTCAGCTGAGGGCAAGGTCATCTGGGATGGTTTGTCGGGAATATGCATCACTTCCTGCATGTACACAGTCATAAAAAACTCTGCAAGGACAATCATGACAGAGTGGAGATCCCCTTCTATAATCATTTCTGCCTATGATGGACTTAACCTGTGGGTTTTTGATTCAGAAATGAAGGATGCCACCCAAAATCACAGCATTTAATTATGAGGATCACACAGAAAAGAGTAGCCAAATGCAAAACATGTTAATATCAGATAGACAAGGGATCTGACTTTATTCGGCACTTGAAGTTGCACAGAAACTAGTAATTCTGGCTATTCACTAAAAGTAATGATTTAATTCAAATTCAAAAATTTTATTGGTCACATACACACTCATACATAGTACGACATGCAGTGAAATGTATTTGCAGTGCCTGACCTACTAAGAATTAAACAGAGTACAGAAAAATAATAATAAAATAAAATAGAAGATAAGAATGAAATGTAGTAATATAAAAATGTACAGATATAAAATATAAAGATATAAGATATAAACTGTAATCATAATAGAATAAAAATAAAATATGTAATATAGTTAAGAATAAAAATAGAAATAGAAATTAAAATATATACAAATAGAATAAAAAGTGCAATGTGCAATTATTATTATCGGTGTAGGTGCAGTGTAGTAGAGTACAGTGTGTGTGTGTGTGTGTGTGTGTATGTGGGAAGGGGGGTAGTGATCTGAGTCCAGTCCTAGGCCCACCAATCCTCATTCTCTTAGTGTTGGTCTTGAGGGAGCAAAGACGCTTCCCTGACTTCAACAGGCAGAAGTTTGGATGGCAGAGGTCTTTCATTATCTTCCTGGCGTCCAGCACCGCTTGGTGTAGATGGACTGCAGGTCAGCGAGCTTGATGTGTTCGGCCACTTGTACCACTCTTTGGAGAGCCCGTCTGTCCTGCTTGGTGCAATTCTCAAACCAGGTGCAGATTTTTCCCACCAGGATGCTCTCGTGGTGCAGGAGTAAAAGTTCTTCTGAGCACTGATGTAGATTAATTGAGGCGGTTTAACATCTAGTCTTTGTCACGTCCAGCTTCGTCCGATCCTCGTGTGTGCCACGCCCACCTCATTACCTCGTGTGATTCCCCGATTGTGATCACCTGTGTCTTGTTAATGCTGCTTGTCTCTTGTATTTAGTTCGCGTTTCAGTCAGTCTTCCCAGATCCGTCATTGTCGTCTTATCTCGTCAATGCCTGTGTTGATTACCTGTCCATCAAATAAACCCCCGTTTCACCGTCAACCTTACTGCTCTCTCCTCCCTTGCCTGCTCGCCGCTCGCGGAGCGTGACAGTCTTATACATATTTTTTATTTTTTATTTTTTTTAAATGTAACTTTACTGTTAAACTGTATGACTTATAGCCTATGTATTTACACACATAACTGCACTATAGATAGTTGATGTGTGATTTACAGTTTTCTATCACATAAAAAGACTGATGCTTCGGGACTCAAGTCACATATTTCAGTCAGATATTTAGTGACTTCTGACTTGATTTGGCAAAAATGATGGAAAGACTTAGACTTGACTAGGATTGAGGAACAAATCACTCAAGACTAGACTTGGAGCTGTACTGTTTTAGCTAGAGATTTGATTCGGACTTGCCCAGTACTGACTCGAGACTTGGACTCAGAGTGACTTGTTCCCATCTCTGGCAAATATACAGTGGCATGTCATCTTTGAATATCAAAAAAGATCCATGTTCTATTTACGTTATATATTAAATGAAAGTGAATACGAAAGTTCAAACAAGGAGACCTTATGAACGCCATCGTGTCCAATCACAGAGGTCCAATTTCTATATAAAGAATAAGTCAAACCCACTTCCTTGCCATTACAGCTATTCGGTTCGCCCACCTCCTCCCCTCCACCACCTTCAGCTCCTCGTCCTGGTCCGGGGTTGGCTCCTTCACTTCTTGCCTGGTCGCCCAGCCAGATCTGTCGGCTTTAGAGTTGATGGAACCAACGACCAGGAGACGGGCTTCGCCAAATCACTCTTCTCATACTCATTTAAAATGTTTAACCAAATAAACACTCATGTCAACTATCTAAGGTCTCCTTGGTTGAATTAGGTTTGTCATGTCCAGGGCACAACATGGCCATCTGGTATCCTCCGCAAAATTCACTGTAGGGCATCCACTTATTCAGCAAAATTCATCGTGGGGTACCTTGATGGGCACTGGTGGCTTAATAGTTAGGGAAGTGTATTTATAATTGAAAGATTGCAGGTTTGAATCCCTGGCCAGCAAGACACCACCGAGGTACTGCTTCCTGGGTGCTGAATTAGTTGCCCCCTGCTAGGGTTAAATGCAGAGGATACAGTTTGTTATTGTGTGTCAACAATGACCACTTGCCACTAAATTCTAATTCTCAAAGTCCAGGGCAGATCTTTAATCCCTGTGCAGCCCTGAAATTACCTACTATATATTCTGTATATTACAGTGCAAATGAACCAACAGGACAGCAATCAGTTTCCATTTCTCTTCTTCTAAAGCTCCTTCCAGTGAAGCTATAAGCTGCAGAGCTGCCATTTCTATAGGTTGTGCATCAATTAAGTGCTGCATTTGTTTAGCAGATTTATTACTAATCTGTGTGCTGTTGTACTATTAAATGCACCCCATACCTGGAAATTTAATTCAATGTTACTGAGACACGTGAATATCTGAAAATTCAACTTATCAAATATGTTTTTATCCCCTTTTTTGAAGATACAACTGAACATTTTTCTTTAAATTGTGGCCTAGGATATCCTGATGTATTTGCAAACATATATTTTCTGGGATTATAATTAATCTCTGTAATAGCCAGTCTTGTCTACATGAATGACCGTGCTATTTGTTTGCTGCTGTGCTGTCTGTAGCAACTGCAGACTGTGGCCAGTGAGCACGAATCCCCAGACCTCAGACCAAGATGGTCGACTTGGGGGCAGCAAACCACAGGGGTGGACTGAGTTATGCTGGGGTTTCCACAGGGCGTGGAAGGCTTTAAAAAGCTAATAGAGAATGTCCTACTTTGCTTCTTTACTGGTGAATGTTGTTAGGCAGGGAGATGTCTTTTTTCTGTCAACCGTATCTTAAAAAGAATTATCATCAAATGATTGTTACTAGCCTGTCCACGATATTAACTGGAACCACATTGTACCCAATGTAATTATAAGTTTGCTGTGCTTCTGAATACAAATGGTTGCAGAAGCTGACAGCCTATACCTGTAATGTGCAAGAGAAGTAAAACATGTGTATCCTATTGAGTAAGTAGTAAAATTAATTCATTTATGGAAACTAATTACAGTTCAGAATTTAATTTATGGGTTTTTATGCTCAAAGACACAGATATACAGTGTCATGTTTAGATCTGATTTTAAAGCTAATCTGTTTACAATAAATCAACCAGCCAATATCATGATCAAAAAGAGTGGTTCATATAGCTATCCATTTGTGGGGATTTTTTTAATGTCAGAATTAATTTTTTTATTTTTCAATAGATATTTTCAAAAAATGTTAAAATGGTAACAGTTAGTATGTCACAATAAAAATAAGATGTTTTAATTACTGGTACAAAATGTAAAGCCTGTTGCACACTTAAAAGTTGTTGCACCTGTACTTAATGATTTATTATGAAAAACACAACTACTTCTTATATGATTCCAACGAGCACAAATAATGATGAAGACTTATCTGAGGGCTTGAAATGGTAAAACCAGTCAGAATTTCTTGATGAGAACCAAGAACCCCAAATCTCACTGCTTCACATCTGCACAACCTAAAAACATGGGAAAATAATCAGTGCTTGCCCACTTCTAATATGTGATGGATTTTGGTTTAGCTACCTTATTATTTTCGGAAGTAGCTTTAAAATTACCTTTTTAATGAATATGGTTTTACCACTAAATTACCTACCTGGATAAATCAACACATTTGGCAGCAACGTCCCACTTCCGCACTTATACTCAGCTGTGTGACAGCTTTATATCTGAGAATAAAAAAAAAGAAAAAAAGATAATATTTCAGCTGGTACACCAAAACCCCAGTTCATCTGGAGGCAATTTCAGCATCATTATTTTCTGGTCAAAAACTCAGTAATTAGATTGCGAGCTCAATCCTTCAGTATATGTGGTGACAGTGAAAAACCGATGTGGCTTTCAGCACACACTCCCTAAAATTAGAATAGGCTTTGTTTAAGGAAATAATTGCCAGAGATGTTCCAGGACCCATGAACAGTGGTGTTACAGGAGTCCAAGCTTGGGCTTGTGTTTAAGATGCTTTTATAATGTTCTTGTGCAGAGTTTGTCAGATTAATCCAGATTCCATCAAGCTTAAAACAAATGTGTGGAGGATGGCTATACCTGCACAGCATTTAAGGTAACAAGGAAGACAGCTGTACCTGTACAGTATATACAGATACAGTATTGAGGAGAAGGGTTGTACCTGTACAGTCTAAATGAGACGGATGGCTGTAATTGTAGAGTTTACACCACTAATGCGGAGAGTGGCTGTACCGGTGCAGTCTGCATGGGTAACAAGGATGATGGCTCTACCTGTACGTTCAGTATGGGTGATGATGAGGATGGCTGTAATGTACAGTTTATGTGGGTAAAAAGGAAGATGGCTGTACTTGTGCAACATATACTAGGAGGATTTTTGTTAATCTGTCAAACGTAATGTTGGATAGTGTATTTCTTCCGTTCAGTGCCAGTTTGTACAAAGAAACAAGTATGTCCTACAGAATACACAGGGATATTTGGTCTTCTACATACATTTTAACAATCAGGATTCAAAACTACTGGTACACTAATCAAGGCTGAAAATGACTCTTGACCTCATAAGCCAGCATAAAGAAGCAACTGGATTGCACCCCGAGATAATATACCGGGATGCTTTGACAGCATTGTCTAAGAACCCTCCCACCCATTACCTCCCTGTCATCTGGCAGAAGCTTCCAGAGCATCCAAACCATCTGCTAGATACTGCAACAGCTTCTTCTCACAGTCAGTCAGGCTCCTATATACCATGCTGCCCCCCAAGGACTTACACTGCCCCCAAATAGTCACCCCCCCAACGTCAAAGACTGCCACTACTCCATCAGACCTTCCAAAACTACCCTTCAATAATGCACATTCATTCTTTGTACCACACTGCACACACACACAAAGTCAAACTTATCTTTGTAAACAATTTATATGCATATTTGTATTATACTGTATTTATTGTATTGTACTGTGAATGCCACAAATTTATTTATTCTATTTGTATTTGTGTGTAGCAACATAGGCAGACTAAATGAATTTCTAAAGAATTTCAATGCACTGTGGTTGTTCAATGCATTGTACATTGACGTGTTGACAATTAACAATTGAACAATTATGAACTCCTGAGTCTTGAGTCTAGTGTCATTAAGCTGCTTCAGGTAGCCTCAACTACAGTATATGTCCAGGTGCTAGCCTCAGTGTAACACTTTCCTATTAGCTTATTAGTTCCTCATGATTCCTGGCCTGGAGCAGAAATGGGTGCAAACACATTAATCACTCAAGCAGCATTTGGGAGACCTTCCGTGATAAGACCCTGAAGGTTGCCGAGGGTTGTGTTGGTGTTCCCAGTGTTCCCAGAAGCAGGTGTTTCATCTCGCAGGGCACCCTGGGTATTATCAAGAGAAGTCACAGCGCATGACTTAGTGGCAACTCCAGTCTGTACTGGGAACTGAGAAGAATGACTGTGAGGGCTCTGAGGGCAGATAAGGAGGGGTCTGTTAGACAAATCTGTGAGCAGGTGACACACCATCTGTAGTCTAGTGACCCACGTTCTACTTACAGAGGAAACGAAGCATTATGCACATTGGAATCTGTTCCTCGGAGACTTGCAGTCAGGGCGAGTGATGGCTGTTGGACATCTCTGTGTCCACGGTTCTCGAAGCTGACCCTCTGATCAGCTGTGAACCATCCAATCTCACAGAGATTGCACAGGTGGTGAATCAGCTGGGGGTAGGGAAGGCCGCAGGGATCTGTCGTGGTAAGGCTGTCCTCCTGGCATTGCAGGCAATCTTTGCTTCTATTTAGGAGTCAGGCATAATCCCAACTGAATGGAAAATGGGAATAGTGGTCCCTATCTGGAAAGGGAAGGGTGATCGCCTGGATTGTGACTACAGGGGGATAACACTGCTTTCAGTGCCAGGTAAGGTCCTTGCTAGGGTCATCCTTAACAGGATCCGTGAACACTTGCTTGTCTGTCAGCGACCGGAGCAGTCTGGTTTTACACCTAAGAAGTCTACCATCGACCATATCCTTGCACTGAGGGTTCTTATTGAGCACAAGTGCAAATATCGGCAAAGGTTCTTTGCAGCCTTTGTCGATTTTCGCAAAGCATTCGACTTAATAGATCGTGTCGCCCTGTGGGACATCCTGAGACATTGCGGGATCCCCCCGAAGTTGTTGGACATCATGGCCAGCCTACATACTGGTACTGTGAGTGCTGTGCAGAGTGGAGGGAGAACCTTTGCGTTCCTCCCAGTTGATTCTAGGGTTCGCCAGGGGTTCAGTGTTTGTATGGACTGGTTGTTGGGCCAGGTCATGGGGTCCAGCAGCTGTGGGGCATCCGTTGGTAAAGATTTACTTTTAACTTTGCAGACGATGCTGTGATCTTAGCGGAGTCAATGGAGGCTCTGATCAGGGCTCTCAAGTGACTGAGCTAGGACTCTGAGTGTCTGGGACTGCAAGTGTCCTAGTTAAACAGCAAGATCCAGGCATTTAATGACTTCTTGGGCATAGCCACCAGTAGTTTATCTGGCTGTTGGGAGAATGTTGAATGTCGGCAGCGACATTCATGTCTTTGGTGACTCTTCCTATGAAGTCAGCAGACGGATTGGAAGAGCATAGGGGGCCATGAGGTCGCTAGAAAGGGGTGTATGGTGTTCCCAATATCTTTGCAAGAGGACAAAGGTCCAAGTCTTTAGAGTCCTGATGCTCCCTGTCTTACTGTATGGCTGTAAGACATGGACACTATCCAGTGACCTGAGACAAAGACCAGACTCCTTTGGTACTGTGTCTCTTCGGAGAATCCTTGGGTACCGTTGGTTTGACTTTGTGTCAAAGAGGCACATTACCTGCATTGTATAGAAACACCAGTTACAGCACTATGACCATGTAGCACGTTTCCCTGAGGTAGATCTGGCTTGCTGTATCCTCATTGTTGAGGACCCGAGCAGCTGGACCAGGCCAAGGGGACACCCATATAACACCAGGCTGCGGCAGTTGGATGGCCATTTCCGGAAGGTGGGACTGGACGTGCATATGCCTGGGGGATCGCTGGCCAGGATCCCTAGGAGTTTCGCTGTGTGGTGGGTGTGGCAACATGCTGCACCAGCACATGCTCCCCAACCTGACCTGACCTATTTTTCTTCTTTTTAATATCAGTTAACCTAACAACACTATTCAGACCTTACCCACTACTGACATGAAAAATGTGCATCCGAACACAGCTTGTCATCATAGTGCGTACAACTAATCTTGCCGTTCCAAATCACCTACCCATGGAATGAAATAAACCAGAGATATTGACTGTCCAGTAGTTTTTGCCAAACAGAAAAACAGAAAAACTGCCATTCCTGCAGGCACCAGTAGCAGGAAGGGACTGTTTCTGGACTTACAATAGTATATTCTTACAGTACCACAAGTAGGATATTGTCCCTTTTGGTCCTACAATGGCTAATCCTTCATTTGTCTGTGGGAGCCAAGTCATTTCAACAGGAGCAAAGGTGGAAGCAGGGCTCATTCGAAGGCTATTCATTTGCTTTAAGTACCCACTTCCTGTGATGTTGCCAGCAGTAACACAGAAGGCTACACAGGACTCCTGCTGTTCTCTCAGAGTAATCCCTAGTGAGGATGCTGAAACATTACTGCCTGAGTGTCACATTTAAAAACCAGTGTTTACCATAGTGCAGTCTTCCACCCACTGTCTTGTATGGCACTTTACAATCAAGGATATTCATTATAGGGAAAAATAGTTTATTTATATTTAATCTTTTTAATTTCACTGAACTGTGACCTAAAGTGTATGGAGTTCATGATCAAATCAAGGGTGATTTTTCCTTTCCTCTCAGTGATAAACTAATGACACCTTGAAGAAAAGCACATACGGCTTGTGTGTCACCACTCCGGCAGCCTGACCTGCACTGAACCACATCCCCAGAGCTCAGCAGCTGGAGCCGGACAGCATTCCAATATTTAAGAAGGTCCAGCCAGACACGGCCTTCTAGCTTCACTTCAGAGGAAATGTTTAAAGCAGAAGGCAGGTTTGTGATTCATCGCCATGGCGACGTTTACAGGCCATCGGCCTCATGTTTACTGACTGAATATTGTATGTGTACAGTGGATGGCCTATCAACCACACCAGGCAGAGCACTCCTGTGCTGCACTTCAATGCACCCTGGGTGACCACTACTGAAAGATCAGAGAATATGGGTTTGTCAGTGCTGTTTAATTAATTACACTAACAGATACAGGCAAGCTCAAAAATTCACGCTATTATTGATGGATTCTAAAGTTATTTTAGTCACCCCTTGAACATATTTTTCTTAAGTAAATCTTTCTTCCATATATGATTATTTTGGAGTATTTTAGGTCTTCATCTTTTTAAGTTTTTAAAATTATTATTAACTGCAGTTTTCCCGTAATCTCAAATACAAAATATGATATTTCTAAGGATCAGATTTTGACTTATGAAATGTGATGGTGTTAATAATCACAATGGTGTAATGGCGATATGCAAGGGAAAATTCTACTCATAGTTCTGAATTTTTCCAGAGTCAATTACTATTTTGCATTGTAGAGTGGCAGAGAGAGACATGGCTTCCTGCGGAGATGAAAGACTTCATGACCATTTGCCTGTCACACTTGGACTCAAAGAAAGGAAACATTTGGGAAAATGAATCAGAGGTCTGCATGCTGGCTTGGAGCAGGCCAGGCCATTGGTGCAGTCCGTGCTAACCCCGGCTCTTGCTTACTTCCCATGTGCCTGAGTCAGGGGAACATCTTAAAAAATGGACCGTACCGTTCCAATCCCAGAGGCTAATGACAACAAATCACTTGCAGGTGTGCTGCGGGTAGCACTCTGGCCACAGGGGCTAACAGGCTGGGAGTGGAGGGTGTCTCTCGCCACTTGAGACCATGCTAGCTGACTCGTAACACCAGCAATTAGGACAAGGCTCTAATAGGTACAGCTTAGATCTGAGGGACCCACTAGTTTTGCAGTAGAATTAAAGCCGTTGGTGAGAGCAGGGTAATGAAGCATGGCTGAGGGAATAGTAGGGGTAACCTTCCCCCAGTGCACAGAGCTGAGACATTGTGGAGAGCTGAAGCCATGAAGTGTGAGACGAGATAGACCTCACTTACAGCGGCAGTTTCGCCTTGCTGCCATTCGAAGGCTGGGTGGCCGCGTCCTACACGGGGGCCGAAGCTTGGTGCTGCCCTTGCAGAAGGCATGCGGCAGCCATGCCCGGCAGTTAGCGCAGCGGTTAGCCTCTGCCTCAGGCCCTGTGGCCTCTGTGGTTTCCTTTCTCCTCTATGATTAGCCCTGAGCTCCACCCTCAGCACTTATTTTCCTTTGGATATTAGAGCATCGTTGACATTTATGTCGATTAAATGACAGACTTCCCTTGCTTATGGTTGGGTTATTTAGCTTCAGTACGCTCCTAGGGCAGTCAGTGCCTTATTTTCTGCCTCAGGCACTTGTCAGCCCAGCAGACAGCTTAGCCGAACCTGTGTTCAGACCCCTTTTCTCCATGGCTATCAGAACCGTCCTGTAAAATAACAGAAAGAACCAAGAACTCAAAAGAACAACAAAGAACCAATAACCCAAAGAGTGCAGACAATCAAAGGCACAGCCGTAATTATTGTTAATAATCCTGCTCAGGTTACGTTCAATGGTTTCTGTGGTATCAGTGCCCTAACGTGTCCAGCCTCCACGAGAAAGCATATATATATAGGTCTAAGCAGTGAAGCGGAGGCCAGATCAGAGCCTCCGATGTCCCAGCTCTCTCTGAGCTCTCATTACGCATCTGTGGGATCATCCTCAGACACGTCCTGGCCTGGTTCCCATCACTGAAAGGGAGCACTAATTAGAACCAGATACCTGAAAGGGAACTTCACTGATGACCCCTGGAGCAGAAAGCAGCCATAAGACCTGAAGTGACTTTGTGGAAGGGATAGATGACTGCATCTCAGCGCAGCACTGTCTGTTCCAGATATACAGTCAGGTCCATAAAGATCTCATCTTGACAGTTGACAGCAACCGATTCCAAATGCAAATAGCACACTTGAAATGAACTCTGGACCTTTTATCTGCTCATTGTAATTGGGATAATGAGGGA
>JAABNX020000070.1:17904416-17966835 GCA_015163995.2 Mormyrus lacerda
TCCATTGTGGTGGTGTATAGAGCCAAAAATGTTAGCATTGTGTCGATGTCCCAATATTTATGGACCTGACTGTATAAGAACAAATTTGTTAAGAGGCCTGCCTGTCTCTGAGGCTCTGGTGATACTAAACTTTTATTGCTATATTAACGAGTTAGAATCACAAACACAATTTTCATTAATGCGCTCTGACAACTCAGACACTTCAATATGCATTTTGTTGTGGGAGAGATCTGCATATTTCTCCCAGGCTCAGCGATAACCTGAAATACACTCGGGTTGTAAAATCATGACATTTTTATCCAGTATGAAGAGATAAAATTGAATAATGCTCCGTTCTGAGCAACAGATGGTATGGCATGTAGGGACGAGTGTGTGACGCATCTCCAGCTGGAGGTAGGCCACTAATTATGTTCCAGTAGTGGGTTGTGGCCATGCAATCTGAATCTAAATCTGGATATTTATATTCATAATCAAACGCTTGTCACTGAACCAAAGCTAATCTATAATTAAGATCTCTGTTCTAAGGAACCGTTTTACCATTTTTAATGTATAACAGAAACTCACAATTTGCAATTACTGACATCAGCCCTTTAGCAAATGATCAAGCACTGGGATGCGTGTGTTTCACAGAGCAAAAGAAATGAACACAAACCGCTAACCAATCATGCTGCAGCACACAATTAACACTTTTTTTAGTATGTAAATATATTAGCAACTTGAAGTAATTTCCCACTGCCCAATGAACTCTTTCGATGTTGACTAGATTCGTTGAGTGTATTTTCAGTTTAGTGGTTTGTTATGAAAGGCTGTCTCAGCACCAGCCTGTGGCCCAGCCGTACATCTGCATGAAGCCACTCTTTCTTGAAAATGCTGTCTTCCTGTTCACTCACTGAATAGAGCGTGCTGGGCTTAAACTTTGATTCCTTTGGAGGCATTGACAGAACAAAAACCAAAACTCACTCTGTGAATAGAAACACAGAATTACCAAAGTACTTAATGGCTCTGCATGACATATTGGCTCTGCATCATTGGATTTAAATGTTCTTCTACTCATTTCTGTTTTACATCAAAAGAATATGCAGAATTAAGTCTGTTACTATGATAATATTGTAATTGGTATTATTGTAATTCTTACATAACATTTTAACCTGGAAAGAAGACGAATGTCACAGTAGGTGTTACTTGATGCTCCTCCAGTCTGGAGTTCCTACAGTACAGTATGTCACATATGCACCCTGCAGTGGCTCAGGCAAAGCATCCTGTCATGTTAGGGCCCAGCACTGCTGGCCTGCCTTCGTATGAATATCTACACCATCCAGCTCTGATGAGGAGCATATTTTTAGTGTGGCCAGGAGGACCCCTTGTATGTCTAGAGACCCTCTCTTCTGCAATGCAGTAGAGCCACTGGAGTGTACCTGCTATGGCAGAGAATGACAAAGTAGGTCATGATCTACATAATGGATCTCAACAAACAGGGTTTTATTAAACAAAACAGAATACAAAAGGACAACCACAAAACAAAGGGACCACAATGCATCAAAACAAGTTGGCAAGAACAAGAATTAAATTATAACCATAAAGTAAACTAACACTAAAAATTCAGTACAACTAAGAAGACATAGGTATTTAAGATGTGGGGACTGAGCAGAACACAATAACACAGGAGTAAACACACAGTAAGAACCACAATGACCGACTAAGGAAACAAGGCAAAGATATGCACATGTATGCATAGATAATGAGGGCTAGCAAGGGGCAGGTGTGGACTGTTATAGGCAATAGATTAGAGGCAATATGGAGTAGGTTAGGTTAATTAACAGATACAGAGAGGCTTGATCACCAAGGGAAACTAAAACAAGGAAAGCTGAACGTACTACAAACAGGGAGCAAAACAAGGAATGGTATAAAAAATACCAAATAATAACGTAGGTCATACAAATAATAAAACAAGGTTGCCATAAAAACAGGGGTACAGGAAGAGTAGTAATAAAGATAAGTCTGAATGACTGTCCACTCAGCCCATTAAGCTACACAGCAGCCTGGGGAACAGGAGAACACACTAGGAGCCAAAGACACTGGGATGACCAGCAACATCTGCTGGCTACTAGGGGAACTGACATTACAAAAGGGGGGCGGTCAGGGGCTGACCGTGAAAAGTGCCTGTGTAAGTTAGAGCTAAGGGATATAAAGTGGGGTTCGTTCCGTGCTTCTCACCTGCTGCCTCGGAAACCCAGTAGTAAAATCACAAGACTGTGTCACCAAAAGGTTGTGGTTTCAAGACCGATGAGGGGACTGGCTGCTGATCAAGGCACTGTGTCTGAATGACATCAATAAAAAACACGGACAGACAAAATGGATGGCAGGGGGAGTAATAACTAACCAAATAAATGACATTATAAGATGGTGCTGAGGCCAGTGCTCTGGGGCAGGTGAACGAAGGCTCATTATCTGCCATGGCTTAAAAGCGTGTTAGCCAGTAGTTGGAAGACATGGATACTCCCAGCAGGAATTCTCTTGCTTTGACATTCTTCCTCCTGTCTGGAAGGGGCTCCCGTATGGGAAAGCTGTGAAAGTAATCTGATTCCCCGGTGATGGTCATGAACACATCTTCTCAAAAGCTGATTTCCAAGCCTTACCACAAATTCCATTATTATTACTAGGCTTCCTTTACCCTCGTTTTCAAGTAAATTAGTATTTAGCAATATTAGGTGCTTATATATGTGTCATGAGAAAGCTCTTCCCCCATGAGACATTCTTACAATGCTCAATAAAAGCTTTCCCCATAAAATCCAAAAATTGTCAGTACGCTTATTTCAAATTGCAGGAAATCTAGTTTGAGGACCCAACAGATCCATAAATTGAAAAACAATTGTTTCTCATTAACAGTCATTATTTCTCACCAACTGGCATACACCTGCAAATGCCATCCATTTTATGTAACTGCTTCTCCTATTCAGGGTCACAGGAGACTGTCCCAGAAACTACAGGCACAAGGCAGGGAATAACCCAGGATGGGGCACCTACCCATCACAGAGCATATTTCCTCACCCAAGTACACCTATGGACAATTTGGCAACTCTAATCAGCCTCAGCATGTTTTCAGAATGTGGGGGAAAAAAACTGAAGTACCCAGAGGAAACCCCATGACAACACAGGAAGAACATGCAAACTCCACACACATGGAACCTGGGTGGAAATTCGAAACCCAGATCCTAGATGTATGAGGCAACAGTGCTAACCACTGCACCACCATACCACCCCTAACTGTAAATGTCAAATCTCAATTCTGTATCAAACTCATGAGACACAAACTAAACTGAAACATCAAATGATAAATATGGGCCACACTGACTCATAAATAAGAATCAATGGGAAGATATCTCCAGAGGAAGGCCTGTCATGGTCAGTAGGGGTCGAATGAAGACACAGACATTTTACAGTTATTTTTGTGGGGCATTTGCTTGGCTGCAGATTCTTAAATCAATGCTGGATAATGTCAAATCACACTATAGACTTACACTTTACACGAAACCTGACTGGAAAATGACATTGGCTTACAGGTTGCAGATTTATTGTCCAACTCTGAAAATAGGACAGGAAAAGGCCAATGCAGAGGAAGGAGATGACAGGGTTACAGGTCCATCTGAGGGCATTGAGCTCCAGTGGAGCATGGCAATCGATGTTCTGGCCAGACTGTTACTCATAGCCTTGCAGGCATCAGCAGGAAGCCACCTGTCATGGTTAAGACGTTTCACTGCTCTTCAGCCAGCCTTCCCTAGAGCCACCAAAGAGGAAATGCTTTGATGCCTCATCCACTCTATTCCCTCTGCCGAACCTCATCTCCTGGCCCCACTACAGGTCTGTCTGTCTCTAAAGAGACCATGGCCACACATCCATACCGCCAAATCAGAGGAAGCTGTATTATCCGTCTAATGTCGGGATCTATGGAAAAAAGACGCATTCTGTCTTTGGAAAGTTGAAAACGGAGTCGTATAAAGCCCATCTGTCCAGATCTTTTGGCTCTGACGGGAAGACACTTGATGTCTCCATGTGCCTGGATTAGGCTCCACTAGCCATTAGCTAGTAGCAGGCAAAATTAGTCATGTTTCTCAGGTTTGTCCACATTTCTGGGGTCTGCAGGACAGCTTAAAATGCTGCGGGCTGGAACAAAGGAGGGAAAGTCATTTTGCTTTTTCATTCTTGCCCCAACAAATAGAAGCTCCTTCTTCATACACACTGGAACATTTTGTTAACATTAAAAGGAGGGTGATAGGTCAGTGCCAAATCCTCTAGCCTTATTTTGTATGGTAAGACCCAGGCTTCCCAAAATGACCAGAGCTTGTCTGTGTTTGAGTTATAGGACAGAGATATATGGACTGACAACCCCTCAGACCCTGATTTGATCATTTCTTGTATTTGCTGGAGCCTGCAGTTTCTCAGATTCAGTGCCATTTTTGTGATTTTTTGACCCTCAGGAAGATATGAATTTAGCTGGAAAGACCAGAGATTGGTGCCATGCAGACATGAAGAAATGGCTGACCCTAAAACGCGAGTATCTGTGGAACCACAGCCTTCCAACTTTCTCATCTGGTCTGGTGGTCACTGCAGAGTAAAACATACCTTTTTGCCTCACGACAATTTCGAAACATGTGCCACACATGGTTCTCTGTGCTTCTGGTAAAATGCTACCGGTGCCTAATTACTGCGAGATATGGAGCACAGTCAGCTGAGAAAACACCAGTGCCCTGCTTCTAATCAAAGCACATCACAGACTAATCAAATGCTGGAGACGGTAATCAGATTAGCAGGGATCACTGAAATGCCAGCCTAAAGCCCTTCCCTGAGCCAAACCGCAGACTAAACGTCTAAGGCACGTTTCCTATTAACATGCAATTAGTCCCATTTAGCTGGGGCTGATTGCTTTCACATCACAGGTACTTCTGGAGGGTTAGCCAGGTACAAGGTGTAATGCAGAAGGACTGACACATTTGGAACAGAAACAGGCAGAAAAATGTGACGGAGAAGCTCAAAGTAGGCTGGGGCATCAGTATAACCACTAATCAATTCATCCAATAAGAACATGAGAAAAAAGAACACCAGTTCCATGAATCTCCCTACTGTCCCAATAAAAAAATTTTGAGATTCATAGATGTCACTTAAAACTTAACTACAGTGGCCTGTATCATGAAGCTGGATTTCTTGCTTAGCCAGCATCTTATCTAATTTGTGGTAGTCTGGACTAAATGAACTCGTAAATGAACAAAGATAATGTCCAGGTAAACTGGGGTAGCTTAAATCTGACAAGTAATCCAACTAAGTAAGAAACCTGCCTTCATGATACAGGCCCCAGGAAAGACTTGATCCTACCCAGCCTCAGCTGTCACTGTTTATATTTAGTGCAGCAGGGGTGAATGTGCTGCTTTCTATCTCCAAAAGTCCCTCTGCTTAGTCTTGCCTCTGTCTGTATGACTCCAGTTAGTCACTGTCTGCGGGTTAACTTGCCATGCCTTACTTTGGTGACCACTCTGACCTGGAGATTTTAATTTTTATCATCCTCATCCTTGACCGTTGACTACCGGGGTGGATTGGGGGGTGTTGCATGAAGCAGGATTTCTTGTGTAGTTGGATAACTTGTAGGATTTAAGGTAGTTTGGGCTAAAGGGACTTTATCTTCATTCATTTATTCTATGCTCAGACTACTATAAATCTCACAAGTTTTCCGGCTAAGCAAGAAATCCTGCTTTGTGCTACACCTACCTGGGCAGGATGGTAACCATCGCTATAATTAGGAATATTTTAAAGTAAATATAAACAACTCTAATGACCTAAAACCAGGACATTATACGGCTGCATCCCAGTGTTGTGCTGGTAGTGTGAGCTAATTTACTGAAAATTAGTAATTACAGTTACTAGTTATTTCATTCAAAAGTTATTCAGTTACTTTGCCAATTACTGCATATAAATGTTACTATGGTATTTTGGGTTACATCAGTCCTCTTATTAATTAATAACTATCCAGACAGCACACATAGTCACTGGGTTGTTGGTTTAGATTGCTAGTCATTAAATGACTGTGTTCCACTTCGGCCAAATAATAATATTTAACTTATTATATAACGTAATATACGTTTCACCGAGTGCATCTTCTCAATAATTCAGCAGAACGATTTAGCCTATTGTTACTGATTCCGTCATGCTGTCAATATTTATAATAACAAACATATAACTTTTTATTAAACTGTTAGCTTGGTTTTAAAGAGGGTACCTTCAAATGTGGTACACAGAATTAATCTACTCTATAGTATATAAATATATATAGTGTAACCTTACTGTGGGTTATATAGCCTATTCGGGAAATATAACAGTAGGCTAAACGTTGCATAGTGATCTCATTAACGTGGTGCTGACATCGGGGGAATGTAAAATCAATATGTGATGCCAATGTCTCTGTGATGTTATGCCAGTGAGCAAATGAACTCATAGAGATGTCAATTTTAAAGCACTGTGTCTCAACTGTCAAATACATCACACAAATACATAACAATACAACTGTAAAATTTTATCTATCACTGTATATAATATCATCCATTCATTGCAGAACTGTGAGGCAGGCCCAGAATTGAAGCGTGGTCTGTGCTGGGTATAGGGAAATGCTGTGCGCGGCAAGGCTGAAGTGAGACACAGCTCTGCAAGACCAGCCTGCGGTCTCTGGGGACTGACTGGAAGTGCCAGCCATTCAGAGAAGCATAGTGGCATGTCTGTATGAGGCGGGGCTAAGTGAGTGAGTGACAGGACTGTACGGCTGGCCTGCAATCTCTGGAGTGTTACTGGTAGCGCCAGCCATTCAGAGTATGACTCTGAATGGCTTCTGAATTCAGAAGTATAGTGGGCATGTCTGTATGAGGCGGGGCATAGAGAGCTAAGCATGGCCAGCCTGCACTCTCTCGGGACTTCCTGAACATGTCTGCCGTGAGTTCATACTCTGCAGGTTGCCAAACCATTGAGGAGTTTTCAGGGCAATAAACCAAGAATTTATTCTTGTGCTCCTCATTACTCCTGCTCTGGTGTAAGACCCCCCCTAGTGCAAGGTCAGTCAGTGGGTGCCACAGACCTTGGGGCGGAAATCTGCGTAAGAGGTTGTCCTCATTTCCAGCAATCAAGCCAGCAGGTGCTTACTGTATGCTGTCACTGTGGCAAACTGAAGTTTTCCCCTTCTGTTTAAAATCTTATCGCTTCAGTCGGCTTTAGAGTCGCTAGACGTAAAAAGAATAATGATAAATTTCAGGAAGATAGAAGTAAGGAAGCTGCAGATCAGAGGACCCCACTCCACGAGGAACTGGTCGCTCCTACATTTTCCATCAGTGTCCAGGCCAATTATTTCCCATCACTCTACAGCTTCAATGAACCATGCACATCATTCACACCACTAATGGAACACATCCTAATTGCTGGAGAGACTTTTCCATGAGCCGTACCCGTGGCCCTCCACAGGGAGCCTGCTGTTCAGCCGAATGAGCATCAGCCGTGAGTGCCTGCAGCCCTATTGCACTTGACCAGGAGTTAAAGCATTTCAAACCTGTCGCGCTCATGGCAGATGTGTTGTTTCAGGTGCTAAACGAGAGGCAGAAGTTTGGCTGAGCTGTGCTGTCATGCTAATCATTTCCGACAGTCAGCGAGCAACCCTCACAACAAGCAACCTGTCAACAGGACTGCAGGGATTAATTAAACAAAGTTTGGTCTTTCCCTTGTTATTTTGTCATCTTTTGTTTGCAAAGTGAGATATGCTGTTGTTGTTCTCATCAAAATACTCCTCTAATTTACGAGAAATTCCATGTGCTTGCCCAGGAAAGGCTGATATGATTGAGTTCCTTAAGCGTGAATGTGAACTGTGTGTGGGTCGTTGTGTTGCAGTAGTATTAAATACGACCGAGCCTTGGGAGAGTGCAGTGAAATGAAATAAGCATAACCTTCCCAAGGAGATATGCCAGGAAGGCTGCCATTTCGCAGCCAAGTAACACAGCAACAGCCTATTTATAACCAGTGGCAAATAGTGATGAATAATTTAGTATTTAATAATATTTAAATGGGAAAAAAGCAGACATATAGAGGAATTTTACAGGACTCCAGCCTCGGAACAGTTCACTCAAAGTAGTGTGACAGACTGAGCCAGTGGATGCATACAGATTTAATGTTTCCTGTAAGAGAGAAGCTCGAGAGACCATGCCGGTCGGCACGGCTCATGTTTGAGAATCCTCTCGCTGTCCAAGCTAAACTTTGAGGGTTAAATGTTCATTTAAGCAACAGGTGACTTTTCACAGGGGCATTGTAGGTCTTTTTTAAACTAAATTGTATTTTAAATATTTAAATAGTTCATAAAAAATGTTAACATTCCACTACCAGTATTCTCCCTAATTGCTTAAAGTCTTTGAAACAAAACTAGGTCCTTTCCTTATGTTGGATGATGAAAGAGAACCTCTAAGACACATTCATCAGGTTTATCAGTAGAAGTTCAAAGTGTGTTTGGGCTCTTTTTAGTCATTACAGCCTGAGGGAACTACATACTCTATAGGCAACTTCAAAAAGGTACCAAAATTAAGTGACAAGATTAAGTGAATTTACCTCATGCAATTGTTTTAGTCATACGATACTTACATACTTGTCGTTAATTTGGCCTACATTCGATATATATTGTTGTTATGTATTTATATAATGCTGCATGGATTTTCCACAAAAACATTTCAGTGATTATGGGAAAATCAGCATACCCCACCAGAGGGATATGCCACTCACATGGGGAGGGTCAAGGTACTGACCCAGAGGAAGTTCACATGTTTTGGGTTTATTTCTCTCCCAGTTAGTAAATAAACAGACACAGGGTTTCCACCCCTACCAGATCAGATGAGTACAATTGTGTTATCTAATGATATGGATATTGAGCTTCGAAGAGCAATGGCTGGGAGGTCACTGAGATCGGACATGGGGCCAGTCACAGAGATGTGCATGACGCATGCTAGACAATGCAGCCTTCATCTGAACATGGACAGATAGCAAACAATGGCGTTTCCTTAGCACTCCTGTTGATAGCAGGGAAATCCTGCTGATACTAATACTGTAATCTGTTCAAAAAAGTTGATCTTCTATTTACATAGAACACAAACCATTCCAAGCAATATTATTATATCAGAGGTTCTATATACAGCCGGTTATGTTCTCTGCATGTAGATCTATGCAAACTGTTCAAAACCAGATCAAAATTATTTTTTAAACCTCTGGATTTCAATCATAAAATTTATAGTTTAACTAATTATACTGAATATTGTGGAATAACATTGATGTTTACCATATGTATTTTATCAGTGAAAACACAGGAAGATGATTTTGCAGAAAAGATGCAAGCAGGTAATTTTGAAAAACTGCCCTGGTTCAGAGGGATCCTGGTCATGGTGAATAACACACATAGACATCCCTTCCTTCCACACTGTCAGTCAGCAGTTAAACTCTGAGGCTGACAAAAGACTCATGGCGTGCGGCTGCCACCTTCCCCATCTGTCATAGCGTAGTAATCTGAGATCATGTAGTGACAAGATCAGCTACCATCAAACTGGTATTCCAGAAATGGCAGAAACCTGGGAGGTTTGTTAATGCAGATTTTTTTAAAATGATAGTTACTTATGGATTTTAGGGGCAGTTATAAAAATTGAAATAAGATCCTCTCACGGGTTCGGATTTTTAGACGAGTGCATCTTTCAAAAATGATTACCATTGCCATTAATGTGTTTCGGTTCCAGTCTTTTGCCCGGTGTTCCTCATTGCTTTCTTGGTATGCATATCAGTAGGGATATAAATCATTGGACAGGACCTCAAAGATGAGGGTGTATAACCCTAAAGAGGCCTACAATCCACAGGGAGCGGTGACAGCCAGTAAAGGAGGCTGTCCAGGCCACAGTGTCACAGCCCCATCCCAAAGCATGACAAGAGGAGCAGGTCCTCATTGCATTTCCTCACATGATCCATGAGCCTGATCTGCGGCCTCACACATCAGCACTGCTGCAGCCTCAGGCATCAACGCTACTGCACCCGTACACATTGGCACTGCTGCAGCCTCAGGCATCAACAGTACTGCATTTGCACACATTTATACAGCTGCAGCATCAAACATGAGCACTGCTACAGTCTTTCATATCAGCATTGCTGCAGCCTCAGTCGTCAGCACTACTGCAGTCTCAGGCATCAACACTACTGTAGTCACACACGTCACTGCTGCAGTGTCATTCTTTAGCATTGCTGAAGTCACACACATCACTGTTACATTTGTGCTATCAGCCTGATACATCAGCACTGCTGGAGTTGGACACATAAGCACTGCTGCGGCTTCTCATATGGAGAGAGACACATAGTTTAAATTTGATAGTACTTGCAATATTCCAAGGCGAGTGATGAAGAATAGTTCAGACTCCCTCGACAAATAAAACAGAGATGGTGGAAAAATCCCCCCCACCACCACCACCTCAGAAGACAGCTTCTGTTTGGGAATTAGCCCAGTTCCTTTGAGGGAAGGAAAGCCCAGGTTTGGAGATCATATGAAGACTTGTATGCATGAGTGTTTAGTCTGAGTGGTGAGGCTTTGCTAATGAGTCTCCCGGAAAAGGGGGGAAGCATTCAGGGCCAAGGATATGAACATGCTATAGAGAATACCTTGAGAATATTGAGCAGCGCATTGGCTAGCCTGCCTGCAAGGAGGACAGCAAAGGCTGCATAGGCTTAACAACCATGCTGAAATATGGAAATGATCATGATGTGTTAGGATTTCAGCATTGCTAACCCCATTACTCTGAGACCAACACTCTTATTAGTGTTAATTTAAGAAATTAATGTTCAGTCAACATTTTCAAAGGAGAAACTTTGCGTACATGGACTCACACTCTCCCTGCAACTCAGGGATGAAAGGCCAAAGGCCACAATTACAACACTGAAAGAAATTACACTCTCCCCTCCCCCTGATATTTTACAAACCAAGCAGTAAAACTGGCTTGCAAAAGTCTCCAAGCTACTGCAGAATAATCCCACTGAACAAGCTGCTGAAAATGTGCTTCTGAGACACTTCCAAGTCGACAAAACCATGTAGCCCAGCAAAATTAATGTTGCAAGATCTGGCCGAACACTTACTGCTATTACTTCTGACAGGAATATGCTTACAAATGTAAAAATTTGAGCTATAACCATCCATTTTAAAATACCAATTTACATACTTGGACTGTAGGGGAGATGTATGCATATTCATAACGTGGCTCTTGTGTGTGGAATGAAACAGCATGAGTGAGAAATTCATTTTCCAAGAAGCTGCCCTCTCCTGGTGTGGAAAAACCTTAATAATCACAGATAGATGATCTGTCGACAGAGGAAATAATCAAATTCCAAACCAGTGTAATTATCTGGCAATGCCATTCAGAGCACAGTAAACATTTTGATGTTTTTTTCCATGGGAGCGATAATTTGATAAATGCTGTACTATTATTACAGTTTTATCCTCTGTGTAATGGTGTGAACAACTAATTACAGATGCAATTAGCTCCCTAGTGCCTCACTGCATGACGCAGTAAAACCAGCCACCGGCAACCCATAATGCACTGCAACATGACAATCTACTGAGGACAAGATGAGCCGAGGGGAAAACCAGAGATGGACAAGGAGACATTCATCACCTGAGTGCTGACAACTACGTTCACATCCATGGCAGAAAGCCCTTAGCCATAGTTACTGGCACCTGTCTTCCACAGTTTTGTGCATTTCCCCACCATTTGTTCAAGAGTTGATTTTCACTCCAATTTATTTCAGTACTTAGAAGAGCCATGAATACCTTTCCCCTTAAATAGTACCAAGATTTAAAAAAAGAAAAACGAAAAATGCATATGAAAGAAGAAAATGCATGTGTCGTTCAGAGAATGATCCATCTCAGTAGATAGTGATCACATATTTTAGTACATTCATTACATAATTAGCATTCGGAAGTACAATTGTCACAAACTGCTGCTGCTCTTTCACAGTAATACAGATGTGGTCACAGACATCGGTACCCTTCCACTCCTTAAAAAAGAATCACAATTTTCTGTGAAATAAGAGACTGACAAAAGTAATTCCCAATTCATTTTATGACTTAACATTATTTTTCATAATGAAATAAATGAAAATGGACAAAATAATTGGGACACCTATCTTAATATTTTGTAGCATATTCTTTTGAAGCAATCAAGCGCTTTCTGTAGCTCTGAATAACATTTCAACACTTTTCAATTGTGATGATTGCCGGGGCACTGACCAGGGAAGCAGGACATAAGCCGTGGAGTCGGGTAGCATGGGATTTATTCGGGTCAAAAACATTCGGAAACATGAAACGACATCACACAACGTTAATGACCAGACTGGGGAAACATACTCGAATGCTGACTGAAATACACAAGACTAATTGACAACAACGAGAAACAGCTGGCAACACAGGGATTCTACACAATGGAGCAAGGGGGCATGGCACACAGGAGGATCGGATGAGCAGGGCATGATATCAACTGGCTTGAGTAAAGTGGAAGAGTTCCAATACTTTTGGCCACATCTGAAGGTATTTAAAATATTTTTTCCTTTTTGGCAGTTTAATTTTTCTGAGTTGAATTAATTTCCCAACTACCAAGAGATACCAGAATGTAATCCTTCAAGAATGAAGCGGAACAACTTTAATGCTTTTTGGCTTTCTGATGTTCTGGGGAATTTCTGCAGATGCATTACTTCTGCTTGAGGTTTGAAAGGAGCAGGCTGCTGATATCCAATAAGAACTTCCCTGGGTCGAAGTGGATTATGCTGCAGATCTGCTTTTGCATATACACAGGCCTTTGGGAACATGCATGTGCCCAGGAGGTGACACTATGTGGGCCATCGCTTCCACTCCTTTGTACACTGTCCCACTATATCAGACCTGGCCCTAACCGGCCGTTGGTCATCACCTGCCTTTATCAGGTCCAATTAAATGTACTCTTGGCTTGGCAGCCAAACTCCATCTCATGTCTCGAATTCACCAGACAGAACAAAACTGTCCCGAGTAGCATTTATTAATAGCATAACCACTTGACCATTGACCCTGGCAACACCGGATTAGGAAAACTCGGTGATACAGAGAACAGCTTTGTTCAGATTTACCTGAAGTAAACCAGAGCATGATAAAATGGCTTAGAGGGTAAAAGGTTATTATTTTAAGATCATATTTACAAAGACCAATAATAAGCCATGGAGGGAAAAGAAGTTTCATCAGTGTCACACTCCTGTTATTATAGTACACGGTTTCTCAGGGAAGCTAATGGAGAAAGGCCTGCTTATTAGGGCCACTTTAGCTCCGAGCCTGTATGGTAAAGCATTACTTTGGCTGAGAGGTACTGGTTATTCCTTTGGTTATTCCTTCCAAGAAACAGGACACACAGCACATAATTGCTTAGGCCCTTGTGCAAGTGCCAGTATAGACACATGAATTCTATGTGATAAAAATGATTTGTCTAAAGTGTGTGGAATCTAACTACAGCTTGGCTGGGGTGCTCACATAGGATTTATGAGATTATTTGAAGATTAGTATATTACATCAGGAAATGTAAAAAAAGCAGCATGGTGTAGAATGATAGCTTTGATAGCCCATCTGGATTAGTAATACATAGTGTACACCTTCCTGTTCCTCCGGATTCACAATTGATCATCTTCACTATCAACTGACGTATTATAGCTTTAGGTTGCCTGGATCAGATACACCAATGCACTTCCTTTACATAAATGGAGATGGCAGATAATGTCCACCTCTCATCATCGATCGCACAGCACGCTGCACGGGAGTCATTCTGCTCTGTGGTTCATGGCCCAGTAGTGGAGAGACTTCCAGATAGACAGTGGCACCCAGGCAATGCGGGACTGAAGGACTACATCCTATCAGGTATCTGCCTGACAGCTTTCCCAGCCCTGCTCCACAAAGCAGCGGGGCCACCCCCACCCAAGCTAATCCCCCCAACATTCCCACTGATTCCCTCTCAGACCTGCAAAGTCCATCAGGACAGTACAGTCCACATTCCCTGCTCCAACCGCCTGCTGCTTGAGAAAGAGCCCACCTTCGGTAACGGGGTCAGGAGATAGGGGAGTGAATTTGAAGGAGTGGTATAAAGTTCTATATGAAGGATGTTTACATTGTCTGTACATTGTCTTTCTTTCTATGTGTTTCCTTTCTGTTTCATGGGAAGAAAGACTTTGAATTTCCAGAGATCAGATGATCGAAATGTCATTATGCGTTGGTTGTTACAGCCAAAGTGCTTCTATAACCATGGAAAAGCACAGTAAGGTCAGTAAAGTCAGGTTGAAATGTACACACAAAGGTACACTATAAGGAAGTCCATATCCTCTTTTCGGAGGTATGTAGATCAGGGCAATACCAGCAAAAAGCAGCAATAGAATAGTTTGTATTTCTTAATTCAACCCATATCACACAGCAAGTATCAGTACATTTCCTCTCTTCTGTGATACAGAGTAGAGCACCTTCTGACACCTGAACATCACGCCTGCATGTGTTTGAAGGAAATATAGCTTCACTGATTGAGATCTATCGGTTTTTACCTAAAAAGGTCTACATTTTATTCTTTAGTGTCATTATTTGAAATAAAGGCTGCAGTTTTGCAGCATTACATATTTTAGATCGCCTGCGTTTTTTTTTTTTTTTTGTGGAGATGTGTTAAAGATATTAAATACCTCAGTGGTAGAATCTCTGAGATGAACTGTAGCAATATTAAAGGGATCATGGCTAGAATAGTACAGGTATCTGCAGACTGGTTTTGGGCCAAACATGCTACTTTTAGTTGCTCAGATTGAGGGCCAAATTGTGACTACACCACATGCATTATCAGGTTATATTCAGAAAATCCACATACTGGAAATGAGGGGGTTAATAATTATATAGAGCGCACACTGCCAAGATCCGAAACTGAAGAATGTTCCAGATGTTTGGAAGAAGAAAGCAGCTTTGTTGATGTTTCAAATCGTTTCAACTGCTGGATCAAGGTGTCTTGAAGGGTCTGCTACAAAATAAGGCAAATAATGGCTTGAAGTAATAGCTACCTACCAAGAGAACACAACACAACTCTGGCTGACTGATCCAACGCAACTTTCGACAAGAAATCTGAGGCCCTTAAACATTCAAAATCAAAATAACATACTGTCAGAACAAGGACCATACTTTATACGAATATGTGTGCGCATGTGTTTTTTTTCAAAGGGGCACACAGGAAGAGAAAAACACACAGACTGCTTCCCGTATATGACTGCCTCCCATCGCCTGTAGAAGTAGCAGTGTGCCTGGCAGCCACTTAAGTGACACTCACAGAGCGCTTTGCTCCCTTAAGTCCAAACACTGCCCATTCCCAGCTGCCTCCTTGCTATAGTTTGGCTATATGATCTAAGGTGTATTTCCCCAACAGGGCTGAAATCCAGATCTTCCACTAACTGTGAATTTACAGCAGCTGGACGCATCACCTCCTTAGCTATCCTTTGTGTCCCATGTTGTAGCATGACAGTCAGATTTAAATATTACCTGTAGCTTGGTGTTAGGTTGCCTGGCTTCCCTGGAGTGAAGCATGGACTCTTACTGATTAATAATGTGGTCATTGCCCACTCCGCTTCTTAAGCCATTGTTGACTCAGTTTGGATTTCTGAATATCATACTTCAAATATGTGTTTGAGTGCATCTCAACCTGGTGCAACACTGTCACTGAGGTCGACACATCCATCACACCAGTTGTTCATCCGGGGTTGGGGTCAAGTGCTAAGCAGCCGCTGTTTTATGCTGTGCTTGGGCCACTATGTCAGTAGCCTGCAACGTAACTGGCTGCAGTGTCAGCGGCCTGCGTTGTAATTGGCCACAGTATCAGAGGCCCCTGACCCAGTTGGCCTCTCTGCTTAGGTGGGGTGACACTCCCCTCAGGCATTTGCCTTAGCCTTGCTCCAGTTTCTATTTATCTCACTATCACCCCAAGACAAAAATTTTGTCCATGTAATAAGTAGTGTGTCTTTTACCTTTACAAGTGGATGGTTCACAACATTATGACAGTATATTCACAGTTAAACACCTCATGGAGCTCTAGGACCATCCCCCACAGTCTCAGGCCTGCCTGTTGGAAAAATGGATAACGTATCATTTTCATCTCGTATGTCTATAGGGTTTACTTTATGGTTAGTCGGGTTAGTGCTATCAAGTATCAGCTAAAAGATAATGTTGAGCCCCACTGGACAGACAAATTCACCACACAATAACCGGAGGATGTCATTACCTTCACATCTATAAACCTGGTATTTTAAGGTCATTTGAACTGGGGTCACTCATAGCAATGTTCCAAGAGCATGTATCCCAGGATACACCTGGTTTAGCACATAGATCCTTTTTAAGCACTCTTCACCCAGGTAATTTTCCTTTGCTGGTGGCTGGTTTGAAAGTAGTTTGCGTTTTACAGCATTCCATCAGAAGTCCATGCAGCATCAGCCATGCTGAGAGACACTCAGAGATATCGCAGATAACAAACGGGAACCTTTTAGGATTAGGACGCGGTCTACAGCTGGCCTCAGGAATCATAGCTTGCAATCCACTGTATTGAAATATAAGCAATGGATCAGATTAGAAGTGAAAACATCCATAATGAGCATTACAAAGAAATGCAGCGTTGCATTCTGGGAAACTAACTCTTTGTACCCACTATACTGTGGATCTTGTTCCGCCCAAAAATAATTGCGCATGGTTGTTAATGGACCTTGTAAGTTCTGAGCAAGATTTGCTCCTGACATTTCCAAATTCTGTAACATTGCCATGGAGACTTGCATGGAGAAAAATTGAGAACTCCACAAAAAAATTAAATCTGGTCTTTACCTTTATTCCTCTATCACTACATTTGTATGAATCCAATTACTGCTAAAAAAATAAATGCTCACTTACTCAACTCATCACTTACATAAGGCTGTCTACAATAATCACTTTTCTTATAGTCTATTTTTCTGCCTCAAAACAACCTGTCAGACCTGAGTCAACCAAAAAAGGTTGTAAGGCTGGTTGGAACAGAGACCCTCTGGAACTAGGACCAAGGGTCACTCATTCATATGTTTGCTATATTCATTTTTGGAGGTGTCTGCATGAGTTACTGATAGGGTGATCAAGGGGGTGGAGGATTGTCCATCCGGTATTTAAGAATTACTTAAGAAGAGCATAACAATTGTACTTTAACTACAGCTTGGCTGGGGTGTTCACATAGGATTTATGCTATTATTTGAAGATTAATATATTACATATCAAGGAAATATAAAGAAGCAGCATGGTGTAGAATGACAGCTTTGATAGCCCATCTGGATTAGTGATACATACTGTATACCTTCCTGTTCCTCCGGATTCACAATTGATCTTCTTCACTATCAACTGCTAGTTGCTTTGGTCATCAAAAGTATGACACTTTGAGGAAAGAACTGGATGTTATTTTAACAGCTACAGGTAAAAAGCATATTTAGATATGTCAGCTGCCTCAGAGTAAAAAGACAAAGGCTGGTGTATGATGCTTGATGGCACTTGGAAACGCATTATTCGAATGGTGGCATAGATGCCGTTGCAGATCATTACTCCACTTCCCAGTGTGGGTATGTAGCCTATAGTGCACCACATCTCCCAGTAATGCAACTCTCATGCTTATTTAGGAACTGCCCCTTTACAGAATACTGATACACTGAGGTCTCAGCCTCACCCAACCTTGCTCTTTGCTGTCATCAGCCATGATGATTCCTGGGACACAGAAAGAGGAGGGCTTGGCTGGCCAGCTTAGGTGAAACCATATTACCGCTACACATGCTCCAAGCCCCTATGAGCTGGGGCGCACCAAAGGATGAGCGCAGATGGAGTACGGGACACTACAGCACTGTGGGGACCCCTGGAATGCACTTGCGTCAGATCGGCCTGTGTCGTCCATTAGCGCAATCCAAGGCCTTTTTGTTTGGTCAACTCACTCCACAGTGTGAGCGGGAGGAATGATCATTTGGGGGACAGATGAAAGATGCATCATGGCTCATATTTACACAATCCTATAGTAATTGTTTTTGGGTGTAATATAGCTGCATATGGAGGTTTTGTATATATGTCACTTTCATTCCCACTAAGGGACTTGGTTTTGCCAAAATTAGACATTGGAGTGTTCAAGTAAACACAGTAACTCTGAGAACCAACTTTTATCTAAAGGAAAAGTGAAATAGGAAGCAGAGCCAGCCAGAAACAGAGCCTGTGTGTGCAGTTATGAGCAGGAAGAAGTACACAAGTCCCTTAGGTGTGAATGAAGCTTGTGTACCTGCAGAGGGAAGGGCCAGACAGATGCTTGAGGATGTGCACAGGACCAAAGAGCAGGATCCAGATCCTCACCATTATAAATCCAGATTCCCTACGCAGTGTTTGCTCGCCAATGGGGGCGACTCATAGGAGCTGTCGGTGGCCAGGGAGCAAAGATTTACAGCAGGTAGCTCAGCCACTACCTACTGATGTCTGTTATTACAGGCTGATTTATGCCCAGCCCCATCCAGGCTGATGGCTTTAGCAGTGGCAGTGTGAGCCACTCCTAAGGTGAGACCCCCAGTAAGGGATGCTAGGAGGTGTCAGCCTTTTTGGGCTTGCAGGAAGAGATGTTTCCAGTAAACTGGGTGGGCAGGATAAGGTTAATATCCACACAAAACTCATATGAATGGCTGAAGAGTAGATACTTTAAAATGAAAAAACGTATCAGCAAAGGGTCTGTTTTTTGAGATTCATCTGATTATTTGTGGCATACTCTGGAGGATTTTTAGTTCAAAGGGATGTATACTGATTTGTTGCAATGATATCTTCAGTCCTACTTGTTTACTTCAGCTGGTTTTTATTTTCCATTAAAGACATCTGGCTAATGATAAGAATGAGATATTTGTACATTTTCACTGATTCAAGTTAGACTAATGATCTGATAAATTAAACCATCTATGCCAGGGGTGGGCAAGTTTATCCGCAAAGGGCCGGTGTCTATGCTGTTTTTGGGGATAACCTTTAGGTCAGCTGGTCAATCCCAGCCAATCAGTCCTCTATTTAGTAATCACATTAGGCAGTGGCCCTTATACACAACGGCCCTTTCTGGATACGATTGCCCACTCCTGATCTAAGCAATATGAATAAGTATGCAGACTATGATTTCATTTTGCCACAATTCCAGTAGATCCACTTAAACAGCAGGGACAGGGATCTGTAAATAGATTATGTGATATATGGTAAATTATTCGTCATGGTCTGTAGTGATCTTAGTCAACTTTGAAGCTTAGAGAACAGTAGAATCACTTAGGCAGGAAAATGCATCTGTGATTATGACCTCTGTACAGAAGTGGTTCCCTCCTATCCAAAAAAAGAGGTCATTCTGTAGCACCTCAAATAACCACATAGAAGGAACTCTAGTATGTTCCCTATTGTGGCATTTCAACTATGGCCACTGCATAGAAAGGAGGCACCTCAGTAATATGCATGGGCCACAAGTCATGAGGGCAAGAGGGAACTGTCAAGACAGACCTGCTTGCCAATCTATTCCAGAATGTCTGCTTTGGGAATTAAATAGAAGGCATGGTCAAAGAACCTGTTTTTCCAGTCACTTATGGAAAAGCATTATGTCAGTGAGGCTTCCTTTTCCCCGGCTGCTTTTTATTGGTGAATATTTCTTTAAATATATGATATATTCTATCCCTCCGATATCAAAGAGTATCAGGTTGCTTACTCATAGATTTACTGGAAAATAATGAAGATGAATGAAAGCATGGGGCTGTAAATATGTGGTGTAATATATCTGTATTATTGTACCCCCACACACTTCCAAGGCAGAACTTCTAACCTCACAGTGAAGGCAAGGCTTTAACCACAAGGCTGGTCAGCTTCCATGCTAGCTTATTATATCACATGGCCTCCATAAAAACTCTTCTGCAGGCTTTCCCCTCATCGGGCCCAAAGCTACAGATGGTGCCCATGCCAGAAAGGGAGCCTGGTCGCCTTCTGCACACAATCTTCACATGTTCATCTGAGAGGCCCTTTAAGAATGGTAGGGGCAGGGGTGAAGGCCTACAAGCTTCTAACATATCGCCCTGGGCTCCATCTGCTGCTTCTTATTCCAATCCATTAGTTCCACTGTCTTATGTCAATTCGGTTAGTACTGGTCTATCTCTAGTATAATGATTCATTACCCCCCATGCAGTAATACAGCATTTCCTGAGTGCATTTACAAATGCAGCTCCACCACAGTCCCAGTGAAGTGGCAGTGCACCTCGTACCACGCTCTGACCGCATCCGGAACTGTGCACTGCAGCAGCCCCTTCACCGGCCCGGCCTGAGAAACCAATCTGGCACATCTGGCTCATCACTTACGGAGGGAATGACCTCGACCACATGCTTCTAAAGCATATTATAGAGTTAATGCACATAATGGAATTTTTCCGTAACACTTCAGTTAAAACATTGCAATTAGTCCCAGACTGAGGCTTGATTAATCCTATGTGCTCTGTCAAGGACAAGCAAATCCAGTCTATAAAAGCTGGACTTTAAAAATGAAAAGCAAGCAGTCTTTCTCATAGGCGTGAGTGTATGCATTTGAGATATTCTGTTCACATCTATAGAACTGGAAACAAAAAAAAGAACATACATACCCCCCCCCCACACACACACCGTGTGCTCTGTCCACAATGCAGTTAATCCATAATCATTCTCCTAGGGATCCCAACTAGCCAAAATAACCTGGCCACAGAGCACCACTTGTGTTATTTATCTCCTCTGGCTCCATGCACATGTAAAGTCTGGAATATAGGTTACTTTAATATCCTTTAATTGGCTAATGAACTATAAAACACTGAACCCTGGCTGATGCTCTCACATCTGGCCAAACAACCGAGTGCCTGCACACCTGGATGGCCTTTGAGCACAGGATGAAGGTTGCATAACACACACAATTTCAGAAATAAGCATGAGAGGGTTACAAAAACGCATGTTGAACCTGCTCATGGGAAAAAGCTTCACTTGTCTGTAAGACATGGCTCAGAGTTTTATCTCAGCAGTAGTTCAGGGTACCTCATGAATCCCCTTAAAGGGCCAGGTAACATCCACATGTAATTTCTCTGTAATACAGAGAAATGCTTAATTCTCAGCAGTCTAACGCTAATAATTCAAAGAAATACCTGATAATACTGGGTAATAGTATTTCCATTAGCTCTATGTGTAGACCAGTGTTTCCCAAATCAGTCCTCAAGGCACATTGAATAGGTCCACACTTTAATGTTATCCCAGTTCCCAGCACCTGTAAGGTATTTAGAGCTCCTGATTGCTTAGGTCAGGTGTTCTGGGAACTTGGATAAAACAAAAATGTTCAATGTGCCCTGAGGACTGGTTTGGGAAACACTTGTGTAGACCATAATGGCTACAATCATAGCCATAGTCACTGTGGCACTGACAGATTACTGGTGAAGCTGTTGCTTTATGAGACATTTCTTCTGTAATCTTATTTTATCCTTATTCTCTTAAATTACTGGTACAGTAGATTGCATGCCAGACCTGTTCAGATCTGGCTATGAAAGAAATGTCTCCACTTCACATGTGGAACAAACATAAAATTAGAGTGTCCCATTCTCCTTTGAGGAGACTTCAATGTGAACAATGTGAAGGGGAGGTGGTCCCTATTTCTTGTCTTTCCTAAGGTTATATTCACACCTTCCAAATGGGCTTGTCTTCTACACCGATCAGACATGATGTTAAAACCACTGAAGGGTGAAGTGAATAACATTGATCATCTTGTCAAAATGCCATCTGTGAAGGGTGCCGTTATATTTTAGGCTAGGGAACAATCAGTAAGGATCTGAATGACTTTGACAAGGGCCAAATTGTAATAGCTAGACTCATTGATGTACATGGGAAGTGAAGACTACCCCATCTAAAAAAGTTATGATGGATTTGGGGGTGTGTTGTCACAGACAGGTCATAGTGCTCTTGCTAACCTTTGTCCACAGCAAAAGGCACCTGCAAAGGGCACGTGGGCATCAGAAATGGACTGTTGTGCAATCGATGAAGATGAGTCACACTTTCTGTTACATCATGTGGACGGCCTGGTGCATGTGTGGTGTTTACCTGAGGAAAAGATGGCACCAGGTTGCACTATGGGAATAAGGCAAGCTGGTGGAGGCAATGTAATGGTCTGGGCAATGTCCTTCTGGGAAACGTGGGTCCTTGGTCCTGGCTGCTGGATCCTATCATTCGTGTAGATATTACTGTGACATGTGCCACCTACCTAAACATTGCTACAGACCAAGTATACACTTTCACAGCAATGATATTCCGTGATGCCAGTGGTCTCATTCACCAGGAAATTTTGTGCCTTGACACACTAAAAAAAAAATTCAGGAATGGTTTGAAGAGCATGAAAAAGTTCAAGACGTTAATATGGCCTCCAAATTCCACATGTCTCAATCTGATCAAGCATTTGTGGGATGTACTGGACAAACAAATCAGATCCATGGAAGCCCCACCTCAAGACTCACAAGACTAATGGATCTGCTGCTAACATCTTGGTGCCAGATACCACAGGACATCTTCAGAACTCTTGTGGATCTTATGCCTTAATAGGTCAGAGCTGTTTTAGAGGTATGAGGGGGACCTACACAGTATTAGGTAGGTGGTTTTAATGTTATGGCTGATTAGTGTATGTGCAAGATGCAAGTCATGTGGAGTTACAACATCAATCGGGTGGAGCCAAATGTCCAGCATCATCCACTGGACAGCAATCTTTGCGTAAACAGGCAGTTTAATTCACATGCATGTGAAAGTATCATACTGTGAATGCCTTTCTATTTAATAGCTAAAGAATGAGATGTCATCACAATGCATGAAAATTAAAATGCTGACATCTTGTTATGAAAATCACTACTGCAGTACACCAATCGCACAGATGAACTGCACGCATTCACGGATTTCCATAACACATCCAAACAGTTTCCTGTTGAATCTTGCAAAAGTTAATTCTTGTGAATTACAATAACTGCCTGTAAATATGTATATATGCCTGTACCTACCATTGAGTACACAGAGATCAAGTCCTCTGTATTTTTCTTCAACTCCAATAACCACGATCCATTACTGGACACACCTTGGAAGGGCTAACACTTCTGACCTTGGTATTCTTCGGGTTACAGTCCTAATTGCAAATTATAAACAGAGGGAATGTATAAAAATATAGTCATCACCTTTAATTAGCATGTATTTTCTGGTTACAGAGCAGGGAAGTCCAGCAAAAGCACTACTTAAATCTGCTAAGATCATAAGTAGCTACTACACATGCAACAGTATGTGGACTGACAACACATTTGTAAGGCAATTCAAATTTGCATTTATTACAATTGTTTTGCTAAAGGCAGGAACCTGTATCCAGACTGAGAATATCATAAGGCGCTTCCCATGTACAGCAGGCCACTGAGGTCTCATGTGACGTCACAAATTTCAGGCTGTGGCTTTCAAAGAGAAATCCATTCTTAGTGTTAACCTTTCATCTCCTCTTTAGTTCCACGGGCCACAAGACAGGCAGTATATCATTTCAAAAGAAGAGAAAAGCTTTCAAGTAAGCATGTCCCTTGAAAAGTAACCCCAGCCATAATTATAGCACAGGGAAGATGGGTCACTTTGAATCCCGCAGCAGGTTGCTTGTGTGGTGGGATGTGCAAAATGCCAGATGTAAAGCCGTGTGTACACATCTTGTGTACATTTTTGACTGAAGTAGCTTTTCCTTCATAGAGTGCAGATCAAAGAACCATTGTGAAAGTTTGCAAATGATTTTATTCCACAACGGCTAGATTGTAGCTGTCTACAGAAATGCATATCATTACACCATGGAAGGAACAGTGAGAACTCTATTGGCATACATGAGGCAGGCAGGTCACCAAAGAGGTTAATACAGGATATCAGTCCATGAGTAACAGGTATCTGATAAAAGAGCTCAGTTTGTTTGTTCAGTAGCATCATTGGACTGAAAGCTGCATGAGAGTAGCTTGACTCCTAATCTGCATGCGTGACTTAAAAAGCATTTGAGAATGTGGCTACAGAAAGATCTGAAGACCCAAATGTAACTTAAAAGCAGTGGGACAAATTTGTCATACATGGGCTTGAGTCTGAAACCTTTTTAACATCTGTGAGCATATTACTTTTTAGGACTTACCGTTTTCAAATCCACAGTCTTTGGCATAGTCATTTAATAAAAATGAAAAAGCTAAGTGAAATAAATTAGATACTTATAAAACAAGCAGTTAATGTAATTCATGAAAAGAAATTCCTAAAATAAGGTTATGACTCTGCTAGATTAGAGAACAGGAATTATGTGGAACAAAATATGACTTAAACATGTCTGCAATATAAGTAGAAAACACGGTTGGCTAAAGGCTAAAATAAACACACACTGAACTGGTAGCCAGGTGAGGCCAAACAGATCTTGTGTATGCAGGTGTTTCCGTGATTCCTCTCCTCTTAGATGGCCGGTGTACCACACTGGCTCTGGTGAGAGCACTTCTGTCTAGCTTAGATTCACAGTAAAATTTTGGGAGTGATGAAGCCAATGCTCAGTCATCCAGCCCACCCCCCACACACAGATAGGGTAGATAAACCACAGTGGGGGTTCTTGGGAACAGCACAGTTTCCACTTGACTGTTTACCCTCCATGGGGGGTTAAAGACTCATAGGAAACAGATTGGCAGTACTGTTATACCACCTATACTTCCTTATACCCCAAAGTGAGAAACATGCTTTGAATTGACACCTTCTGCTAGTCTTATGGACGGGAGAACATTTTAAAACAATTTTGAAATTTTTAAAACAAATGTGAGGAAGCACTTCTTTACACAGCGTGTAGTTAAAGTATGGAATAGTCTTCCTGCTAGTGTAGTGGAAGCTAAAACCCTGGGTTCCTTTAAATCGGAGCTAGATAAGATTGTAACAACTCTGAGCTATTAGTTAAGTTCTCCCCAAACGAGCTTAATGGGCCAAATGGCCCCCTCTCGTTTGTAAATTTCTTACAGTATGTTCTTATGTAAATTATCATTTGCAAATAACCATTAATCTGCAAGGAATATGGGCAAAAGATTTACAGTTCAATAAAAGATTTTTTATATGTTTTACAAAATCACATTCAAGTTAATATAGCTGTGTGCTGTTAATACTACGGAGTCATATGAACATCCAACGCTGCATGTGTCATGGCCATTTTAGGCACCAGTACCATTAAGGCTTCACAGTAGCAAAGAAGAAACACCATGCAGGATAAGTGCTATTAGACAGAGTAGAGCTACTGAATAGAATGAAAACATAGCATGTCATTACTGGCACAATACGCCATTCTCGAAAACACATTTCTTTTATCCTCGTACATGTAAACTCGTCTGTCTCTTTAGATCTTGAAACAGTTTAAAAATTACAAAGCATGAAGAAGCTGAAGGCTATGGCTCAAGACAGAGTCAAGGAGTCATGTGCCTTCTGACCTATAGGTCATCAGAGTCACATTCCAGCCCAGG
The DNA here is from genome assembly GCA_015163995.2 of Mormyrus lacerda. Classification (NCBI taxonomy): domain Eukaryota; kingdom Metazoa; phylum Chordata; class Actinopteri; order Osteoglossiformes; family Mormyridae; genus Mormyrus; species Mormyrus lacerda. The sequence goes on from JAABNX020000070.1 coordinate 17,930,040, forward strand.
TTAGTACAGGGATTGTCGATGAGGGAATGAGCAGTGATGGAAAGGTGGACAGGTGTCTTTACTGCTAATCCACAGCTGTATCCATAAATCAGTGGTGCTGGGCTTTGCATCACGTGACCATACTGCTACAGAGGATGTTTTTAGGTAGGATTAGGTTTGGGAAAAGTTTGACACATTACACTGACTTGCTGGTCCACATCTCCCGGACATGGGGACGTCCTACTCCAGGTACCCGTCATGTCTTCATGTAAGACTGGAGAATTTAAAAGGCATAAAGAAAGACAGGCAGGCACCATGGCTGCACACAGAGGGGGCTTAAGCCACAAATCCTCCCCTTTTTATGGTGTTCATTTATGGTCACCTTTCAGCAGCTCGCGATTATCCTGCATTTGCTGCAGTCAAAGCCATTGCATGTGCTAAAAATCCAAATGTACTGTACACTACAGGAGATATAACGGTAATACGTAGCACTGAGCTCATCCCATCAAGAATGCAGGGACAGTTGCCATAAAGACCAGTGACCTTCACTCTACTTTGCAATGCCAGGTGTACCTCTGCTCTTAATGCATGCGGTTGGAGCCTCATGATATTTAGGTGGATTTAAACACTGAAAGCAGGACCCTTGTATGGCCTCTGTCACTCTGTCAGCGGCCTGCTCACAGACCTACTGGGTAGAGGTGAGGATGCCACCTACTGGTCCGAATAGGTCTCAGACTGGGCCCTTCATTCCAGTGCATGTGAGGAAGAGCATGTGCCTCAAACCAGTTTTGTCCCAACCCCAGAGAAATTGCTAGCACAAACCTAAACACACAAATTCCGTTTGGTTCAGTTTGGTAAAATTTTCACAAAAATTTTCATAAATGTGGGTATTTATTAAACTGAAGGAACATAGCATCTGCTCCATTTCTTTCTACAAGTTTGAAAAATGAATTGCTTTATTGCAGCAATAATTGCAGAAATGTAAACAACATAACAATATGATATAACAGTATAACTTCCTGGCTGATATATCAGAGACTAGAAGCTGTAATGGAAAACCTACGATCCCTCACGTGGATGTGACCGATGATTCCGGCAACCGCTTTGGGTTAATACCGGACCCTGTGGACTCTATTTTTACCTGGTATTGTTTATATCCGATATTAGGCATAGGCTTCAAAGGACTGCACACGGGAGAGGTTTGCGTGCTGTCATGCCTTTGAAATCCAATACTGTTGTGTGATGTTGTTGGGGCGACTGTCCATCAAAATGACTGACCAATAAACAAGAACCTTAAACAGGGTTATGTGAACCTGTCAAAAGACAGTTAGCAAACATTTCATCATGGACAAAAATACAAAACATTATGAAGCAATCCAGGAAGCTCTATTTATAAGAAAGTTGGATTATTTACATGCAGATGTGCATAACATAAGTGTGCGTCCTGCTTGTCGGAGATATGAGAAAGATGCCGTAGACTGATATCCAGCATGGGCGGCAATATCAGATGTCCCAGATCTGGTTGGGGGAAAAAGCATGCATGAAGCATCAAAGCACAGGACATCACGGATCAGTTCACCTTCATTTAAGAAAAAAACGTTGTTCCATGATGCATCTCTTCCTTTCTAAACGACTGCACTAGTTTTCACTGTGCTAATACACAAATAGTTAGATCAGAATAAGCATGAAAAGCTAGTCATAAAAATAGCTACAGTTTAATCTTGTAAGATACATCTATAGCAGGTTTGCATTTCAAGATGATTGAACTAACATTAATGCTAATGCAGAGGCGATCGCCTTGCACTTTAACTGCCATGTCAAAATGGCACACAGGATTCTGATTCCTACAGTGTTGAATGAGACGTGTTTCTTCAGACTGGATAAGAGCAAAGAAGGTTCCAGGAGCACAGTCACCTGAGAGGGAGACTCTGTACCAATGGTGCATTTTCACACTAATGGGTCAACAGGGACAGGACGCCTTCCAGATAAATGGACATTTCCATTCCTTTTTCCAGTGGCTCTACTCCAGCTCTCATGAACACAGACAAACATGATACTAAATACCCAGTACTTGTCAGTGGCCTTTCTTTGTGCTATGTACCTGGGCCCAACCCTACAAGCAGATTTACAGACATCCTGTTTCATATGTCCTTTGATTGCCGACAACGCTGGTAAAATTTAATTGGTGTAATTGAATGACATTTGTACTGTAAATGGCTGAATATCCCTCACTGGAATAAAACAAGAGTGCAATGAACTGCTTTACACTGGTTGTGGCTCAGCTGCAACCACATTTTTCCCTTCCGATTTAAGGGAGAGATGAAAGGTTGTTTCCTAAAGAAAATGTTTTCCAAGCAAAACCGACTAGCGATAAAAGACTCAGCGAAGACAGGAGCAAATTACAAATTACAGATTACAGGAGCAAGCAGATTACATTTTAGAAATTATAGGAGCAAGCAGATTACATGGTATTTACTTCACTCTGAAGCTACACCTTGAATTGTGCATGTTTACCTCCTTAGATTATATAAGTATCTTTTAGGTCACAAACCTTGTGGAAGCTGGTGTTCCTTTCTAGGGTGCAGTTAGAGACTACTGATGTTTCCATGTTAACAATGGTAGTTTGTTATTTGGCATCAACTATTTAGCTTTTCATTTATTGATGGCTGGGAGAATGACAGCATATGTTCAGTTGTCCTTTCCTTTCTTAGTTTGGTTATATTGTTGTTTCATAGATGATGTGGATAGTGACACTAATACAGAAAACTATATGACATTCATATTACGCTCTTGTTTCCCACTGCTCTGACTGGGCTAACCTCCATTTTGTAAACTACTGAATATTGCTTTCTCACTTTAATTACATGCAGGCATTGGGGTACATTCACAAAAATGTCTGATGTGTTGTATTATCTGTTCAACAGATCACCAGGTTGTCAGTACAAATGACTGTAAAATGCACTTTACATGAAAGCATCAAACAGCCTTTAAAGGTAGAGAATGACCTAAAAAGACAGCTCTGTATTTTTATCTGGGCCCGGGTGGCTGCTGCTCCAAACCTGTCTTCCACAGGAACAGGAAATGCTACAGATTGCCTGGGATTTGTTGCCCAGCCAAGTTTAAATGCCACTGCTAAAAATACCAGGCAGGAATGCAGGCTTGGCGTAGGGTCAGGCTATTGGGCCAGGCCACGTCGCCACGCTGAGGACGCGTTTCCTCACAGCAGCGCTGCTGGAGCGTAACCTGAGCCCAGGTCACAGTCTGAGTCCTTTGCTTTAATGCCTTATTCTGTCCTAGGACACTTTGGGATGACTTAGAGATGAGGGCTTTGGGGATCTATTCCCATAGTGCCACAGTGAGGACTTTGTTTATAGGTGCTGGTCTGGGAATTGGGTGAGTCATCTGGTCCTAAAAATACAAGCCCAAGGTATCAGTGCTGGAGCTGGGCGCAGCCCTTATTTTAATGCAGACCTGTTCTTGTAAAGGCCCCCCCACCTCACCAGCCACGCAATAACATTATAGGGACATCATGTTCAAATGCTGCCATCTCCGCTGACCTCATAAATGAAATGCAGCCCATGGCAAGCAAGGCTGAGCATCACACTGATGTGCCGCGTCCTGCGACTGAGATACACCTTGATGGTTCCCTAAGGTACAAGTGGGACACATTCACTTCACCTCTGCTGAAGCTCTTGTATGAGTTGCCGAGCTGATGTATAGTCTGCAGTCAAACACACCGTACTGTATTTACACACTTCAACACTATTTTTAAGGTCATGCTATTTTGCTATATGCCCATGGCTAGTTTTAATGTAGGGTGGGGGGGGAGTATTGGTACATGTCACACATCACATTTTCACAATCTCAAATTGCATTTTATTTTTTTAAGTTAATGTCTAACAGAAACTGAGCCGACAGTCCAGAACAGGAGACACTGAAATACTGTAACAGGACTGCATACCTGCTAATACATTCCAAGAGGCTGCCTCCCCATCTGAGATTACCATATTGTCTCCAACTAACATGGAGGTGTTTTTCCCCCTTAGCTCTTGAGGTGACATGAAAACTTGAGGCCTGTCAAGCATTTCGGCACACAAGCAGCGCAGGCTGGCATCGAGCTAAATTCCAGGTACACGAAGTATCACTTCCTCGCTGAATGACGCTCACATGACACTCAATGTTCTGAAGAACCCCAAAGCGCAGCACTGCTACACATCTGCTGGGTAACAATAAACATGTGGACATCAACTGACTGAATTCAGTTTGTTTTTACCACAATGCAGCTTGAGTGGGAGACTTTAGAAAAATCCATGTGTATTACATTCACTTTCTGCATTTTATACACAGATTACTAAAGCCTTAAAACTTAATCCGATTAAAGATTTTTTTATTGAATAATTGTGGATCATACTTAAAATTATTAATGTGGCAGGTATGTAAAATTCCCCTTTCTACATCTCAAAATGCACCAAAATTAAAATCAAATCATATGCAGAGAGATGTTGTGACAGCTTGTGTAGACATGCTGATAACAGGGTTGTACAAAACCAGCACGAGGCTTGTAAAACACCTAACGATACCTTCTGGCACAGCCATTCTTAAACACACATGACTAATAAATTATGAAAGCAAAGTGGTGCAACATAGCCCTGAGTAAACAGATGTTAACAGATTTTCCATCTGGCTCTTTGCGGACACCTGAGTGAGCTTTTGAGGCACAAGGTGCTGAAAAGCCACAGGACAGCCAAACATTCACAGCCAATTAGTTTGTCAGAGGATTGGATCACCTCATGCTGTCTAAGGATTCAGGCGTAATTCGTTACCAGCAGCAATAAACATCAACAGTGATATGAGTTTCAGGCAGCTGTTTAACCAATTTAGTCGGCTGCCAGGTCTTTCCCATGGCTATCTATTCAGCCACTTCAACAGCGATTATACCCAAACATCAGGAATTAATTGCCTGTTTTTTTTTTTTTTTAATAAAACACGCTTCTCCATGTAGACATACTATATAGAGCTGTGTTACTCCAGTTCAGACTCGGGTCCACGTGTAAATGGACTCAATCAGGTCACACACATTCATGAATTTTCACATGGTCTTGACTTGGACTTGAACACTTGTATTTGGCTGACAGCCCTATTTCTGACTTTAACTTCTGAGGGGGCAAAGACTTGCCAGGCAATTTCACTTTGCATTGGACGGGGGGCGCTGGCAATATAATTCACCAAGGGCACCATATCAGCTAGGACCGGTACTGCAACCAGTCATACCCCTCATCATGTCAGTCACCAATTACAGTATCTGGTTGGCATACATGAACCAATATGAGTTTCCGTGTAATTCATCCAGTTAAAATAGCACACTGTGAATGCCAATATTCCAAATAATCAGTTATGAATGAATGAATGTTATATTCAGAGATGTTTCAACCAGCCAGTTGAGTATAGAGAATCACAGTAACAGAGTACTCTCTGGACCTGAATTATCTACTTCTGTTTATACTTCATTTAGTGCTTTTCAAGACACCCAAAGCACTTTATGGAACCAATGAGGAGTTACTTCAACCACTATGACTGTGTAGCACCCACCTGGATGATGTGACGGCAGCCATTCTGTATCAGTATGCTCACCACATAATAGTTCAGGTGGTGAAGGGGCAGGAGAGAATTCACTGGTTAGATATAGGGAATGATTAGGAGACCTGATTTGAAAGGGCTAGTGGACAATTTCAGCTTTTTTAATTTTATCATCTTTTGAAAGATACCCAGGGATTTTTTATGACCAAAGAACATCGGTCAGGACGTTGGTTTTATGTCTCATCCATAGATACTGAAGTGACTGGCACGACTTCCAATTTCTATCGCCATTTGTAAAGGAAACATAAAGACAGGTACATAGGCTAATGCTAGTAAATTCCAGTGAAGTCTGTTGAAGCAATGACTCTTGTTTTACATACTAATGTAGGGATAGCTCTCCAGCTAGAAGCCAATGTCTTACAACACACATTGCATATCTTACACATCGAAGACCTTGTTCTCCAAAGAGACACAGTCAGTCATTGTGCTTACCTGGAGTAGTTATGTTTGAAGGTTTTAGGGGAGATTTGGGGTAACTGATGACCACAACACCCACCAAGCCCCTTAATCGACCCTGCACATCGTCCGACCTTCGCCTGCCCCTTGACCAGGATTATGTCTGCACCCTTGGTTTAGTTTTTGACTCCTGACTTGGACTTTTTCAACTACAAGCTGCCTCATCCCCAATAAAGTCACTGTACGCACCTGACTCTGCATCAGCATCAGCATCAGCATCAATTACTACCTGAATTTCAAAAATTATTATTTCTACCTATATTTGCTATATTTCCTATTCAAATTCATGTAATGTATGTTTTCATGTAAAACAAGAAATTTCTATGTGACCCCAAACTTTTGAATGGTAGTGTGTATTGAGTAAAGAATAAACCATATCATTAAGCAGAAATCAATTGAATTAATTAGAATTAAGCACATACTGAAAGGACATTTGGATTGGTGAAAACGTGCTTCAAATGTTTTTGATAAGTCTGGTGGAAAATTAAAATACAGCCCTCGAAGGTCCCAGCATTCTTTTTGTGGTTTTGTATGCTGCATAACATTGCCATGTGTGATGGATGTCTGTTGGACATAAACGAAGACACATTAGAGGACATTAGAAGACATGCTGCTGAACTGTATGTGTCCATACCAACAAAGGAGTGTACACCAGCTGCAGCACTGGCAAGGAGGGGTCAGCTGGCAAAAGAGCTGAAGTGTGGTAAGGAATCCAAATTGTGAGATATAGAAAAATAATTGCCTTTTATTTGAACATTTAAAAACACTTTAAAAAATGTAGGTTGTGTTTCGTTTGACAATTTATAGGGACATACAAATTGTCCATTTCACATAATAGTTTTATTCTAAGAGATACCGGCACAAAGCCTCTTATAAAAAAACAACAAAAAAAATTTAAGAACTGCAGGCCCAAAATAAAAAAAATAAAAAACACACAAGTCCCCATTCCCAGCTGCTGTGCTCATTCAGCAGTGAGCTCTTATACCACTTTTTATAGCACTTTCGGCACTGACTGCATGATCTGATGATGCCGGAAAACGAGGACACACTTGCTACCTCATCCCACGCCTGCTTCACCTTGAAAGAACAGTGATGCTCCATAGATGATTTGCTCACGCCTTTTCACCTTGCGCACTAGCATGTCCATTTCCTGAGGTGAAAAGAGATCTGGCTTGCCAAGTAAATTGTAATCATACCATTGTAATATGAATCCGCTGTAGATCCTGCACTGCTGCCTTTTAAAGATGAGGTGATGTGCCATTCTGGTTGGTTCATTGCATGTTATGCTCAAAAAACGCCTCTGAATAATTAACAGGACAATAACAGGACAAGATTTTTGAGCCTTCCTTTGGCACAAAATCTATTTTTTCCGACGTCCAAATAGCAAAATGGATTTGGACACAACCATATACGTTAGTTGTGCTTTGCGCTGTACACTTTGTTTAAAATTTTTTCTTTTAAACATTTTTTTCTTTTTTCTTGACTGGTACTCAACTAAGGTGGACCCAAACACTACACTGATACTATAGCCACAGTAAGTCTAATGCTACTGCAGAGCTTATTAATGTATGGACAACAATGATGCATTCAAGTGATAATGCTCTGTGGTACATACTGTCCTTTAAGTATCCTACGGGAAAACAGTGATTTCTCCACTGGTATGATCGAATTGTCATCACTCTACATTTTTTTTTTTTTTTTTTTTAAGTTTTTTTAAAATGCTACACTTTTTCTTCTTAAGTGTTATAAAATCGACATGCTGACCAGCAATGGTTAATGTCTTTATTGTTCCATTTCACCTTTAAAGTTCATATTTGGTTGGCTCCAAGCATAAAATAATGTACTAAGTACGTACATGGTTATGTCACACGCTACATCTTATATCTCATTTCAAGTGCAAATACAAGGATGAGCAGACTTGCTTTCATTTGCTTATCTGAAATGATAGCATCAAGACAGAACATAATGTGGTAACCAATGAATAATTTACTTATATTACAGTTATGTTACATTAACATTTGCCACGGTACTGGATTATGCAGAACCCTTTTGTGTCTTGTTATTGATTAAAGAGATGTGCTTTCAAATTTTTCACATGATGAAAGAAAAATTCAAAAAGCAATTTAGGTGAAACTAAAGTAAAACAAAGTTACCAAACTTGATATTCTGCATCTGTCTTCCCCAAACAGAATGCAGATCAAACACAAATCAGAAGTGAAATTAGAGTAGTTAGAATATACTTCTTTTTTTATTTGGACATAAATTAAATCATTTTTCTGTCCAGATTCAGATGTTCTGAACATTTCTACTTCAGATGAATTACCAGCAAATTTTGTAAAATGAAGAGCAGTTCATTTTAAACAGGCTTATTTGATTTCTGACCTAGGTCTATCCCAGTTAGTTATCTGCTTGTTAAAAGCAATGGACATCTAAACAAAGCAGGGCAAGGAGTGTGGGCCAAGTTGCAGGGTTTTTTTTCCAACAATTAAACTGGAAACAAAAAATTATGTATTAAAAAATTGCTGACATCTTTCTTAAGATTTTAAAGAATCTTTTTGGGGTTTCCAGGAAGATCTACGCATTTATTTGGTACCAGTTATTTGGTTGTCAGACATGTTGTATGTGCTTGTTTCTAAAAGTTAATACTTATTGAATTTCAGGTGATTATGTGCTGTTTGGTCTTGATACAGCTATGAAGTGGAAATTTCAATTTAATGAATAATTATATGATATGTGAGGTTTGCATTTCATGTTACAATTGATATATTTGCCTTAAATTTCACCAAGGGGTGCCTAAAGCTTTGCAAAACAGATTAGCTCTACAACAAACTTAAACTTTCCAGCATCAAATTTTCTTATTTACTTGCTTAAGGAGCTATAGGTCTTTACTTATTAATGGTGGATGATGTTCTAGTTGCAAGATTAATGGTTAAGAAATGCTCTAAGGGAAAATAAATGTTAATTTATTTTGGAATCGATAATGTTACCAGTATTAATGAAAATATGGAGGTGGAATCTCAAAGTATATATCACGCATATATATAATGTAAATGGGACCAGAATAGGAAGCAGAATGAGAATAGCAGAGAAAGCTTCTGCCTTTTGCTCAGGTTGTATGGTATCTGAGACTTGACCCCTAGTCCTGGATTGCTTTGTGTGCTTTATAGTTTCTATTGTTATAAGTTGCTATTGTGTTATGCATTTAAATTAGTTCCAAAAATAGCTATCTGGCACAAGACAAGAATGCAGCACATAACCAGCTCTGAAAAAAATAAAAATCTACAGACAAACTGACCAAATTTCCACCATGCTTTTCCTGCTAATTGCGCTCCACAATAAACATAACACAGCATGGGTAAACACAGTTAACTCTCCATGCTGTCACCACAGAACAACTGATATCACCCAGAGACAAGAGGAAACTCCAAGTTTTCCTGACCATATTAATTGGGAAGTAAAGTGACAAGGAAGCTCCACCCTGCCGCCAAGGACTTCACTTTCCCATGAGAATGATTCCAGAAAACTGGACCTATCTTACTCATTCATTGTGCTCAGAAGTGAATGCCTCACACAGACAGCAAGACCCCGGCTAATACTGACGTGACTGGCCATACATCCACATTTCCTACTTAACATTTTTAGAAATGATTAAAGCATTTTGCTGAACTAAGATGCTCAAACGGTTTCATGCAGTTATGCTTACACACAAAATCTTAGGCCTTTAAACAGAAAAACCATGGACGTTTTGAAAACAAAGCCAATATCCTCCTCTTATGCAGTTATAATACGTTTGTTAGAATGGTCCACAAGAGGGCGCCAGAAAAACAGATTTTAGGCATTACGAATAACAGAACACAGAAAGGATATTTGCATAGATTCAGGTAAATTATATACATCTGTTGATCAGTTGTGCAATATGCTTTCACCTCATTTCTAAGGACTATATAAGGACTAATGGGGTATGAATTATGGTCTTGGTTTTGTGTTAGATCTGAAACAAATAATTGAGCAGACATACACACTGGAACATTTTGTGTGCTTTCAACATATAGGCAAATTTTTGTCACAACATAAAGTCACTGCATATTATGACATCTGAGAAACTAAGCCAGAGATAGTGTGAATCTCTGCACATCACTGTGCACAAGGTTGATATTAACTTTGTTTCAATTATGGAAACAACTGTTTTAATAATTACCCTAGTTGGGACATCACCTCTGATTAAAGGAGCTTGCCTTTCCTGAGATGCTTCAGGACTTCAAGGAAGAGTTTTCCCTCCAGTTCCCCCAACTCAGAAAAAGCTGGGGAAGTCATCTGTTGTCGTTCGAAGGGGTTACAGGCATCTGGAATATGTATTTTAGTTAGAAGCATGTATAGAACTCCTGAAAATGTTCAATTATTCGGCCGGATATAACATTTTTGGTGACCAAAGCCAACATATGTCTATAAAGTGTCTGCATCTTCTCCAACTTAATTTTTATTGCTGCCATCTGTTCTGCTTTTATGGAAGAAGACCGGAAAAAAACATTGTTTGTGCTTGATGGTCTCTATTGCTGTGCAGATATTATGACAATAACAGGCCAAAATCCAGGATCTTCAATTTGGCTAGTAGTTTAGTAGTTTGACACCATATTTCATGTATTTATGAGGTGCAATGTCTTTGTTTTGGTCAGTGGTAATACAAGTCATTTTGATGACTTTAACATTAGTATACAATATGCTTCAGTGCATGCTTGAATTTCAGCCATCAAGAACACAGTCAAGTTTGTACTGACTGACATCTTACGTAAATGCAAGAACATAAAAATATATACAAGGTGTGTATATCTGAGATGTGCATACTAGTTTGTGGTTACCATAAATAAAGTACATACTGAAGGTCTGTAAATAATAGAGATCTCACATTTGATATACCACCGTACATTAACGTGATTAATTGCAAGGCTGTTAGGGTTATTACAGAGTATTTACGTTTCAGGCTTCAATGGTCTGCTCAGAACCCAGGAACTGACAGTCCACCTTTTCTTCATGCTGTTTGTGAAATTGATTTTTGGATTGTGAAGGTTCAGATAAACTAACCAGAATTAATGAATTTAATTAATTTGCATCTAATTATTTTACAGTTCACTGCAAAAATGCTCTTGTACGTCTGTGACTGAAGGCCTGTAGAATTAACCAGCCATATTCAGCCGCAGTCAATTTTGTAACATCCGTATAATTATTGAATTTAGTTTATCTTTTACTGCCCTCTGCTGGGCATTTCTTTTTTCAATTTTTAAATTAAGTATTTTTTTGTTTAGTGTAGTTCAATTCATGGTTAGAATCAGAATCTTTTTACTCTTCATGAAAAAAAATACAAGACTTTTGTTTTGGTAGTGGCACGAGTATACAACTTAAACGTAATGTCAAGACAAAAAATACACAACTATGAAGATATACAAAACAATAAATATAATAGAGAGATGGTGAATAGGTAAATGTGCTATTACTAAATAAACAAACACTTAGGCATAAAAATCAGGGTGAGATGACAAGATGGATAGAATACAAACAATTTGGGGGTATGTGACGATAAGCTTAGTCAGTAGGAGTATAAAATACAGTGGTTGACTAAGTGAGGAAAGGTCACACAGGGGCCAGTGTGCTTCTCGTGGAACCTCATTCAGGAGGGCAATTGTCTGGGGGAAGAAACTGTTCCGGTGGCAAGTCATCCTTGTGTTCAATGCTCTTAGTCTCAGCTAGCTTTTGAGAATGAAGATGTCTGAAAAGGGATGGACCAGGGTGAGAGTGGTTAAAGATTATTTTCTTAGACCTGTCTGTCATTCATGATGAGTACAGAGCTTCAAGAAGAGGGAGTTTGCAGCCCATGATCTTCTCTGCAAATGGCACAATTTTCTATATTGTTCGCTTAGAGTACAGTGAGGTATTGCTGTATTGGTGGGCTGGGAGCTTGCACCTTTGTGATGTGTGCCATTGCACTGTGTGAAGGGAAAAATATTGCAGCAGTTGTTTTCACATAACAGTGCCTCAGCTCACACACAAGCGCTTAGATGGTGGAGAGGTAACCATTTACTAGATATGCATGTATGTATTCTAATGATGAACATATTTTTCAACCACCACTTGTCAAGATTATGATCCACATTTTGGCAGAATTTGACCAGGTACTGTTTAGCTTATCTAGGGTATTAAGGGGCACAGGTTAACTGGCATAGGTTACAGCAGCTACATAAAGCAAAGTAACCATCTTTTCTGATTTTTAAGTATAGTCGAGTTTTCTCGTGGTTAGTATAGTCACATTCTCATGTAAAACTACAATGTTATCCAGGAACTTTGCTACCACTAAACAAATTGCTTGTTTTTTATTCTTACCGATATTTTTCCAAAACCAGTGAGTAGTCGTATTTATCACCAAATCCATTTTTTCTATTGCAAAGTGTGTGAGAGGTTAGAGTGAAATGCTAAGCTTAGATCGCATCTATCATTTTAATATTCACTGGAAACGATGAGGGGTGAATTTCCCGAAATTTTCTTATCGATACGTCGTTCGTAAGTTCTGTCTTTTAACATAGAACTTAGGAATGATGTGGTGCTAGGACGTCTTCGGGAAACTCACCCCACATCGTTTTCATCATTCGAATATACACATTTAAAGCTCATAATAATCCTCGGACTTTTGGATCAGGGCTATGCCATGGACGTATTACCGTTGCACTCATTGTTGTAAATTCTTTGTTAAAAGGCAGGGTTCTGCTTGTGTTAATTGGAATGAATATCAAAGATTATGAACATTGTGTCATACTGAGTATTTGATTAAATTATTCTCACACAAAGTGTGCTGTTAGCCTAGTGTGCGCGTACGGGGAGTCGTTTTTTTAATCATCTCACCCCTATAAGTGGTTATGGATGTACCCACATGTTGCTAATAAACTAGTTAAAAATTAAACGCTTGAACCATTCAGTCTTCTTGCACAGTCTGATTTATATCTGTTGTGACAGTCCTACAACTCCACGTAGGTAAGAAAAGTATGTGCTTCTTTAACAGTTGATAAAAACAGGGGAAAATGACGAATTAGTGCTACCATACCAGTTTATTTTTGTCACCCTGTGAAACCGAGAGTTGCGTGTTAGTTGTGCTTCTTAATCTTTAAACCACACTGTAGGGATACCGGAAACCGATTTAAAAGGAGATTTTGTTTACTGAAAATTTCAAGATTTAGGGCTGTATTTTCAGAATTAGCAAGGAATTAAACAGGTCGTTTGTGTCTCAAACGGTTCATTTTGTTAAAACATGCGCTTCTTTCCATCTGTCCGCTGTCTGTCGGTCTTTCTCCGGGGGCGTTTTCGGCGTGTTTTCCTCCGTACTGAATTTTTCCCCTTGGCAGCATCAGTAGTATAGAGCCTGCCTCCGACGAGCGGTGGCCGTGTATTTAGCTTGTAAAAGATCAGGATACACACCAGGACAGAGAATAAATACAATCTCCTAGGGGATTTCACGGGAAAACCCGGGCCTGCTTTGATACGTTAAAGGAGAACAAACAGGTACAAATAAGAGAATTACAGAAATATATCGGGCTATTCGCGGTTGGCGTCATACTAGGCTTTTCGAGTGATACCATGTCTGGTAGGGTACGTTAGCCTACACATTCAACGGATTGAACACGCACAGGAAGGAACGGAGCCAGGCTACGGCCCTGCTTCAGACCTTTCGCCTGAATAGGAGGCAGCCGTTTGTTTGTATAATACTCTCATCTGACATTGCTTTGGATAGTTGATTTGTCAGCTGTTAGCAACATTGTGTATTTTATACGGCTAGTGCAGTCTGGGGTTTGCATCCGAGAGTACTTCTGTAAGGCTTATTCTAATAATGAAACAGCGCTCGTTTCGCATTTTTGATTTGGCTCTGCAATGTATATATTTCAGGGGATATTCATGCTGGCACACCTTCCTAAACGTGCACGCTGGCTAGCCTTTTGAAGCTAGCCTTCGGCGGACAACAGCGCTGCGTTTGTACGAACGATTCTCGGTCGGGTAGCTTTGATTGGCGGCTAGCTACCTAACTAGCCACTAAGTAAAAAAGAGAAAACGCATTGATTAATAGTGGTTTTAAACGCCAAGGACCTGAGTCGTCGTGCAGTGAGGCTGGTGTAAAATGCACAGAGCTGGCGAAAGGCGTATTTTTTCACGATGGTGTGCCTCCGAGGCCTTTGCATTGCTTACTGTGTATCCTCGCGTACACGTAGCTCTATTCTGCGCTCGGGTCTGCATTGGCTGGGCGCGCAGCATCCGTCAGCAGGCAAAAGCAATAGTCGCATTTCCCAAGCGCGACCCCTTTAAAATGCAGTAAATGACTTTCAGAATGGGTGTCTGTTCTCGTTGGCTCTATCGTCTAGCGGATTCAGGTGAACCGTAGGCTGAGAAACGTCCTTAGCAGATTGACTCATGTCAGTTTTGTTAGGTCGCTTTCTGTACTGCTATCGACGCTGATGAATTGAATATCTGTAAAGTACATCGCTTCGTACGGTGTTTTTATTTTATACCCTATACATACCAAACTAAAACCACTGAAAGGCTTTTCTCAGATCTGCGTCGCAAAGCTTCAGGTGAACGGCATAGGACTACGTGACCTGGATGCGCCGAAAAAAGGAGCGACAGAGATGGAATCGCATGTTGAAATCTATGACCATGAAGGTTCTTGTTAACCAGCTGTACTCCGGTTAATAACCTAATAAAAAGTTAAGGCTCTAACGATGTTGCACACAGGAACGCCAGTGATAATTGTACACTTTTTCCACGAACTTCGTGAAAACAGTAATAAAATGCTGAGGTACCAATGGATGGTTTTCAGAATGTCTGAGTTCCTGAATCCGCCAGTAGAAAACTACTTTCAATTATATTGCGGTATACTTTACCAATGACGATATCGACCATACAGGTTATTGTTTATAATGTTTTAATTACCTTTGCTTACAGATATTTCAAGGACAAATATTTGGGGCAGCTACACCTGGGCATAAGTGGGACCTTTTCCAGCATTTCCAGTGACAGCCCAAAATGGGAACACATGCAAGCTGCCCATTCATACAGCATGTGCATAATTAAAAGGCGTGTTTTACAAGGAGTACCTTAGCTGTAGGTTAGAAGAAAAAAAAAAAAAACTTCTACCTCTCAGCAACAGGAAACGTATTCTGTTATTAGTATGTGGATTCAGTAACTGCAGTGTCCCTCTCAGTCTGTCTTACCCTAATGACCAACTGTTAGGCGATAACCTGCAGAAAAGTGGCACACATAAAACATATACTTTTTTTTTCCTTATTACAAAAATTTTAAGGTTTGTTTTATAGTGAGAAGTACCCACTACAAATGACAGCTATATCATCCGTTTGTTCTCACGGCTTTGCCGCCTTGTGGAGTTTGAATTTAAGAATAAAGCTGTGCTGAGCCTGTCTCATGTCTGACTGAAATGTCATCCACAAATACTGGTGTGATGAGATGAAATAAAGGTGCTCTGTCTTGTCCATTTGATGTTTTTACATCTGTGCACGTCTGTACAGACAAACTAGGAAAGAGAAGGTAAATCTGGAAGCAGATAATTTTGGAATTATTAATTACCTCTATAGCTCTGTTGTTTTGCTCTGCTCATTTGTACCTAAAAGTGCTATTACAATACAAAATATTTTACCACTTGTTTCTGTGGACCAGTTACATATTGATATATAATTATATGAAATAATTTTAAGATTTGATAAAAGAATGAATTAGAAGTAATTAAAAAATTAGTCCAACTTGAATTTAACAGTGAGGAAGCATAACACATGCAAAACTTCCAAAACAAAAAACTGATTTTACACAACTTTGCAGTGATGTGTACTATAACAATTTCCTGAATTAAGTTAATAATCCAGCTATTAATTTTCTTTGAACATGATTAAACAAAGGGATGTTCCTATAATGCCATATGACATGTTAGACAGAAACGTTTTTTCTGATAACCAAATAATTCACTGTAGTGATTAAAGGGTTCAGCAGCCTTTGTATAAAAATCTTGTGAATGAGCATGTTTAGCAATGTCGTTTAACTTAATGCACAGGCAACAGCCAGTTAGTCCTTGAATATGAGCAGCACAGAAGCCAGTGACTTACTCAGATATTACATTCAGATCATTTTCAGTATTAAACCACACATTCAGCCTGACGGCTCTGAATGCACTGCTAGTGATTATGCATGAGATTTTCTTTCTCAGGGCTGTGTGAATCCCCTCTCCCTACCATTTACCAAAAAAGGCAACTTTCTTAAGTGTAAAATAAATCACAAATCATTGTGTCCTTTTATATAAATGCGACACCCGATTACTACTCCATAAATTGTTCAGTGCATGGCACGTCACAAATAAATATCAAATGCTATATAGCACCGAAGAAAATCTGTCCAACTGCGAAGACTATTCACTGATCTACAATGCCACATAATTCACAAAAGCAGCATTTGAGCTTCCGTCTGCTGCTTGTGAAATATTAACAGCCCACTAGGGCATTGCATGTAGTCTTTTGAAAAACCCGAAATAGCCTGAAAGAACACTTAGATTACTTTACATCAGAAAATCTATTTGGGCACTACTCTCATCCGCAGGCTCTGACAGATGTGTAAATATGTGTGGATGGCAGCAGTTTGTTGCCGCTGCATGTATATTCATTCATTGGGTCTGTTTATTAAAAAATGCTTTGTGTTTAGGTTGCTAGGTGATGAATGACAGGAGTAGCAAGATCCTCGCAGTCTTTGGACTGCAGCATGAAGTGTGGAAACTCACTCAGAAAACCCAGTTCTATGAATATTGAGTAGAAACCAAAACTAAAATCGCCATAGTTATGGAGTTTGGTATACATTCAGATGACTTGTTTGCTACTGATGTCACTCTGTGTTGCAGGATGTCTGCCAGAGGTGGCAAGAAGAAAACCACTAAACTGTCTCGCTCAGCCAGGGCGGGTGTCATCTTTCCTGTTGGCAGGATGATGAGGTATCTACGTACTGGTACCCACAAGTACCGCATTGGCATGGGTGCCCCAGTCTACATGGCAGCTGTCATTGAGTACCTGGCAGGTAAGCATGGGCTCTGCCCATACCTGTTGGCTGAGAGGCTGTTAATGTGTGCCAGCTAGCAGGTCAACTGATATGGTGGATTGAGTAAAAGAGATTTTGTCATTTGGCTGTATATTTTCTGGCCAATGTTTTTGGTGAACAACACTTGAGTATTTACTAATATAGATAATGATACAAACACCATATATTTTGTATGTGTTAAAATAGTTTTGATGACACTGGGCTTTTTAAATGCAAGACTAATAGTAGAAAAGCAATTGATTGTAATATAATTGAGTCACTACCTGTGTAGCATTATTACACTGATTTAGTTTATACTTTAAAATGGTTATAATTGTATCTGGAAAGGGGCTGAAAATTGGATGTTGTTTTTGTGTGTTTTCCAAACACTTAATTCCCTCTGGTACCTTTTGTTCTAGCTGAGATTTTGGAACTGGCAGGTAATGCGGCACGGGACAACAAGAAGGGCCGTATTACACCAAGACACATCAAGCTGGCCATAGCCAATGATGAGGAGCTCAATCAGGTGCAGTTGGACAGTCAGTGACACTTCACTGAGATTCACACAAGGGGACACCACAGATATTATTATTTTTATTAATAATATTGACACTTTGTTCATCCCCATGGGAGAATTCTCTGTTCACCTATCCCCAGCTTGCTCTCCATGACACACATATAGGTGAGAACAAGCTTGGCAGCAAAGGGCATCCACACCCATGGAGCTGGGGGTTAATGGCCTTGTCAAGGGCCCACGGACATGTGGTTATTCTGCTCAAATTGGCAACTTTCTGATCACGGGCACTGAGGCATAGCCTGCTGAGCCGTACAATGTCCGTGATTTGTGCAAATCCAGTAAAAGTGCATAATCCGCCAGTTTTATCATTTACTTGTGAAAAACGCTACCCATTATTTTGCTACTGGTGCCATGGTATAGCACTGGCTAACATCATATACTTTTCTAGAGAAATCATGTGATTTTTATTTTTATCAAAAGGTAAGAAGTAGCTCACTCTGCCCCATGTTGTATAGTCTGTCAAGTACAGGTTTTTGGGCATCTGTCCCCTGTTTCCCACCTGCAAAGTCTATTATTGAACAACTATGAAGCCATCAGGTTTCTGCCGTGCTGCTTTTAGTTTGAACAGACATCATGCAGCAGTAGCAATGAAAAAATCAGATTCTCCTGCAGAAATTAATTTAATGACCCATAGTGGGTAAAAAGTGGGTATGGAAAATGGGTGGATGGATCGTTGTTTCTCAGGTGGTTCTCATCACTGATTATAACATATAATGCCAAATATAAAGATGTTCATCCCAAACATTTTATCTTCAGTTGATATGTCTCTACATTGCCTTTAATTTATACAACATGATATACAAGCATTGGCTGTAAGATTAAGGTTAACTTTATTGATCCAAGAGGATTATCTGATATTTTTACACACAAAAACAAATAAACACAAACTAACCAATAGTTTTTCATTAGTCAAACATTAACCACACTGAAATAGATACATCATTGTAGTGGTACCGATGAACATTACTACCCAAACATAGAACTTTTTTGGAAAAAAATTACCATTTGGCACAGCGTATTATATAAATGATAAACCACAAGAAGGTGTGTAGCTATTTGAAAATAATCAGTGACCGCTTAAAATAATTATAGAATAAATTAGTCATGGTAATTTTCCAGAAGAAAATTGTTTGTTTACATTTACGTGGCAAGTCTATACATCTCAGGTCACTGTTCCCATAGAATGACACATACTTTTCTGCAATACTTTGCTAGCAAATGTAAACTAAAATAGCTTAAATATATTGTTTTATTTTCATTTATTTGCCAAAAATGTACTGGATCAGTAGTGACCCAAATAAGGCAAGGTGTTTGTACTGTTATGTGTGCTTTTGAAGTGCTGGACATTAAAACGTTGCTCAAAACCTGATTTATTCCAATTTTTTTTTTCATCTCCCCAAGTCAGTGTTACTTAGAATATCACTGAAATAAAATAAAATAAAAAGCGTGCTCATTTTGACGTTTTTTTTTCCCCATTACTCACCAATCCCACTCTTTGTCCCTAAATGGCGTGGTGTGAATGGGACATAATTATTATCGCTGATGTTTGATCTTGTCACCTGCAGCTTCTTCGCAGTGTAACCATATCTAATGGAGGAGTCCTACCCCGAATTCATCCCGAGCTGCTGTCCAAGAAGAGGGGCAGCCGTGTCAAGGTGGATACTCAGGTTACCGTGCCAGAGAAACGCACCAGTCGAGTGAAGAGCATCAAGAAGCCCTCAGCAAAGAGAGGAAGAGGAAAGCCAGGCCGGAAACCAAGGGTACATGGACCGGAAGTCTTTGGTTTACCTGATTTGTTACCTGACACTATAAGACAGATTTGAGTGACGAAGACAGTGGTTTTCTGTGCCTAGAAGCTGATGTGTGCCTTTCCTCAACAGAAAAATGCAGAACATGACAAAGAAGGAGCCTCCAGTTCCACTACAGAAGATGGTCCGGGTGATGGCTTTACAGTCCTTTCAGCAAAGAGTTTGTTCCTGGGTCAGAAGGTTGGCATCCTGTTTTTGATGTTTATATCTGCTAAGCCACTGGCCTTTATTCTGTACACCACCATGGCATAGCCACTGCGATCCATTATCCAATCTTTGTAGGTTTATTCCGGTTGAAAGTTTTTTGGCATTTTCAGTGTACAAGTGATAATTTATCTGCAGAGGTTGATAGACTTTGCTTTTCTCAGCTTTCATTGACAGAGACAGAAATAGGCAAAATTGGATCCATCAAAGTCGAGGGAATCATCAACCCCACCAATGCTGATATAGACCTGAAAGAAGGCATTGGTGAGTGTGGTTTCCACATAGCAGGGCTGAAGGCAGGGCCCTCAGTAGCATGGTAGGTAAGGTGCCTCCATGTGATTGAAGGCTGAGCACCTCAAAGCTCACAAAGCTAATTAGTTAAAAATGTCAAGCTTACCTTGTAGGAACTAAGATAGAATGCTGTTGCTGGTTCTTCCTAACACTTTTTTTGACTGGCTGTGGTTTCAGGCAATGCTCTTGAAAAGGCTGGAGGCAGAGAATTCCTGGAAGGAGTAAAAGAACTAAGAAAATCCCAAGGCCCTCTAGACGTCGCCGCAGGTGAGGAAAGCAAAAACAGTGATGCTGAATGCAGCAAAACGGGCAGGCTGACCCCCCATGTGCAAATATAAAAGAGCATAGTACAGTAAAATCCTGTTATAGTGGACTTGCTTATAATGGAATATGGTCTATAACGGACGAGGTCTGCTGGTCCCGGCCATGTGCCTTTACAAAGAGCATCAGATATAGCGACCTCACATATAACAGAATTTCGCTTATAAGGACAAAGAGTTTCGTCCCCAGGGCCACTTTTAGCTGTAGTTTTCTTCGGCTATAACGGACATGCAGGCTCTGCCTACAAGGCACGTGGTGTGCTGGTAATACCTAGCGCAGAGGCGTAATCGAGATTAATAGTCATGCATCTGGTCAGGTAAAGTTGGATTACTACATGTACAATATAATAATCCATACCACAAGTGTGTCTGCTGGGGTGTGGCATGAGTAAATGGTGTCCTGTAGTTGTGTTCTGGGCATACAGCAACTCTGGATATAATGGACTGTTTTGCCAGGTCCCTTGAAGTCCATTATGACTGGATTTTACGGTACACTTAATTAGCTTTTTAAAAGTGAAGGCATGTGTGTTACTGATAGAAGTGATCAAAAAAGCCTAATATTTTGCAAATCATACAGATACTTTTTCAGTGTCACTTTAACAGAATCTCATGTGACACAGAGCCTGACACAATTAGCAGCCAGCCATCAGCCAAAGAGAGTTGTAAAGGCAATTTGCCCCCTGCGTCTACCCGTCTGCAGTTGCAGTGAGTCAAGCCAGTGGCCTGGCAGCTCGCTTTGTCATCCACTGCAACGTCCCTCAGTGGGGTTCAGAGAAGTGCGAGGACCAACTGGAGAAAACAGTTAAGAACTGCCTCTCTGCTGCAGAAGAGAAGAAGCTTAAGTCAGTGGCCTTTCCCTCTCTCCCTGCAGGCCGGTAAGGCAGGATTTCACTCATTGGTCTCTCTACAGGTTCCCTGTTTTGTAATGCTGATGGTGAGCTTCACATACAAACCATCACCATGCCTTGCCCACATTATACAGTGTGCATGTTCTTAGCTGGAGGTGCGGCTATTATGGGCCACACATTTCATCAGAAAAAGAAACAGTGCTTAACACATGAAAGTGTCACACAATGAAAATGAAACGCTTATCCAGCACAAATGAACATTTGCCCCTATACCACTCCAGGACCTTTAGCACCTGTGAACATTGCCGCTAGAGTGTACTAAGGGTATAGAAAAAAAATTACCCTCTTTCAAAATATTCACATTTTGTTGTTTTGCAGCCTGAAATGAAGACACACAAAATATTTTTCCAGCTGTATTTACTGAATGCAAGTGATAATAGCAACAGTTCAGAAAAAAAAAATTAAAACCCATAACAAAGATGGTTAAGGATCATCCCCTGTGGTAGTACTTTGTAGAACCACCTTTTGCTTTGATTACAACTATGAGTCTGTTGGGATACTTCCCTATCAACTTCCCTGACCATTGGTGGATTGCAATCTTCAAGTCATTCCACAGATTTTCAATAGGGTTTAAGTCTGGGCTCTGACTAGGCCACACAAGGACATTCTCCTTTTTCTCCTTCAGCCACTGTGCAGTTAACTTTGTTGTGTGCTTCAGGTCATTGTCATATTGAAAGGTGAACCTTCTTCCCGTTGATAACTTCCTGGCAGAGGGCAGCAGATTTTCCTGAAGAATTTGGCAGTATTTTGTCCCATTCATTTCCTCATCTAGCTTGAGTGCCCAGGTCTCTGCTGCAGAGACCCCCATACAGGATTGTACCACCTCCATGCTGTATTGTTCTTTGGATGCTAAGCTGTATTGGCTTTTCATCAGATACACCGTTTGGCCTAGTTCAATTTTGGTCTCATCTGTCCATAACACCTTTTTCCATATGGCCTAGAATCTTCAAAGTGACTTTTGGCAAAGCTCAATCCAGACACATTGTGGTCATTCTTGAAGAGTGGCTTTTTTCTTGCAACCCTCCCATATAAGCCACATTTCTGGATCATTTGTGATGTTGCTGTCACATGCACACAGTGACCACTCTCTGCCAAAGACTCCTGTAACTGCTTCAAAGTCGCCATAGGCCTCTTGGTAGCCTCTCTGACCAGTTTCGTCTTTGCATTCCATCAAGTTTGGAGGGACGGCCTGATCTGGAACAGATCCTATTAGCCCCAAACACTTTCCACTTCTTGATTGTGGACTTTATTGAGCTCCTAGGGATTGATAAAGCCTTTGAATTTTTTTTGTGTCCACCTCATGACTTGTACCTGTCCACAACCTGAGATCTGTTGACAGTGCCTTGATATCCATAATTGATTGTTTGCTTTCAGTTGTACTTCCAAGGACAGAAAGGCTCTAGGAATAGTTGTTTTAATGCTAAACTCATCAGAATGATTACAGGTAATCACAGGTGGAAGCCAATGAGCTTGGTGTGCAATGGAGAAGGTGATTAGTTACATCTGACTGAGTTTACAATATTGTTTAGGAGGGGGTGATCCTTTAACCATCTCAGTGATTCCATAAAAAAAAAAAATCTGCACTGTCGCCATTCTATCTTTCACTTGCAATGACTAAATAAAGCTGGATAAATATTGTGTCTTCACTTCAGGCTGCAAGCAAGAAAATGTAAATATTTTGAAGGGGGTGATTCTTTTCTATACCCACTGTACCTGCATATGTATGTGTCTTTGTTCAGGAATGGCTTCCCTAAGCAGACTGCAGCCCAGCTGATCCTCAAGGCCATTTCCAGTCACTTTGTGTCTGCCACAGCCTCCTCTCTGAAAAACATCTACTTCGTACTGTTTGACAGCGAGAGCATTGGCATTTATCTTCAGGAAATGGCTAAGATGGATGTCAAGTGAAGACTTAGTGGTTCTAACCATGTTTCAGGTGGATCTCTTTGCAGCTGGTATAGTGCGATGCACAGAAAGCTGTGAGTAGAAGTTTTTAACAGTGAAGATAGTTTCTGTGCGGGACACAAAATGGTCGTGAGTCAAGTACTGTACGAGTTCACTTTACACTGTTTTCCTCTTTTAAAATATGACATTTGTATAGGATAGAAAGAGTTAATATCCCATCGCTTGCCATCTCTCCTCTCAGATGTTGTTACATTACACATAAGGATTAATTGAGATTAATTTTTTTTCTTCTTGCCAGTTTTCTGTGTAGTTTCAGATACTGTTAGTAACTGTACGTCATTCTGCTTTGAAATAAAAAACAGATGTTTAGATCTTAAAAACACTGTTTGGATTTTTTTCCCCCCCATTTTTCTGGGGTAGATTTCTAAATTTCCTCCCTGTTTACTTGCTGCTTGTGGTATTGTAACTGTAAATTTTCTCTTCTTAGGGATTCTGCAGTCCATAAGTCATTTGATGGATTTAAGAGTTGGGGCAGGTCATGATGGAACTGGCTTCCATGTCTCAGTACAGCACAGTGGTCCAAACTTACCGGTAGGATGACGCTCAACAACACTGGTTTAAAAGCAAGACAAATCTTTTTTTTTAATTATTTATTACATTGTAAAAATTACATTACCATTTATATATACACATTACTTTCAGGTCATTCTTTGTTTCCTAAAACATATTCCTGACATTTCTAATAATGCAGTACAACAGATTCAAATATTGACCACATGATCATTACACCCACTGCAGAGTGCAGTCGCTATCAGAGTCATGTCATTACACAAGCTTGATTCCATTTTGCATGGTGTGACATAAGGCAGTAGCAAATGATCTCCCAGTACTGGTTGTGTCTCCAATTATTTCCAATAGATTTACACCCCAAACTTCAGTCCCATGTGCAAAGAAGGGATACTGGTTTCATGGCTAAAAAAACTGATAGGGCATTGAACAGGTTCAATATTTATACTAGAGTGCTACTTCAGGCAGCACCTATAGCAGGTATCTCAGTTATTCTAAGATGGAAGATGTGCATGAAGTTTACTTGTATTTTTAGCGTGGAGGTTTGGTTTTTTCTTAGTTTACCTCGACTTGTATTGTTTATTAGACAAGATTAATTGTGCTCTTGGTCCACATCAGTCTGATAAGGCTGCACTGACAGTACAGCAGTTCTCAATGGCCACCACTTACAAGCACATGAAAAACGCACCCGCTCCACATGGCAAAATAAATCTAACAATGTACTCATCTCAGTAAGACCTCTTGGGAAAGTGCAGCTTGATCAGTTATTTCTGAAATTACTTCTCTCTACACTGAACAACCAGTTAGTCATCAGGACAGATGGTTGAGTTATATTTGGAATGTTCCAGACCTAAAACAATACCAAAAAACAAACCAGTGGTATATCCTACTCTTTTTAGAATATAAGACATGGGCTGAAATGTACTTTCAATCATTAACTACTGAAGTATGCGCTGTTGTTAAGATGACTATAAGCAACCTGTCTGGAAGGCATTGCTTCTAAACAGCAACAAATTAGGTTCATGTTGCAAGCAGAATTCGCCATTTAAGTTTTTCTTCTGTCTTTCAGTATTTATCGGTCCATTTCAAAATTCCTAAAAAACCAAATTGTCTTTTCTATATGAGAGTGTGAAAGATTACCAATGTAGTATTTTTCTGTACATTTAAAGTGTAATCTAAGTCGTAACAAATGATAGTTTAATACACAGTTTTGCCCTCTCCTTTTCAAAGCCATTGCACCCAGGTACAAACTCATGGTAATCATGAACATTCCATACAACGACCAGCATGCAGGTTCCAGGTGAGTTCATGGGAAGCCCTCCCTGTAATTTCAGACATACTTAATAAAATGTGTCAGTGTACAATGCTGTTTTGGGAAGATCTGACTTGCTAACATCAGATCACCCTTGATTTTCATTAGCATGTTTCCATAGTGTTGCATGACACACTCCAGGACAGTAATCACCAAATGACCAGATAACAGGTTTAGCACAGAGTGCAGCACCAGTGTGACTGAATTTACGAAGCAGAATGAGACGTCAAACCAGTTCTTATTTGATGACCATGCTAGCATAAGTTTTCTCTAAGAAAAAGTCATTATTTCCTGTAGGCATGGCAATGCTGGGGAAACCGCAGTCAAACAATGGGTCCCATGAGGCACTGGTTGTGGGCACTCTACTTTACCTCAGACACGTCACTGGGCTCTGTGGGCCGAGAAGCAGGGAGCAGTGGTACAGGACAAGTAGCCTCTATAAGGGCGGGGTTAAGGATGATTGGCAAGGACATGGGCGGTACGCCCACCTGCAGCGGAGAAGCCAGAGGCTGCAGGATGAGGGGAGATGACTGATTGATGGTTGAAGGAGCCTCACTGGGGTTCATCTTCACAGGGATGGGCACTGGAGAGGATCGCTCTGTTTAGGTGACACCAAAACAGCAAATGTTTAAGATGGGAGTAGAACATGTCCTGTATTTGCTCACACACACATATTTGGTACTACAATGACAGTGTATCTAGCTGCAGCTCACCATTGGCACTGAGAGGGGGAGGTTCCTGGGGTGACTCTGGCCTGCTGGGAATCTTTGGCTCAGTGGGGGCTGCTGGCACTGGGGATGCAGTACGAGGAGCTGGGGCTGGGGAGGGCTCGACTGGCACGCTAGAAACAGGTTCTACACAGCACACAATCCACAGAGGCAACCAGTCACTCCCCAGAATGCATGTGTGAATGGACTTTGGCAAGATTTTAATTATAACAATGGTTTTCTTGAAATGGGTGACAGAAACTGTATTGCTGGTCTAATAAGTACCATCATGTCCCTTATGAAGGATGTGTGTGAATGTTTACTTTCCCTTCCAACTATTGATGTCATTGAAATGTTTGACTTAAATATGAGCTCAAACTTACTTTGCCGTGCATCAGAGACATGGAAGTTTGTTTACTTTAATTGGTATCCAAAAAGAACACAAAATTTTATGCCCACCATTTCAAGGGTAGGACCCCCATCGAGCATTCCTAGCATTTTCATTGGTCGTTACGTTTGAGAGTCTGGACAACTAACCTTGACCTAATTTAACTTCAGTGTGATGGGTACCAAATCTTCGACCAGTGCTGTTATGTGAATTCAATGCAAGCCAAGGTGAACTGTGTAAGACCACAACACAGGATCTGTGCCGACTCCTGTCTACCTGGCATGACAGCCTGCTTGAAGAGCTCCTGTCGTAGCCGTGGCAAGAAGCAGTCGATCCTCTCCCAGGTGATCTCCCATAGGTCAGAGTATCCAGTGCGTGAGTCAGCACAGTGGAAGATGCCGGCTGTATCCATCACCAGAAGCATGTTCTTCAGGGACTCTGGGATGGCTTCCAGCTGGTGACCACATCCAACACAGTCAGTTATTAAACACTTGCAGATTATCTGCAATGAGCAGTCATTCATGTGAACTGGCTTACTGACCAGCAGATCGCTCGACCCAGCGTGCATGTATTTGTCCATGAAGTCCAGAATGGTGAGCCACAGAGCAGCAAATGTAGGAAGTGACAACAGAGGAGAGAGATGCTGTAGGAAGACCTGCAGTGTGGCACAGGAAAAACAATGCAGCACAGATTAAAAATACCCTGAGTATTCTCTATGGACCAACCACTTTAATTATTTTCCCGCATGTTGTTCTTGCACACGAATCTCCGATTCCTTTGTAAGGTTCTGACCTTTGACAGCAGGGTACAGGCCCTCATGCGGGTTTCCTCCATGCCACCCACATCTGCAGGGCTGATGTTGTCTAGCAGTTTGGTTAACAGTGGGAACAGCACCTGCAGTCCCATGAAAACAGCAGTACTATTCAGAAATGAAGCATCAGTATCACTAAAGCTTCTGGCACAGTCGGTGGGCCTCAGCCAACTTGTCTATGCTTTCAATTTCCCACATTAGAGCTGGGAGATCTCAAAAAAGCACAATCGTTTAATTAAAAATATCTATATAAACAATAATATACACTTTTTCGTTTACATTCTTACGTTTTTTTTTTTTTTTTTACTCGAAAGAAAAACATGAAAGCATGATTTAAAAGTCTAAAGCAGTGGTTTACAAGCATTAGCAGCATATCACCATTGTAACTGATGTTTACATACACAGAAACTTAAGACAAGGAGTGCATTTTTTTTTATTGATTTTGAAATGTAGGCTAGAACGCTTAAGCCAAAAGCTAAATCATAAGTCTTTGCTATCTTACTATGTGTACCCTGCCTACTTTCTGATAATTGATGATAATCGCCTGTCAGTCAGTGCCAGATATTGAGGGTTCTCATTGTTTGTCAAAAATATCACGATAATCGCCCTAACACCAGTGAATATCACAATCTGACAAGTCCCCCTGTCTATAGACACAGGTAGACCCATTTCATGCATACACAGACATGCTGGGGTCTACAGCCTCTTGGATCTTTCTTACCTTGTTGAAGCAGGACTCCCATTCCACAGCATCCAGGGTCTGCAGGTCATGCACTAACAGCGCTCTCTGCAGGTAAGTGAGGGCCTGCATTCGTACCTGACGACGTGCATCACAGCACAGCCAGGCAATCCCTGTGTTAATGAACCACAAGATTTGTGATCAAGTTCATCACATGACAAGACACTGATCACCACTTCTGCTGCTTACGTTGCTAGAATCTATTAAAACCACCACTATTTAAAACAAGAATAAAAAAAAAAACATTTATGGAATACATGTTGGATTGCCACCTTATCGTGGTGGAGGGGTTTGTGTGCCACAGTGACCATGGGGGCTATATTGTGGGGGGCAATAGCCCTTGGTAGGGTCTCCCAATGCAAAAAGGCCCCAGGGGAGAGGCCAGACAAAGAGCAATCCAAAAGAACCCTATGACAAGTAATAAAATCAAAGGCTCGTTTCCCTTGTCCGGACTAGGGTCACCAGGGCCCCACCCTGGAGCCAGGCCTGGGGGAGGCCGTTGGTGAGCGCCTGGTGGCCGGGCCTTGGCCCGTGGGGCCTGGCCGGGCATAGCCCGAAAGAGGTACGCGGGACTGTCCCCAGGTGGGCCCACCACCCGCAAGGGGAATGTCGGGTTTGGTGCATTGTGGATTAGGTGGCAGTCCGATCCCGGCTGACAAAACTGGCTTTCAGGATATGGAATGTCACCTCTCTGGTGGGGAAGGAGCCTGAGCTTGTGCGTGAGGTTGAGAGATACCGACTTGATATAGTCGGGCTCACCTCAATGCATAGCTTGGGTTCTGGAACCAATCTCCTGGAGAGGGGCCGGACATTCTTATCTTCTGGAGTTGCGGTAGGTGAGCGACGCTGGGGCTACTGGTGGCCCCACATCTCGGTGCATTAACATCGGAGTTTACCCCGGTGAATGAGAGGGCTGTTTCCCTGTGCCTTTGGGTCGGGGATAGGTCTCTGACTGTCATCTGCGCTTATGTGCCGAATGTCGGTTCAGAGTACCCAGCCTTCTTAGATTGCCTAAGTGGTATGCTGGTTGGTGTGTCACGAGGGGATTCCATTGTTTTGCTGGGAGACTTCAACGCTCACGTGGGCAATGACAGTATGACCTGGAAGGGGGTGATTGGGAGGAACAGTCTCCCTGATCTGAACCCGAGTGGTGTTTTGTTATTGGACTTCTGTGCAATGCATGGTTTGTCCATAACGAACACCATGTTCGAGCATAAGGGTGTCCATAAGTGGACATGGTACGAACATGGAGCCTGGGGCTACAGGTCGAAGATCGATTTCATAATCGTATCATCTGATCTGTGGCCTTCTGTCTAGGACACTCGGGTAAAGACAGGGGCAAAGCTGTCAACTGATCACCACCTGGTGGTGAGTTGGCTCAGGTGGCAGGAGAGGAGGGCGGTCAGACCTGGTAGGTCCAAGTGTATAATGAGGGTCTGCTGGGAACGTCTGGCAGAGGCTCCTGTTCGCCGGAGCTTTAACTTGCACCTCCGGCAGAATTCCAACTACATACCGGGGGAGGTTGGGGACATTGAGTCTGAATGGACACTGTTCTGGACCTCCATTGTAGAAGTGGCCGTACGGAGCTGTGGCTGCAGGGTGGTCGGTACCAGTCGTGGCGGTAACCCCCGTACCCGATGGTGGACACCGGAGTTGAGGGGGGCTGTGAAGCTGAAGAAGGAGGCTTACCAGGAATTATTAGCCCGGGGGTCTCCGGAAGCAGGTGACGGGTACCGGCAGGCCAAGCGGAACGCGACTTGGGCGGTCGCAGAAGCAAAAACCCATGTGTGGGAGGAGTTCAGTGAGGCCATGGAAAGTGACTTTCGGTTGGCCTCAAAAAGGTTCTGGCAAACCATCCGGAATATCAGGAAGGGGAAGCAGCTCCTAGTTCCTACTGTTTATAGTGGGGAGGGGGTGCTGTTGACCTCACCTGGGGACATCACCCAGAGGTGGAAGGAATACTTTGAGGACCTCCTCAACCCTGCCTCAGATACATCTACGCACACTGCCTTTGAGACATCTTGAGGCTTGCCTATCACTGGGGGTGAGGTAGCCAGGTTAGTTCGTGAGCTGTGCGGTGGCCAGGCCCCGGGGGTGGACGAGATCCGCCAGGAGTACCTGAAGGCTCTGGGTGTTGTGGGGCTGTTGTGGCTGACACGCCTTCTCAATAGTGCGTGGAGGTCAAGGACAGTGCAACTGGATTGGCAAACCGGGGTGGTGGTCCCCTTATTTAAAAAGCAGGACCAGAGGGTGTGTTCCAACTACAGGGGAATCACACTTCTCAGTCTACCTGGGAAAGTATTTTCCAGGGTACTGGAGAGGAGGGTGAGATCTATAGTCGAATCTCGGATTCAGGAGGAACAATGCAGTTTTCGTCCTGGCTGTGGAACACTGGACCTGCTTTATACCCTTGCGAGGGAGCTGTAGGGGGCCTGGGAATTTGCCAATCCAGTCTACATGTGTTTTGTGGATTTGGAAAAGGCTTACGACCGGGTTCCCCGAGGTGCTCTGTGAGGATAGGGTCCGGGGTCCATTGTTGTGGGCGATTCGGTCCCTGTATGAACAGAGCAGAAGCTTGGTCCGCATTGCTGGTACTAAGTCGGATGTGTTCCCAGTGCGGGTTGGGCTCCGCCAGGGCTGCCCTTTGTCATCGGTCCTGTTTATAATATTTATGGACAGGATTTCTAGGCGCAGCCAGGGCATTGAGGGTGTCCAGTTTGGTGGCCTCAGGATTGCCTTGCTGCTTTTTGCAGATGATGTTGTCCTGTTGGCTTCATCGTCTGGGGATCTCCAGCATGCTCTGGGGCGGTTCGCAGCCGAGCGCAAAGCGGCGGGGATGAGAATTAGCACCTCCAAGTCTGAGACTAAGGTTCTCAGCCGGAAAAAGGTGGATTGCCCTCTTCGGGTCAGGGAAGACGTACTGCCTCAAGTGGAGGAGTTCACGTATCTCGGGGTCTTGTTCACGAGTGAGGGCAGGCGAGATCGGGAGCTGGATAGACGAATCGGAGCGGTGTCTACAATTTTGCAGGCGCTTAACCAGTTCGTCGTGGCTAAGAAAAAACTGAGCCGAAAAGCAAAGCTCTCGATCTATTGGTCCATCTTTGTCCCTACCCTCATGAGCTATGGGTAATGACCAAAAGAATGAGATTGCGAATACAGGCGGCCGAAATGAGGTTTCTCCGCAGGGTGTCTGGGCTCTCCTCAAGGGATAGGGTGAGAAGTTCGAATATCCGAGAAGGCCTCAGAGTAGAACCACTGCTTCTTCACGTCGAAAGGAGCCAGTTGAGGTGATTTGGACATCTGGTGCGGATGCCTCCTGGGTGGCTACCTGGAGAGGTTTTCCGTGCATGTCCTACAGGGAGGAGGCCCCCGGGGCAAACCCAGGACTTGCTGGCTGGATTATATCTATTGGCTGACCTGAGAACGCCTTGGTGTCCCCCCCGAGGAGCTGGTATAGTTAGCTGGGGAGGGGGAGGTCTGGGTACCTCTCCTGAAGCTACTACCCCCATGACCCAAACCCTGGATAAGCGGTAGGTAATGGATGGATGGATGGAGTACAGTACAGTGACACTGAATGATGGCAACTAGGACTAAGGCCTCAAGGACTGACCTTGTAGGAGTGGACACCAGCAGCTGGACCACAGGGTCTGGGAGTCTGCTTCAACCTTTTTTCCTGCTGCCTCCAGGTGGTGCTGTTCCTCTGCCCAGGAGCTGTAGATGCTGGCTGCTCGTGTGTGTAGTGTGTGCATCAGATCCAGCAACTGTGCCGGAAGCAATAAGCAATGATGTCAACCAATCATCCTATTTATTATTAACATGCTGAGCAATCATGTGTCTGCAATAATGACGCAGTAAATTAAGAGCTATGAAGTAATACAGTGTCCCTATGTTCCACTGTTATCGCTATGGATACGTGCTGTGCACTGTGACATGACAGCGAGCTCATGTGATTCAGTGTCTCCTTGTCCTATGTACCACTAGTCCTGAATTCGTATCCTGGACACATTTTTAGGCAAGTACAAATTTAACCCTTTAAACTACAGTTTTGACAAACCACAGTAATTAGTCAGAGTTCCCTGTGCAAAATGATTATTAGTATAGCAACAGAACAGAGAATTATATAAAAAAAAAAAATACATATATTGCAGCCTTGCTTAGTTTTTCAAATCTTGAAGGCCCAGAGTGGAAGAACCAAGATTCATATTTACCGATTCAAAATATATCGTATGGTTAACGCCATGTTTGTTTAGACACCAAGAGAGAGCCTACAGTCACTTACATGATGAAAGAGGCACCTGAATGCTTCACAAAGGTGTGAAGAGTCAAGAGTATCGACAGCTTGAAACAATGTGATTAATAGATGAAGATTTATAGTATACAGTTGTGTTCAAAATAATAGCAGTCCAACATCACTAGCCTGATCAATCACTGTTATTGGTAGAAATTATATTCCTACATGCAAATAATTTACTAGTAGGTGTAGTAAAGTAATGGAATACCAACAGACCCAGCAGTCATAACATGCATGCTGCTGATTCTGTGTAATTGAATCATTAATTGAAAGAGGCGTGTTCAAAATAATAGCAGTGTGAAGTTCAATTAGTGGGGTCATTCTTTCTGTGAAAATCCAGGTGCCAATTATGGGCCTTTTTTAAGGAAGGAAGGCAGCAAATGTTGTACATGCTGGTTACAGTGCATTTCTCTGAAATTCTGAGTAAAATGGGTCGTTCCAGACATTGTTTAGAAGAACAGCATACCTTGAATAAAAAGTTGATTGGAGAGGGGAAAACATATAATGACACACTGCTAAAAATTTGAACACAACTGTATGTCAGTACTGCAGGGCAGGGGAAGGTAAAGAGCTGCTGTACTTACGTCCTGACTAACCTGTAATGACACCGTGTGGTAGCTAGCTGGTACGCCCTCATCCTCCTCTTCATCGCTGTGTGGCCGGGAGGGCCGCTGGCTGGAGGCCTTGGCCCGTCGTGCAGCTCCCTCTTTCTCCCTCGGCCTCCTGCGCATCCGGCTGGACTTGGTGTCGTACTTATGGCTCCTTTTCTTCTCATGGCTCCTATAACCTGTAAGAGAACACAAACCTCTACAGCAGCAGAAATGCTGTCATCTAAGCAGCCATCCATGACAACAGCAGATCAACCCCAAAGGGCTTAAGAATCCATTGACGCAAAGCCAACATTGTGAATACCTCCATTGAGGCTGGCCTCCACAAACACGCGTATGGTCCTGACGCACAGCTCAAAATTCTCTGGGGTGACGTGGGCAGCATCGCGAACGATGAAGGACAGAGACTCCACACACTTTATCAGGGACTTAGTGTCATGTAGGCCCATGTCCTGGCCTAGTGTCAGGCTGTACTGGTTAACAAGGGGTGAGGTAGATGGCTTGGTGCTGGGGGCCACAGACTTTGCAGCATCCAGGTCATCTTTTCCAACCTGAATAGAAATACAGGTAAAATAAAAAGTGAATGTATAACTTAACTTAAAACTTAAACTTAAAAAAATGAGAGTTGACACATATTTAGCTCACAATCTGTTACATGCCTGTAACATTGGAACTATAATGCATTTAATTTGCATATACAGGGCAACCCCTTTCCCCACTGCGGATTCAATATATCACGGGATTAGCATAAAAAATTACGTGGGGAATTTTTCTGTGAGTTCTGAAAATGCCATAGACGACACAGAAAAAGTTTAGTAACTCATGATTGCACAAAACATATGTACAGTGTTGGTCTGGAGGCTGGCCTCTAAAGTGATCCTTGTATATGGAGTTTCTTCGTTTCACTTGGCAAAGTGACCAAAAAAAAAATGAAGTGATTTTTTTTTTCCCCCAGATCACAGGGGGCCTGTGCCCCAAACCCCCATAATGTGGAAGGGTTGACTATATTTTTAGTTATCTTACAAAACCCATTTACAACATGTAGATCTTTAAAAGGATATTCATATGGGCAAACTCACCACCAACCAGCCGCTATTGGCCACGTCCACATCTGTGATGGAGCGCGGCATCCTGGACTTGCCATGCTCCGTATAGACCTCAGAGTCGGAGGTGTAGCCCCGGTCCAGGCTAACCTCACTAGGGTGGTAGGATGACAACTCACTGTCCGATTGGGCACCTGGAATACCACCAGGAGAGGGTGAATCATGAAAGTCAGCTGAGAGCATTCTTTTTTGGCAGAAGAAATGTCACCTATGTATTCTTTCATTAATAATGGGATTATAA
Source organism: Mormyrus lacerda (assembly GCA_015163995.2). Lineage (NCBI taxonomy): Eukaryota > Metazoa > Chordata > Actinopteri > Osteoglossiformes > Mormyridae > Mormyrus > Mormyrus lacerda. Next base: position 17,963,986 of record JAABNX020000070.1, read on the forward strand.
CTGGATATTAAAACATGAGAAAACTTAGTAGTGCCTGTGTCGCTGTCAGGTCCAGAGGTGAGCTGGAGAGAGGCTGGGGGCTTCACACCAGCCCCAATGCACTCCAGGAGAGAGAAGAGCGTGAACCAGTCATCACTGCAATGGATGTTGGCAGCGTTGGTCTTCAGCAATTCATGCAGCCCGTAGGCAACCTCACGGCTCACACGGGATAGAACATGGGGCTTCATCATCAGCAAGAGGCGCAGAGAGAGCAGCACCTGTGCATCGGCAAGGCAATAAGTATAAGGGCGTCTGCAGAAGTGCTAATGTGAAATGTAAGACTTTAAAAAACCTTTTTAATGTCACATTAGACCAAATTTATGACCAAAGTGTAAACAGAATTATGCTTTACCAAAATCAATACACATGCATTTACACTACAGTGACTACACCCACTGTTCTTTCAAGTTTGTATTAAAAATGGTCTAATAATTGATGTGTGAATAATAAATAAACTTTACAATGGCATGATCAAGGAATGGGTGCCTCACAGCAATTGTCATACCAAGAACGGACTTAGACATTCAGTGTCACATTCTCCAACATTACGATCATATAAAGCAGCAGATTTAACAGATTCTTCAATATTTGAATTTACACTATGCCATGGATTGTTCCTTCAAAGACAATGCCTTAGACAAGTTACCTAGCTAATGTGAGCTCTGACAGCTGCTGCTTAAAGAGCAACGTCTGCTCAAAAAGAAATATATAATCTTGCGTTAACTGTATCAAACGTTATCAAAACTAAGGGGTATACTACAAAGCAAGATTAGCATACACAATTAAAAACTCATTTAATATTCTTTTATTCATCACTCACTCACACACACACGGGAATGCGGCTGGGAAGGCAGTGAAATCTAGCACTTAACCAAAAAGCCATAAGGTTCCTAACAGAGTGGCTGCTGTGTCCTGAAATCGTACAACTGAAGAGTTTTGAAACGTAGTATGCATTTTATAAAACGCTGAATAAACAGACAAAGTTTATTGGTGAGTTCATTTCTGAAGTTTTCGCTTTATACTGCATAAAGTAGTGTTTTTTTTTATACAAAATTAACTCAGGTGAAACAATTTAAAAACATATGTCTTCAGGTTTTCCAGCTCTCACACATCTGGCAAGAACTTCACTTGAATCGAATTGAAAGCCTCACTCCAGACAGCTAACCAAAGTTGGCAACCCAACGTTTTATTTGAAATGAAAAGTAAAATGCAGTTTCTGACAGAAGCAGCCTGTCATTCCATTTGTCATGTTACTCCGACAAATACAAAATGAATATGACAAAACATTGTGTCACTTTTTATATCTTTTTGAAATGAGACTACAGAACCAGCACTCCCCCCCGTAATAGCGATTAAAGCAATTAGTTCTTTTGGCATGTATGTTAAAGCGGAACTTTTATTTTATTACCGATGTGGAATTAAGATTAATTTCACATGATTAATCTATCAAAATCGATACTTAAATCAATGAGTACCAAGATATATGACAAATAAAACTATATTATGGGTTTGTGTCTTTTTGGGGGTAAGGGCAACTCTGCCACTAACAAAAACAAAAGGTATGATACGCAGAAGTACATGCCGCTGGCAGTTAAAGGAAGTCGCGACGGAACTCTGACCATGAAATAAGTCAGTAATTCGCTTACAGCTCAGCAGCAGTGTCAATATTTTTGCGTACCATAAATGTAACCTTTTGCTAGGGTGTTACAGTATGTGTTTGCTGTTTATGGCTGCATCTGCGGTCACCTTGGGCCACTTCTAATTGGCGAGCATGACTGGCACATGAGGTGCACAGCACTTCAGATTGGTGAGGATTGTCTGTCACACAAGGAGAAAGGACTGAACTTGTAAAACTAGTCTTGTGACAGTTTATGGCTTGGGTCAGACGTTCTGTATATAATGGATATCCTAAATCGCAGCCTTTATTGTTTCCAACTGCAATTACAATTGGAAATTGATAAATCGTTTAACTCTAGATGGATGTCACTGTAAATGTCGTGAGTGGGTACCACGTCTGTATGTGCATGGGATGTGTCAGGGGTGTGGCAGAGCACTTTCAATGAAAAGTCTAGCAACTCCATAGCAACAGCAGAAGAAAATCTCTGGCACCACCTCTGCCCAAAAGCTTGGATAGTACAGAACCCAATATATACACTATGCTTTTTCCTGTACATACATACCTATGAAAAGTATTAAGATCAATAAAAGATTAATAAAAATGAAACATTTATAACAAAACAGCATAATAAAAGTTATGCAAATGTGGTCTCTCTCAAAATATCTTGCAGTACTGTACTAACCCTTCCTCACAAGTATTGTTTTTTTTTTTTTTTTTTTTTTTTTAAATACACAGTTATTTATTCATGAATAATGAATAAATCTTATAACCAAGACAGCTGCTAAGTGACTGATAGGTGGGTAACGTATACCGTATGAATACACTGGATGACAGTGTAATATTTCATCATGTTACTCAAAATAGCACGCAATTTAAAACTTGTGAATTATTTCTTGACTTTTACATTTAATATTTTCAGACCCTGGGTAACAAACAGTGGGAAGTAAAACCACAGATTTTGGAGGACCAATGAGAATGGCCTCAAAAAATTAAGACCAAGAAAACTTAAATTTAAGACTTAAGACTTTTAATTGGTTCACCTCAAATTTAAAATAATTTTAGGACACCCTGTAGGGTGTAGAGAACTCGGCTACACCAGCAGCTCTCTCCTCTGCCTATGCATTCTCTCACTCTCCACGCCAGACGGGCAGGGGCGGTGGCACTGGTCTGTTACTATCACGGAACTGGTGCTT
>JAABNX020000070.1:17966935-17980840 GCA_015163995.2 Mormyrus lacerda
AGAGTCTTAAGCACTTATGTAAGTCGCTCTGGCTAAGGGCGTCTGCCAAATGCTGTAAATGTAAATGTAAATGTAGCATTGTCAAATACATCTCTTTTCACAGATGAAACCCCGAATATCATTTCTCAAAGTTGCCATTAATGACAGCATGGTGCATGGTAACAGAGCCATAATGACCATAAGGCCAAGGACACTGTCAGGCTATGTGGCAGTACCTGGGAGCTGATGTCCTCTCTGCGAAGCAGGCGTATGGCCAGCCTCAGGAGCCCCACCACCGCCCTCTCCACCAGGAAGCAGCTCTCCGTGGCGTGCACGCACAGATGGCAGAGGTGATCACGCACTGCCTGCCACACGCACGACACGCGGTCCCTGTGGAGCAAGGTGCATACCCGTGTTAAACAATCATACAACATGTGCCTAGTTCAGAGCTGTTAGTGGTATCTATCAGCATCCCAGGACATGCCGTGCCCTGGGATGCCGATGCTGGCAAACCCTCATACCTGTTTTCCAGTACGATGCGCAACAGCATCTCCAAGCAGAAAGTGGCATCCTCCTCATCATAGGTTTCTTCGTCCGGTGTCACCGAGATCAAAGCCTGCACAGCACAAATTAACCAGTTAATGTGGCCGCTGGATGCGCCGACTCCACAAAGCACAGTATGAGAGACCACTACCTTCATCAGTTCCTGTAGAGATTCCAGCTGGAGGAACTTACTCTCGGTGATCAGCTTCTCAGGGTCACATTGCTGAGTGCCAGACAAAAGAACATAAGCAAATTAAATAAAAACTGCACATCATGCACTGGGCGGCACCCTTCTGAGATGCCTGGTTTGTGTGTGTTGAGACCCGGTACCTTGATGCACTGCATGGCGGCCTGCTTGGCCTCCTGGTTCTCGGTGGAAGGCCCCCTCAGGCCAGATGGCTCTACTCCACTCAGGGTCAGCCAATTCACAAAGCTCAGCACTGCTGACTCACCCCTGAGAACAACCAGGAGCTCTGGTTACATATACGAGGAGGGAAACACTCATTCCATCACACACAGCACAGCCATCTCACACACAGAATTCCATAGTCAGTACCGGTTTGATGGTGTTTCTTCTCTCTGGAGTGAAATTTTTCCACTGGGTTCAACAAAATCTTCAACCTGGAAAAGAAAAAATCTCTGTTTAACTGCATAACCATTTACTGACAATAGAGGGCAGTCTAACTCCATATATGCAGTATAACAGCAATCTGCGAATGGCAGCTGGGGTGATGCAGACATCTTAAATGAATTCACATCCTATCTATGAACTGTGTTTATGTGCACAATAAGAACATGTCCCTCTGCGTCTCATACTTCAGACAAGAGTGTGCTACTTTAAGATGATATGGCAATGTTTTTATAAAAGATCGAGACTTGTATTATTGTCTTAATATAAACTCAGATGGTGAGAGAACACAGAGCCTGGGTCTCAGAGTTCACCTCCACCAGGGCCTTGGGCAGCAACTCAGCCCGGAACAGCTGCAGCATAGAGTCCATGATGTTCTTCCAACCTTCACGCAAGATGTCCCCGTGCCGGTGGGCCAGGCTGAACACTGTTCTGGCTGCCACCTGGGCCTTGGGGTTGCTCCCAAACACTGAGGGGAGATTATCTATGGACTACAGTGGAAGGAGAGGACATTATCAGTCTGACAGCACAAGCAGGCCTACAGATCAGTACAGGCAAAGAATTAGAAAGCAGGGGCCCAAGGCGATGTAATATTGTAGAGTAATTTATTTATGTAGTCAAATAAAAAATTCATAGAGGAGAAACCTTAATTTCTCAGCTGCTGAGAATGGAAAATACCATTAAAATTTCTGGTGCACTGACAATGAAAATGATGACCAAATGAAGCAACACTTTACTACAATTCTGTCTGTGTCTGTGGCAGATGTAGACTAATACAGTGTTCACAAATCACCTCGCTGCTTAGTGTTGTGAACTTGCAGAGTGAGATGATCAGATTATCAAAGACGTCGCTGAATCCATAATGAGCAGATATCATGGCACATTTCCTGCAAAATAAAGCAGCCATTTGCAGCTGTTGCATTGACAGAGCAGCAATAATGTGCACCATTTTTTGCATGGATAGGCAATTACTTAAAATTCTAGCTCAGTACAGCTGGAAATATGAAAGCTTTACACACATTTATTGCAAAACTCATCTCTTTCAGTGACCTTATTCTGCATATGGACCATACATTACAGAACACTGTCATTCATATTCTTTGGTCACAAATACATATTGATCTGATTGTACTTCTCAGATGAGTGCCATAACACCTGACCACCACACCATACACTGTGGTTACTGCAGTGCAGCCTGACACAGTGCTTATTTACTACCCAGTGGTGATGACAGGGACAATGTGACCCCCTCACCTGAAGCCAGCGATGGCCTTCTGGATGATAGCATCATCAAGGCTCTTGTCGAAGACATAGGAGAGTGCGGCAATGGTGGGCCCCCAAGTCATGGTGAAGAGATCGTGATCATAGCTGCCCGGAGGCACGTGCAGGAAGATGCCTTCAGACGTGGCACCACGATGCAGGAGCACGCTCCACACATAATTCTCTTTCACCAGGCCTGTTTGCTCGTCAGGCATCACGATTTCCTCATTCCTGTCCGGGTAAAACAGATTGGGCAGAAATGACACACGTCAACACAATGTTCACTCCCACAACAAAACAACCACTGTCAAGTGGCTCTGAGAAGGCTGGAAAACATGGATTACAGTGCATTATCCAAGATGGCTACAGGCCCATATGTTCACATGTTCATATCACAAGGTAGCTTACTTGATTGCATTGTAGATGTCTTCCAGCATATCTTGATCGAAGTCCTTAGACCCATTCACCCCTTTAAGGTTTTTCTTAAATTGCTAGGAAAATGAAACAAATTTCAACAGCATGGCGTAAGAAAATGTACCAAATAAAGACAGAATGAGCTGAACAGCAGCTGTGACTGAGCTCCTGGGTACTGCTGTAGGTACCATGTTGATCATGCAGGAATCCAGTGGAGACCCAACAAATAAACATAGTTTTATCAGCCAAGTGATCAAGTGAGCTGATTAGCTGGCAGCAGTTTTCTTAATGGTGGCTAAAAGGGAAATGTGAGCTCCTCCAAAGAGCAGGATGAGGAGACTGAGAAATAAACAGGCTGACGGCTCTGGGATCTGCTCTGCCAGTGTTTTCATACCAGGCCCAAGGAGACATTAACAAGAGGCCGGCAGAGACAGAGCAGCTGGGCTCCTGTTCGATTTGCGGCTCCCCTTAAAGCAGGAGTGCATTACACCAGCAACAGGGCTGCTTATCTGCAAGGCAACCGGCAGGCAGCGAAAGGCTGCTTTGTGTCGCTTTAATGCGAAAAAGTAAGGATTAGAAGATGACCTTGGCTGGGACAAAGTATGCCCAGTTAACAAGCCCAGAATGAGAGGAATACTTATATGGATTCAGATTGCTAAAGCTAGCCACCAAGACATACGATGCTGTAATCATATGAAGGTAAGCCTAGGGTGGTGTCAGAATAAATTAGTATTCTGACTAATTCAACAAGACCTCATTTGGAAGAGGTGGAAAAAAATAAGTAAAAATAAATTTGACACCCACACACGTCTAGCTGTTAGCAGGCACGCATTTCCACGTAGCTTGGATGTTTCTGTTAGAACTGATAGCTACGTTTGGGCTTTGCAGCCTGCATGTTTGGGTCGGGGGTGTTGGGGATTGTCGATGGCGGTGCACTGTGGGCGCCGGTGCTCTCTGATGCCTGCCCTTAGCGATGTGTTTAGTCTGCAGGCCCTGTCAATCAAGCGGAGCTGGCAGCCCCAGGCCTCCGCTGCTGCTGTCCGTCGGCATGACGAATCAGAACAATGGCTTTGCTGTCCTTGTCTAAACTGCAGCTCACATGGATGTGAAAGGCAGACACTGGCTGGAGTGCGAAGACCAGGATGCCTCCAAACCCACAAAGTCACTTCCTCCACCAAGGTGAGCTTCAAAGGGTCTTTTAAAAAAACTGTTACATGCACACACGTGAATGTGGCCTCACCTCCACAGTCATGGGGATATTCTGCTTGCGCACATTATGGTTGTGCTGGTCAGTGTTGAGCATGATGATGGCATAGGCCAGGGCGAAGCCCGCGTCGTTCGTCATGAAGGGGGAGCCGTTCACTTTCTGATGGGATAGCAATAGGAAGAGTCACATACTGGACAAAGCAGTGAGGAAGATGGAGCCCTAGGCTGCAGATGAGGAATATTCCGGGTACAGGCGTGGTGTGTGTTTGGCCGACTCACATGCCAGTTGTCAGTGAAGGTTTCGAGGAGCCTCTGGATGACCGGGGCTTCACCGGGCAAGCGGAACGCCTCCAGGTACAGACGCAGGGCCTCGTCAATCCGAAGGCCTTGGAAAGTGAAGGTGCTGGAATCCAAACCAAGCGCAGCATGAGGAACTTGCTGTGATTTTGGAGGGAGAGAGGGGGCTGTGCGACGGGGAGGGAAATTGGTGCCTACTTGACAAAGCTGTCCAAGAGTTCCATGTTCTTGCGGTCGCTCACAAACTCTCCGATCATCTTCTTGTCGAGCCAGGGGTTCTCTCTCAGCCATTGGGCCACTTCGCCATTGTCCATGGGGCTACTGAGCAGGCCCATCTCCTGCAGGAACTGAATGCCCTTCTTGGGCTTCTGGTTAAACTGCTCTGTGCCTGTGATCAGGAGCTGTTTGAAAAATAAACAATGGCAGTGGCCTGACAGATATAGACGGGAGACTTAGCGGGGAAGTTTATTACCTTCTTCTTGTTCTTAATGTCAAGCAGCTCCTGAGAGTCTGGCAAACAGCTGGAGAATCTCTGCGGCTTTTTGGGCAACTTCTTTTCAGCTGGGAGGGGTGAAAAAAGGTTACTATTCCACATAAAATACATGCAGCCCATTCCTACAGGACAACTAGAAGCAGCAATAAAGGCAGATGGATGAGCTAACGCTGGCAATACCTAAGTCGGGTTCCTCCTGGTCCTGCCGGCTCTGTCTCAGCCTGTCACTTATCAGGTGTCCAGCAGAGGTGGGACACAGAGGGCTCACCTCGGCCTCAGGCCCATTCCTTACATTGAGGAGCCTCTCTGCTTCTGAAACAGCGCAGTGAGAGTGACATGAGCACATGGCTGTGCTGATGAATAAGCGCAGTGCTGGGAAATGCAGCGGCCTGCACCTTCCATGTTTGCTGAGTCCTTAAAGCAGCCTGAACTCCTCTATGTTGAGTACACAAAGCTAGGCTACGTCGCCTGACAGTGAGGAGCTCGGCCCGCTCACCCGTCACCATGCGTGTGCCATCACAGACGGTGCTCTCCCCGTCGGCTGTCAGAGTCTCCGATTGGTCCTGCTGCGCTGTGTTATTGAGCACTTTGGCCTGACAGTGGGCTTCTATGCTGTCAATCACGGTCAACAGAGCCTCCAGGGACAGAAGGTGGGTGGTATACAGCTGCCCAGATACAGGAAAGGCGTTCTGCAGCGTGGCGTAACAGAAGCCACCAGGTGGCCATTAGCAGTGTGGTTTTCAGTGCACTAGTCACTGTTTTGACTCCTAACATGCCAGCTTAATAACTGGGCCTACAGCTGAATGGGTGGTCTTTCTCCATATTTCAAAGACAGCTGTTTTTCATGACTATGGGTTAATTACTCCTAATTGCATTTACCACACTGCGCTGACCTTCCCAGCCTACATACTCGTTACGCTGATTTGTGAAATGAAGATGTCACTTTGACTTGTGCTTCTCTCTTAGTGACCCCAGAAAACCCCTTTCTGTCAAGACCCAGCTTCCCAAACCTATGACAGCCCACCTTGGATAGGAGCTTGGTGAGGTCCTCAAACAGGTTGGGGCAGTAATAGTCACAATCGTAGTTGATGTAAAGCTCAGTGACAAAGCTTGGGATCCTCCACAGTTGCACGATGGCCTCAAGAGCCATCTCCTTCATCTCATAGGGCATTTTGGCATTCTCAGAGGTAATGATGTCCATCAGCTTCTTCAGATATGTCTACAAAAGAAACACAGCCTGTGAAGGTTGCCTTGCAGATACACTCCAAAAATATTCACACAAAATTCACCCGAGGAACTTAAGGAGGAGATTCTTCGGTACCACTTTTGCCACTTGTAAATGGTAGTAACTCATTAATAAAAAGGAAACTGTGTTATAACGTCGTAAATTAGTGTTACTACCTAATTAATAATCAGATTATAAACCATTCATAAACTCTTTATATGGGTAGCCTTATTGTAAAGTGGCACTAATTTTTCAAACTTACTTCCAGTTGGAATTTCAGATGCTCTCGCATACTCTCGAAAAGCAAGAAGCAGACTCGTATGGAGCTGGCATATAAATTCATACGGTCCATGCTTAGCAGCTGCAAAAGAGAAGAATGATTACTTGCCATGCCTGGTTTCTTCCCTCCATAAACATATGAACCAGCCCTCACATCACATCGCCTTTTAACAACTCGTCAATATTAATGGGATTTTCTGGTATCAAATCCACCACAATAAGATACATTTAAAAGAGGTCAGCAGAAATCATGCAGGTGTGACAGCAGGAACAGAACACCAGCACCAGGCACCACGGTACCTGGAAGAGGTGCCGGCATAGCTCATCCTTGACCAGGCCCAGCAGAGACTGGTAAGGGGCAATGTAGGCGGCCTCCAGGGCGACGGTCAGCAGCTGCAGACCCATGTGCAGCATGACATCAGAGTTGTGACGGTCGTGCGGATTGGTCAGCGAGATGAGGAAGCGGAAGAGCTCGCGGAGGCAGGGCAGGCCATAGGGCAGAGGGGCGACACCTGAGAGTGCGAGATGTGTACGTCATCTACAAGTGGTCGTATCCAGATGCCCCGCACCATCTACTTCCTGACTCGGATACCTTTCATTACATCACCCCCAGACAAACCTGCCTTCCCTACAGCGCTGAGGAGCCTCCCTCCCAACCCCTCCCAGGTATTCCGGGGTTCATGAATTCCTCAGCCCTGGAAGAGCATAAAGCCTCAGACAACAAAATGCTTCTCCACTTACCATCCTTCTGGCTGGGCTGTGTGAAGCGCACTCCGCGAGGGTTTACATAGTCCATGTCATGCACAGAGGCACTGTCCGATTGCTCCGCCACCGAGTCCCGGTCCTCCAGCACCTCAGGGATGGATTCCACAGAGACCGACTGAACACGCTCCACCTGCTGGCCCTCACACTGCAAAAACAAGGCAGGATCCCTCTCTCAGCAAAAAACACAAAGCCTGGCATGTTTGCATATACCTCCCAGCTCCATCTGATCAGCTCAGACCTTTGTCATGGCAAGGCTAAACACAGCCCTCCCAGCAAAGTACCCATTCAGATGTGGCATGAACAGCAGTTAAGTTGTAACAGAAGCGGGCGCACTTCACAGTACCTGTGAGTCAGGCCGAGGAAGCTCGGGTGGCGCCATGGTGCCTGGAGTGGTGGCCGTGGAGCTACTCTGCTCTAGGTCCGTCAGGTCCTCGTGGGAGGTGGCCTTGGAGGAAGTGTCCAGGCCGCTGTCGGGGACCGGGCTCGAGATAGAGGAGGCGGCGCTGTCGGATGCGGGGAGGGCGGACTGCTGCTCCTCAACAAAGGGCATTTCTCCTGTACGGACGACCACGGGCAGCGAAAGGACACACTCACGGCTGATCTCCAGAGCGGCAACACTGCTCATTGTTTAAACACAAGCTATGTAGCTATGTTTTTGTCCTCACCTGAGAGGTTATTGCTGAGCGTGGTGTGCTGGGGAGGTTCACTCTGGCCTGAGGAGCCACGCGATGTATGGCGGGGGGGCCGCGGAGAACGCTTCTGCTTCTTCCACTTGGATGACTCTGACATTCCCCCCGCACGCATCTTAAGCTGCAACAGAAGGGACAGGCTCTGAGCCAAGCGTCCGTCTGCACAGCCATAGAGTATGCCAGCTCTAGCAGGAGCCACTATACTGAGCAGCATGAGCTACAGGTGTAGCCACGCATTCCAGCCAAGACACGTGACTGGAGAAGTGCAGGCAAACCCGCATGCGACTAAGCAAGGCCAGAGAGTGCTGGATGAGACTCATGCTGGGAGGGGGAGCTCGCCTGTGTCTATTGTATGCCGCTGCGCTGATGAATGTCTGACACTTGACTTCTTTAATTAATATAAAACTATACATTTGATTTGTGAAAGCCAAGGCATTACATCTGCAACTATGAAAATAAAAACTCCTAAAACAGGTATAAAGCATGTTAAACTCCTGATGGTATTTCAACATGCTCACTATCGCTGAGATCATTGACAGCTGTGTGTATAGACCTTGATTATGCACGTGTTTAAATCAGATGGAAGAAAACCACTTAAGATAGTGAAAAATCAAGGGTGTGGTTTGCTTAGTCTATGTGAGGGCACTGGCCTCCATCACACTAATGCCATCTAACAGGCAGCCAGTCCTGATCCTGGAGGACCACAGTCTAGGAGAGATGAGCCCTTCCCTCGCTGGCCTCTCACACTCCCAACCTGCAGGATGACAGCACTGAGCACATGGGACCATCCTGACTTCAGATACTGTAAACAATGAACAAGGGCTTCAAAGGCAGCCAAAGAGCCCTGTTAGTCAGCGGACCTCCAGGATGCAGGAGCTCAACTGCTTGCCCATGTCCCAGGGATCGCCCATCGGCCCACTCACGGCTTAGCCTTACCTGCACACGTTTGTTTTTCCACAAGATATTGTAAGCCTCGAAAGAGAAGGGCAGGTGCCAGCAATTAGTGAGGGGGGACATGTCAGCGGTGCACATAGACAAGTTCATGGGGGCGGGGGGTGCAGCCAGACTGAACACCATGCAGGGCCCCTTCCGAGTTCAGGCGGGGGAGGGGGCGGGGGGAGACTCCCGCACAAACACTCCATAAAGACACATTCAGGGAAGGGCACAGGATGCATATGGGTTGGAATAGTTTCAAGCAAACAGTCCAGGTCCTAGCAGGTCCACAGGTCCACAGCAGACACATTCAGCTCTTCCCCATGAATGAAATGACAATGGGAAACAGACAAATACATCCAAGTCACACAGAATGACAATCCTAACGAAACGAGGAAGCGCCGTCTCTCTTTCGGATATTACCTTTGCCCTACCTTAGACTGACAGCTACACGTCACCCCAGTGTCACTTAGCCAAGGGGAGACACAGGGATGAATGTGATATAATGATGGCGCTTAAGCTGAGCATTGAGCGCAAGGAGATTCTGAGGGGGAAAAACCCATATGCAAGAATATTTTTGTGAAATGTTTACAGCAAGTCAAGGCATCAGTGGTGAGAAAATGCACAGCTGGCCAGTCAGAGGTGGTGTGAGACACCCCCCACATGCACTCTATGCCGGAGCAGCCATGCCAGTGTATATTTAAGAATGCATTAAGGGGGGGGGGGCTGTCAGCGTGCTGCCGCGACAGCGACCTCGTCCACAGGTACCCTCTCTAAGCCACTCTGACTGCTGTTTATAGGCTGCTCTGCCCAAATAACATCGTGTTTGTCCAGGACACAACTGGGGATCTGTGGGAAACAGGCAAATGTGTCGTTTATAAGGGAAGAGGAAGAGAACACAGGACTGATACACGGTAAACAGGACATGAGTACATGGCTATAGGCACAAAGGAGGCGAGAGGGCAGGTGGGGGTCACGGGTCACGTTGCCGAGCTGGTTGGGGGGCCTGTCAGTGACGGTATCTTTCAGATGTAGATGTTACCACTTCATTACTGTAATTTAACAGAAATTATAAGTGGAATACTAATGAGAGGGGGAAAAGGGTGAGCCCTGCAAGCCGGAGTGCCCCAAGAGGAAGCCCTGAGAATGAGGGGAGGGGGTACGGGAGGGACACAAGTACAAAAAGCCCCCAGAGCAGGGCCTGGGGAGACGGCGCTCATGCACCAGCCTGACTTACCTTTTTCATGTTGGTGCCCACAAAGCCTTTGGCTTCCTCCTTGAACTGGGGCAACCTGAAACAGCAAAGGTTAATGACCACCTGCCAGGCTGCCCTATCACCACCCCCCCATCCCCCCCCCAGCAAGGCACAAAGGGACCTCAGAGCCGGCAGTGACGACAATGCGAGTAATTCACTCTAATTTAATCCAGAGAGAAAATGAAGCAGAAAGCAAACATTCCTGTGGTGAAGCGTAATGACTGCGATGGAAGTGCAGCTTGTGTCCACATTAGCAGAAAGTCACGCCTTTTGTGGACTCTCCAGCTTTGCAGCAAATGAGATGTCACTGGGGCAAGATTGGCGTTAACCACTCGATAATCGTGTCGTCCCACAGGCTCGGTGGCGGGGTGATCCGCGGGCCCAACAGATTAACATGCGTAATACCTTTGCTGCCGAGTTAAGCCTTCTTTGAAGCACTTGATTGAATTGAAAACACACCATTCCCAAGCTGACTGACACAAGCTAAAGACTGGTCTTATGAGGGGTCTCTGCTTAAGAGGAGCCACCCAATAATGAACCGGACAAAGAGAAGGGCATACTAGGGCGGCGTGTGTGTGCGGGAAACACACAGTGGTGAGTAGGCGTCTCTTAATTAAGCCCAGCATAAGAGGGCCTGAGGAACTGTAAAAATAACACAAGAGAAGAGCGTCATGCATGCAGGGACAGAGTGAGTCCTGGCTACAGCACAGGGTGGCTGCATTTGCTTCACGCTGCATCGTTACCAAAGCCGGTCAGCACACAGAATAAAAACAAAATATTAAAACCTGAGAACAAGGCGCATAGCAGAGCCTGTAACATGCCAGAGAATGAATCCCAGCAGGAGTATGAGCCGCACTAAGCCCCTCCCTCCTCACAGGATGTCCACAGAGCTCAGTCAGGAGCTGTCTTTCTATATGCAGTGCAAACATTCTGCTCTTCCATAGGCGTGACATATGACAGTAGGGCGCTCGGGATAAACACGGCCCAGCAGAAGCAAGCTGAGCCCCGGAAACATTTTAATCTGTGACAATTTCACGCTCATGAATGAAGCAAGAAAGTGCTTAAGCATAAATCAGACACTAAAGAAGAAAATGGCTCTAACTGAAGAGAGTGCTAGCGACAAGGCAGGGAGATGGGGGGAGGCTCAGCAACGGCATGACCCTACCTGGAGAACAGCTGCTGCACCATGTCCACTAGTGTATGCTCAGCCGACTTCCTCAGCAGCTCTGAGCGGGAGGGAAAACAAAGAGCGCAGGAGGCATGAGAAGTGCCCGCTGGGGCTCTGTTTGCTCACAACCAGGCAAACATTTATTACAGCAGGGCCGCCGGAGAGAAGAGTGAGGCCACTGGGGAGAGGCATCGGGGAGAAGTGCAGGGCTGAGAGAAAGAGGCAGCGGGGGAGAGGAGCAGGACCCACCCATGCTAGGTGGTGTAGCACGGCGGGGCCTTGGGATTCCACCCCTTTCACCCATGCAGGTCCCAGGACTTACCGCTGAGCCTCATCTCAAAGCAGATGCGGAAGCAGGACTGCATAATCTCACACACGGACTCATTGGTCAGATGGGCCCCCACTGGCGTCAGCAGCAGCGTCCTGAGTACCTGCCGAGTTCCACATGCAAAAGTTAGCCTCCCAAAGGCCGCAGCTCCACTCCACCCTCCTCCCAATACATGCGGCACAGCACCTGCAGGATTTTCATGAGTACCACTTCATCACTGGCTGGGTCCGTCCCCACGAACCTTGCGTGCGTCACGGCATCCGCCATGTTCTCAATGGCTTCCGCTGCCCCCTCGTGGTTGGCGTCTGCATAGGGTGACAAATGCAGGTGCTGACAGAGCAGCCCAGTATAAAGGCATACAGGCACAGAGTGAGCCTTGGATGTCAGCGTTTGTCACAGGTTATTAAACCACTTCTGTGGTGAGGCAGCCTTTCGCCAGGTGTTTACACAAGCAGGCTAAACAGGGCGATAAGAGAGAGGGATTCACACAGAGAGGGGTTAGCCTGAAACATGAGGAAAGGAAGGACCGATATGCTGTTATGACATATGACAGGGACGTTATATCCATGACAAGCCAGTTCACAAGGTACTCTGAGGTCCAGAAAGGCTGGAGTTGAGGGATTGCCCAGAATTGCCCATATGAAGGGAGATCACCAGAAGCTGACACAGATTCCTGAGCAGGAATAACTGTGAGAATGATCACACCCTGCTGGTCATGTGAAGGTGAACCGCGATTTACATCACCCCAAGTGGGAGATTCTGACCACACAGAACAAGCACCAACAGGTCAGAAAAGAGACACATGAATGCCTGAGAAGGAGCAGCTGCTATTACAGGTGTGGGTCTCATGCAGCCTGGCACACAGTGGTTCGAGCCACGACGACAGTAGAGTCCCAAGCAGCACACAACCTAGTGACGAGGCTGCCAACACTGCTCAGCATGACTGACACTTTCGCCATGACCCCCCCCCCAACCCCCATCGTCAGCCCTCTGGCCAATTTGTTTCATCACCTGTTGACCCCTATCCCCCATCACAGCATATTAAATGACCGGAAAAAAAGTCAAATCATCCTTCTGATAAACCAGTCAGAACAAACATGACCTTGGCAGGTCAGAGGAGAGCGTGTGCCGTGACACGGGGGCCGGAAGGGGGGCGGCCTCTATCTGTTATTCCTGTGTGTGATGATCTCCCCTTGGCTATGTCTGAAATGTACTTGATTGCTTAAATCATAGTGCCACCCCCACCCCCACCCCCAGGCCTGCGGAAATGCACAGCCAGGGGAGCCCATTGGTACGGCATGTGGCTAATACAGCTGCCAGGATTTGCCCAGATGCTCCTTTTATTAAAACACTGCTAATTTGCTGTTAGGCCTTATAGGGTTAAGCACACACTAGTACCCCCCCACCCTGCAAAACAGAAGGTCCTTCAAGTTCTGAGATCTAATCACCAGATGTACCCTTTGTGGGAAGGCTGACAAATTGGCTGCCTAGGCAACCAGGGCCATGTTTTGAAACCTGAGCCAGAGCAGATACCGGCGCGGAGCCAGGCAGCCCAGCTTTCCCATCTCCGAGTGGCATTTCATTAACGAACAGGCCGGGCAGGCCCAGGAGAGGAAGGACAAAGGGACGACTGGCAGGTAGGAAGGCTCGCAAAGAGCTAGTAATTTGAACGCCATCTTAGAGGTGTGCTTCTGTTTGAGTGGTCTTGTGGGAATTCCTTAGGGATCCTACTGCTCACTGCTGCAGGAAGCGGGAGCAGAGAGGCACAAGGGGCCAGCCACATGCCTGCACCTGTGATACGAGCCACTCCGTTTCTCAATACCAAGAATGCGAAAATTGTACTTGTAGTCTTGGGAAGAACTGTCAGTACATTTACATGCACACTAAGAAAATCAATTTATTGTGTTAGTCCAACTAAAATCAGACTGTTAAAGTACATGTAAATATGGTAGTCGAACTGAAATTGTATTAAATCGAATCTTTCGAATAAGTCGGACTAAGACACCCAGATAAAGCAATTGGGAGTCAATTTACTCCTGCACGTATTTGTTCAATAGGACTCAAATTGGCCTAGACGCTCTGCACATGCCCCACAGTTAGCCCCCCCCCCCCCGGGAATTGGCCCAGAAATAACAGAAGCTGGTACACAGAACAAGCATGGACCACAGTAGAGGTCTCACTGTTGGCACACGCCAGCACCATACAGTGGTGCCTTCAGAGAACACCGCAGCCACAAGGAATAGCGTGCATCTCGTTTGTCCAATAAAAGAAAAAAAAAAAAGGTAACGTATGGCATGTACGAAATGTACAGCACTGTAAAGCTGTCCAGTTCACCTCAAAACTGTGCACTTTTGGGGGGCAGCATCAATCACAAGGTCGCAGGTTCAAACCCAGCCTCAGCATGTCTGCGGGTCCTTGAGCAAGACCCTTAACCCCCAGCTCC
>JAABNX020000070.1:17981222-18014858 GCA_015163995.2 Mormyrus lacerda
AAAGAATTTCCCCAATAAAGGAACTTCCCCACGGGGATCAATAAAAAGTTGTGATTATTATTATTATTATTATTATTTTCCACTGCACCAGGCACTTCAAGAAGGTACCAAAATTATGGAACTGCAAGGTGTTTCTTTTCCCACTGGCATAAAAACTGGTATCAGCACCAAATGACATGACAATGCGAGGCGGGGTATTTTGTACTGTAGTGGCTGTAGTGGGACTGGACAACGTGCAATATTAATACCAACATCACATTTTATGCACATTCAATTCTTACATCACTAGTCAGCTTGATTTAGATCAGGCCTTTTCTTACCTTCGATTTGGTATGAATATTATAGCACAGGGAGTTAAATTCTCGCTAAAACATTTTTATTCTGTTCTGTCATAGAAAAGAAAATCTAACAGGTTTTGCAATTTTAATGATTATTCATTTCCAGGATTATCTTGAATATGTTTAAAAATCAGTGTAAAATTTACTTCCACTGATTCTGCATGAGCACTGACTCATGAAACATTTTCCTCTTTAATTGCTGTTTAAATCACTCCTAGGCAGGTTTGTGGGGAAAAACTCCTTTTGTATTTAATAAATACTAATATATTTATTATAAGAAAATCACATCGCAATAATTGATAAATTTACAATACCCTGTTGTCATAGTATATTATACAGAATACATTATTTCTTGTTATGCAATATATGGAATACTGATTTTCTTATACTGTATCTATTCTTCCGACCGGATTGGAATTAAAGCTTGTGTCACTTAATTTGTCCACACGCCTATTATTATAAATTTTATTACGTCTGTGGCTGTGCTCTGTACTTCTGTTTTTTAGTATTGGAACTGGTCTTGCTGGTCTTCAGCAATGGAAGATTATGTGAAATGGGTACTCAAGAAAAAAATACGGTCAAGTACGCATATTGAAAAACACCCTATTACTTCTCTGCATGGGGACACCAAGGTGCCCCTTACAGCAGCCTGATCCCACTGTAACAGCTCACATGATAATAGGATCATATGCTTTCTAGATGAGTCCTATCAAGCTAACAGGAATGAGTGAAAAGGGGTATCTTTGAAAATGGCCAGTTTCCAAAAAGCAGTACAAGGACCCAAATTGGTGCTGTTTAGATAAGCCTGTCATTGTTCATTCAATATGATTTCTTAAATAGGGAGGCTGGGCCAGGCCTGAAGTGACATAATTGGGGAGTGCTAAAGCATTCTGGGAGCACAATGCTTGCTGATTGTTGACAGATCCTCTGCAGATGGGACAGGCTGTTAGCCCTTAGTCAGCTACACTATGCTAAACACAATGTGGGCACCACAAACAAAATGTGTGTGGGGGGAGGGAGGGCGGCACTGCCAAGCATAAGAGACAATGCCCTGGGATTCACGTCGGGGGGGATGGGGCTGTCATCGTCTCAGGAACTGGAGCCATGGGATCTCCAGTGGAATGTCCAAAGTGATATCAAACACTAATCCCTCCTGGTGGAGTCCACCGGGACCCACCGGGACCATTGTCAAAATAACAGCATAAGCTGAAGGGGCGGGGGAAGACAGCTGTCCTGTAGTAAGGGGTTATAAAAGGAACATGCAGAGAGCATACTGTAATACTGGACAGTCATTTTTGGGCTGGGGGTGGGCTTCCAGGCACAGCAGCACTCCCTCAAAACCTGGAGCCAGCCCTCAGCACAACCTTCGCTAGCACAGTCAGTGCGTTACAGTATGGCGGTACAGGTGCCAGAGGCAACAGAGCACACATGTTCAGAGCAACAGCAGCAGCAATACAGGCGCCAGAGTCAGCAAAGAACACAGGCTCCCAAAAACAGCAGCGGAGCCAAGGCACGATGGTGATATCTGTCAGCCAATCCAAATCCTTGCAACAGGGGGATTAACCCTTACAAGGCAAATCGGGGACTTCCCTTCTCACGTGGACCCCTGGTAAGCTGTGAATCAGGCCCATTACAGACAAAGATGCTATCAGAGTGACACACGGGAGATCACTGCATGCTGTGCCACATTAGAAAGTCAGCCAAGTCTCTAATTAGCTGAACTTGATGAAGATCAATTACCTAGTCAACGAGCCAGAAGCTCACTCTGACTGAGAGGCCATGCTGGTTCTCTGTCCCTGTCTGTGTCACAACTCAATATATCATATCATTTGAACATGCGCATCTTAAACACCATGGAAGATGAGCACAGCATTTAACTGACACTGTTCATCCCGCACACTCACATCACCATCAGCGGTCAAAAAGCTGAGGACTGCAACAACATCACCAAACAACTCCAGCATTATTATATAGCTTATTCAGGAAGTGTCGGTTATTGATCTCGGGATGAAAGTTGCTACCCCTCTGAGTATCTGATGGGATTATTGCCCCTGACTGGATACTACAAATATAGCCTAGATGACATCAATTGCCTTAAATGCTGCCAGAGTCCTTCAGAAAATGTCAGCCAGCTCATGGCCGCTGTCACTGCATTCACAGGGGCTCCCCGACACCAAGCCTAGGTGCTTAGGCAGAATGCAGTGTAAAACGGCTCCAGCACGGGCAGTAAGGCACAGAGGACAGCAGGGCTATGAAGCCCAAGCAGCACTGCAGGACATAGCCACCCAGGAGGTCTCACTCACACACACCCTTACCGCCTCCTTCCCTGGCTGTCTCACGGCAACAGTCCCACAAATGTCCTCTACATAATGCAAAGAATGACCATGAAAATTAGTTCAGCATGGACTGAGAAGTCCCCAGTAATATATACATAATTGTCTACAAAATGCTTCTAAGAGACTGAAACATCATAATACACTAGACTGTATGCCACTGAAATTAAATATGAAAACTGTATAATCAATGTATAAGGCGAACTGCTTCTACCAACTCCAACCAGTGGATGGCAGTATTTGACAGCATGTATATATTTTGAACACAGAGTCATACTGAAAGGCATTTTAAAAAATAAAAAAATAAAAAAACAGGAAAGAAACTCACTCACTTTCATTAATGACACAGACCAAACACTAAGCAAATGAGGAGCATCAGGAGATGGTCAGTCTTAAGTGATGCATGAAACCTCAGCACTGTCATTTCAAAGGGGCCTTAAATAATTTCAGACAAAAGGAAGCGATAACAGCAGCATCAGAGAAGAAAATGCAGCTAATATCTCGCAGCTGGGAGTGGCTGATGGGGGTGGCTTGAGGATTGGGTGCTAGCAAGTCCCGTCCACACGTCCATCAGGTAGCAGGTGACACCCCGGCTGTGAGGACAGAGCTGCCTGACGTTTTAAACACCATGTATTTAACACCTCACCATCAAATCGGCTGATCCAGCTATCCAGCTGAAGACCGAGCACTTCATTTAAGCACAATGTCTGCCCCCACAAACAGCTCTTGTTTAAGCTCAAAGCTGCAGGGATTTTAGGAACTGTAGCAGTTTGGATCGAAAACTGGTGAACTGACAGGAAGCAGCAAGTAGTTATTAGAGGCACAATGGCACAGTGGGCCTGCGTTCATAGTGGGGTACCACAGGGTTCAATTTTAGGACCACTATTGTTCCTAATTTACATTAATGATATTGACACCAATACATACAGTAAACTGGTTAAATTTGCAGATGACACCAAGGTGGGTGGTGTAGCGATTACTGATCTAGCAGCGGAGGGGCTACAATGGGATCTGGATTTAATTAGCGACTGGGCTGATACCTGGCAGATGAAATTAAACGTAGATAAATGTAAGGTAATCCATGCGGGGAACAGAAATATGAATTACAGATATCCACTGAAATAAAGCTGATAATAGCTGATTACGAGAAAGATCTCTGTGTGTAAATTGATGCTTCCATGTCACACTCTCGCCAGTGAGGGGAAGCAATAAAATAGGCCAAAAGAATGTTGGGTTACATTTCTAGTTGGAGTTTAAGGCAATGGAGGTGATGCTACAATTATATAAGTCCCCACCTAGAATATTGTGTGCAGGTTTGGTCACCATACCTTAAAAAGGACATGGCTGTCTTAGATAGGGTGAAATGTAGTGCTATGAGAATGATTCCTGGTATTTCAGGAATATCTTATGAGGAGAGGTTAGCTGAGCTGAATATGTTTAGTCTTGAGCAAAGGAGACTAAGGAGAGATATGATCCAGGTATATAAGATTCTAACAGATCTTGATGTTGTTCAGGCAAATGGCTATTCCAATATTAGTTTAAATACTAGAACTCGTGGTCATATGTGGAAATTAGTGGGAGAACATTTTGAAATAAATTTGAGGAAGCACTTCTTTACACAGCGTGTTGTTAGAGTATGGAATAGTCTTCCTGCTACTGTAGCAGAAGCTAAAACCCTGGGTTCCTTTAAAATCAGAGCTAGGAAGGATTTTAACAACTCTGAGCTATTAGCTGAGTTCTTCCCAAAAGAGCTTGATGGCCCGAACGGCCTCCTCTCGTTTGTAAATTTCTTATGTTCTTATGTCTGACGTTGGTACTTTGCTCCTCAGACACACAAAGCTGATGGAGCAGTGAGCAGGCTAGTGAGCTGCTGGAGGGGAACAGGAGCCGCAGCAGTGAGAGAGCACCACCTGGAGGCCTGACGATCACAGCTGAGCGAGCTGAATCACAGGAGCACCTCTCACATCCAGGAAACATCAACATTATACCCAAAAATGTAAGCAAAAACCAAGCACTTAAGCCACGCTCTCATATGATAGCAAAATAGCATTTTCATTCTACAGAGGTTCCTCTGCCTGTTGTTTTTCTTCATCTCTTTATAAGAAAACCATGGCCGTGTATGTCACCAGACCCATTTCCATGGAAACCCATCCCTCTGAACCCTCTTGATGAGATACAGAGGGGTTATTGGATTAGGAAGCAGGCAGACAGTTTGAAGATGCAGCATGGGTTCAGGCCAAGCCCCGGCAATGGCTGTGTGTGACATGCATCTGAGGGTGCAGGAGCTTCTTCCCTTTGGGCCGGGGATCGCTCAGTGAATGTGAAACAAAAGCATGAGCGTATACCTCCCTCCAATGACCAGCATCCAGCAATGGGCAAAGGCATGGGGCACATTTTCAAATCACAGCCATTGCCTGTCAATTTAGCAGGTGTCTATGCACTAAATTAAGGAGGATTTCTGAGGGCTGCCAAGCTGCTAGTTCAGCCATTCGATGTCACTCAATCCAACAACAGAGGTGGCTTCTGAGCTGGACGGGCTCTGCATCATGTAGGTGCGGTGTTCAAATGTGCACAGGCCAGGGCTAAAGGGAAGAGCCAGCAGCATGCATGGCTGAGGAAAAAAATTATAATAAATCGATATAGTTATGCGCCACAATATTTTTGTGCAGCGATTAATACATTGCCATATTAACTCCCATATCGATTTTTTATTCATTTATAAATGTTTCGACTGGAGGTTTAGAAATATTACAGTTCCACTATAATCCTGCAGGTGGCGCACTCTAAACTACTCCATTGACAGGCAGGTCAGCATCCCATGTAGTAAGAGCCAATTATTCTCTAACTTTGTTTGGTATTAACAGGAATGGAGAACGACATAGCAGAGATTTGTGCTGCTCTTCCACAGTTTTGAAATTCTGAAAGCCAAAGTTCCTCCATACATTGGATTTAAACGGTAAAGAGGAGTTCGACATGAGCAATGTGTATACAAACGTTGTCCTGTAAAAGTTAAGTATTGTGCTAATATGATGAACATATTGTCACATAATCGCTAGACATCACCATAAACAAAGCGCTGGAAAAGCATAAAAGGTCCATGTAGTTTCAGGTCCAACAGCAAATGTATGTTTTTGTTAGCTTCTAATCTAAAGTTGAAATTTATACCATTGTATGTGAAGTTGTTTTGCATTGTTTAAATGCTGCCTTTGGTTTATTTTATTTTTTTTGAGGAGGAAAATTGTGCAGCTATTGAACATAACTTTGTGGTATGACATTTTTTATTTTATTTTATTTACATGGTTCAAGGTAAATTCCAAAAAAGTAAATAAAAATCTGAAAAAATTGTAGTATCAAATTGGGATAGTCATAGAATCACAATACATAACGAGCAGCTAGGTATCGTGATAATATCATATTGGGAGGTAAATGGAGACTGCCATTCCTAACGCACAGCACGGCACCGGTCGGGCCTCCTTTCATTGAATGTCCCATTTTGCTCTTATTTTGCCTGGAGAGCAGCTGCCTCATTGGACCAGAACACTGTTTATTCAGCAATGTCAGGAAGTCCGATATCTGGACCAAACATCTAATTTTACACATTTAACTTGCATCCCTGACAACCTTTTTGTATCTTAAACACCGAAAATGCAGCACCAGATACAGGGGCAATAAAAAGGAATGAAGGCCTTAGTTTCAGACCATTTCAGATACAAGGCACTAAAAGCGCTAAAAGCGCAAGCACAGAGCAGTGGCTCATTTTAT
Organism: Mormyrus lacerda; assembly: GCA_015163995.2. NCBI lineage: Eukaryota > Metazoa > Chordata > Actinopteri > Osteoglossiformes > Mormyridae > Mormyrus > Mormyrus lacerda. Next base: position 17,987,656 of record JAABNX020000070.1, read on the forward strand.
TGGAGACCCCTGTTAACAGGTATCACAAACAATGGACCAAGAAGATTAGTAATAGTTGTGATGGTAGGGATCACAGGCCAATCACTGCAACACTGTCCTCTAATAGGCTACAGGCGAGAGCACACCTTCTGATGAAGCTGCACCGATTCCCTCTCATGCAGAATTCATATATTCCTATCATTGTGTGGACTCTCTATTCATTTCAATGGGCATAACCCAAAGCCTAACTATGACAACCCAAACAGGTACCCAGCCCTAACCTTAACAAGATTTTTCACTATTTTAGTTTTTGACCATATTTACAGATTTAATTTATATATATAAAATTGAGGTTAATACTGTGGGGACCAGAAAAATGTTAAAAAATTAAACAGACACGTTTTTAGTCATATCTTTGTGGGGACCGTTCATTCATTTCTATGGAAAAAACCCAAATCCCAACATTGACAACCCCTACCCAGCTCTAACCTTAACCATAAGTAAATAAACAAAATAAGACTTTTGGCATTTTTAGTTTTTTAAATGAAAAAAATGGTATCCACAACATCAAAATAACAGGTTTTTAATCACAAATGTCCCCACAATGTAATGTATACGTAACCCACACAGACAGACACAGACAGACACGGCAAGGGCAGCAGTGGAGTTCGGTGTTGCACTGTTTACCTATGAGGCCATAGGACAGGAATTTGTTCACAGAGGTCAGCGCCAGGCCAGTGATTGGGCCCGTGGTGTCCTCAGATCGCACCACCTCCAGGAAGGGTCGCAGAAAAACATTGGGCTCTACCTGGGGCAGCTCTGCAGAAACAAAGAGGAAAGAAAGGAACGTAAGACAGGCCAGCATGCGGGCAACAACACCCACTGATGCAGCCCAGGAGACAAGATACTTCAACATATGAGTTACTGCTAAAAGGCACTGCAGGCACTAGTACCACACGGCAAATAAAAACTGGCATTTGCAACAACCAGCAAAGTAATGACAAAACCCACTATTGTGCAGATGTCATACTCACAGGACTCACTAGTACTATGCAAAAGTCTTAGGCAATCAAAAAAAATGAGGTTTAAATGATCTTCACATTGGCGTAAAACTATGTCTGTAAAATTGCTAGTGTAATCATATTAAAATGAAATCACCCCAGTATTTGCATCAACCATCCAATATAACATATTTTCTTGACTACGACTAGCACCCCTTGTATGGCTAATTAACATCCCACAGGGTTTTAAGACTAGTTTAATCGATTTAGTGAACTGGTGGTGAAATCGACAAATACATGGAATGACTGAGGTACCCCTGACGAGAGGTTTGGAAGCTGAAGAGGTGTTCTTCTAGCCATCCAACTAGATATCAGTAATTTTTTTAAAAAATGAGAAAATTGTTAGCTATTGTTACTCAATTTGCATGTTCTCATGTGAAATTTTCATTTTTGTTCTGAGCAAATGTGCACTTTCTACCCAGAAAAGTCAATGTCTGTTGGAATGAAATTGATCATTATAAGCAGATGATCATTGTAACCAATTTTCTTCTTCTTCTTTACGTCTCAGGTAGACTGGCCATCTTACTGACATTTGTTTATTACATAAATATAAGGTAATGAAATGGATAGCATCCCTATTTCCTTTAATTTTATTGACGATTTCAAAACAGTAGTTTCAAACGCTTTTCAAAATGACAGTACAAATTAAACTACTGAATTGTGTATAATTCGAATACGCTATAATACATAGGCTAATATTCAATTCAATTTTATTTATACAGCGCATTTTCACAATGTTACGATGTCTCAAAGCATTCATCGTAGTTTTGTTGCTGCATCTCGGTGGCTCATTTTTGGTGGTTTATCATCATAAGCTTTGATGAGTCAATATTTGTCATTGAAAGAAAAATTGACAGACTTTCTTTTTCCCGTCATGTTTTCTGTGCACACAGCATTAGCCTCAGGTAGCTAGCCAGAAGCAGGCGGGTTACCACAAGGCAAAGTGAGGCAATCAAAGTAAAAAAAAAAAAAATAATTAAATTTTAAAATAGCATTTTTAATATTTTCCATATGTTATGTTTAAAAAGACCCAAAATGTACACTGTAAGCAGCCTACTTAATTATTTAAGCAGTATTTGTACAGGAATTCCACTGTAGCTTTAAAAATTTCTCCTTTGACTGTGCAAGACTTTTGTACCTTAGCTTGGGACACCAAATAAGTAGGAACTTTCAGCTCTGCAACCTGCAACTGTAAATCACTGACTACATATGTTTTACATAAAAGTGCATGACTGTTGCTGCCCAGGAAAGGAGTGGGTCCACTAAAGTTCCACTACTGTTGCACATGCAACGATGACATGACAAGAAGCTGGGGATCAGAAAATAAATGCAAGAAACCTACTTGATACTGGGACCTTAAATGCGGGAAAAGCAGAAAAATGTTGCACAGCTTCTCAGAATGGGCCAGGGGGCTGATAAAGGGCTTGAACAAGCAGCGCTTCTCATACCAAAGTATGCATACAGCCCAGAGCCCAGGACGCCAGTGGAGAAGGGAAACAGAAGAGCAGGGAGCACATCCACAAACCACCCAGTACGCAGCCACTATTGGTAAAAAGTTTACAAAAACACTGCAAATGTCTGTACTTCCTGCCGTGACTCTGTGAATAACAAAGTAACCCCACTAATTCTTCAAAAACATTGTGGAGGGACTTCAGATAAGACCCCCCCCCCCCACTCCATTTTGCAGAATAATGCAGATTCTGCCCGTCTTATGGTGGGATTCCCCCAGGGCCATGGCCAGTCTGCTGAACCTTATGTAACAAGCCTCATGAAAGGAAAGACTGGTGAATAGGCGGATTGTAACCAGGTAAAACGACAGGAGTGTAACAGGGAAATAGGAACCAGCGGCAGAACGGGTGAAAAGGAACGAGATAAAACAACAGGGGAACAGGAACCAGGTAAAATTACAGGGACGGAGCAGGGTAACAGGAACCAGGTAAAACGACAGGGCAGAGAGGGGAAACAGGAACCAGATAAAACAACTGGGGAGGAACGGGGGAACAGGAACCAGGTAAAATGACAGGGTAGAGAGGGTGAACAGGAACCACGTAAAATGACAGGATGGAGACAGTAAACAGGAACCAGGTAAAACGACTGGGGCAAAACGTGAGAGACAGAACAAGGTAAAATGACAGCAGCGGAAAGGGGGAATAAGAACCACATAAAATGACAGCAGCGGAAAGGGGGAATAAGAACCACATAAAATGACAGTCACGCACACCTTTCAATCTGCACAGGGGTGGAGAGATCAGCTGGCCACTCTAAGCCAAAATGACCAAAAACAAAAAGCCCCCCCACCAAAACCAACTTGTTTGAAGAAGAAACATCAAATCAGAAGTTTTTTTTCCCCAAAATCCTGTGTGAATTTGCTCCAAATACGTGATGTGGTCATTTACAAGGACAATGTTCTCATGAAGAACAAACAGAGAGGAAGGCTCCTGGTGTTGCTGACTGGACAGCTCTGTTTAAGCAGAGTGGGGGCTGGGGCGGGGGAGGGGACAACAATGAATCTGTCAATAGGCTCTAATAGACACATCATGGTGTGCAATGAGCTCATAAGTAGCACGGCACCAACCTAGCTCAGCCACACAGAATCGCCAAACGAAGAACTCAATAGAGGCGTATCGATTGCCCGTGATGGGCAGACCCGCCTCGGCGCCCCCTTAAATAAAGGCTAAACATGACTCTCAGCTTCAGGCCAATTGTCTACACTAAAATGAAAGCCAGAGCAAAATGATCGAGGTATAACCGAGCCTGACCCTCAGCTAACTTCACTAAAAATAAAAGGAGATTAAGTGCTCATGCCAGGTGACAGTCACGAGTCTCGAACACGGCACACTGTGTTACCGAGACCAACGGAACCAGTCCTGCCACGTATAAAGATACAAAAAGTGCTGAACATAAAAAGAACTCTGATTTAACATGACGTCAAATTATTTGGCTTCCCAGATCCAGCAAGAACAATTCCAATGCACCAGGGCCAATTATCTAGGTGCCCTGAGCTGTGCTGGAGGTTCTGCCATGACGTTCTTCCATGTTTCATTATCATTCTGTAAGAGGTCAGTATGCCCACCAGATCGCATGCACTGCCCACATAAGCCACTGGTTCTACTGATGCCATGTAGCAAATGGGGACAGGGATGGCGCCATCGAATGTGGGACACAATTACAGCACAAGCAGCACAAAGCACTGGGCCTTTTGTATTTGCCTAATTTGATCACAAAGAAATAAAAAGGGCAGTTTGTCAGACTGTCGTGTCACACATTTCAGCCTCGTGGCAGGAAGACCTCCAATGATTCATGTGACAGGCCTCAATCACACAATTGGCAGGATGCATTTATATTGAGTCGCCACGTGCCCACCCACCCCCCTGGCCCAAAACGGCAGCCATGGTTTGAAGGCCTGAGGATTTTCACTGTGAAAACTGCCAAGCTCATGCAATGCACAGGCCACTTTCAACAGAAAAACTTAATAGGAATTCCCCAGGTCTACAGTAAGAGTGAAGCACAACTGGCCTCTCTGACTGCAGCAGAGCACATACTTGCTTGTCCTGCCCATGGGCAGGCATTTTGACATCCCTGGCTTGGGGAGCAGGAAAGCCCAGTTAATATAGCGCCTTTTATGAGCTGAAAGCTACATCTGCCCCTGCATGTGACTGGCATGCAGGCCAACAGCGGGACCAGAGAACACAGTTTTGATGCAGCTTCGGTGGAAGGGGTCCCTGCCTTAACTGCATCCTCTGCAAACTCACAGCGAAATTACTTCCCAACCCCAAGTGGCCCCTGACCAGAGCAGCCGCCCAAAACCAGCCACTAATAGTTATTGATCTGGCGCCCAGGCTCGGAATTAAAGTGAGACTGAGGCAGCGGTGCAACCGCCATGCCGGGGAGCGGGGACATTTTAACAAGGCCGGCAGAGGCTAAATGAAATCCAGGGAGAATTTTCATTTCACACTGGCAGGTCCTGGACGGCGGGCTGATCCATCTGTCAGGAAGAGTTTGACGCATGGCAGGCCCACACGCTCCCCCTTTCCCTGCTCCTGAAGGAAATTGGCACTTGTCGAAGAGGGCAATTAGGTTGTAACAATGCTATGGAAGTCCATACGGTGGCTCCATACAAACCGCAGCGGTATTTCGCAGGCGCTCTGAACAATGCTCGCCACTACCTAAGCAGGCAATTTGAAAGCCCCTGAGAAATTAAAACTTTTCCAGGAGCTTGGAAGTAAGTCTGTGTATCTGTTTGCGGTGCCTTTGCAGTACAGAGCATTTTCCCAGAGTAAAAAAAGGAAAATGGTTGCATTTTGGAGGCTACCATTGTCACGTTGCTGCTGCGCTCATAGTGAACAGCCTGGAGACCCCAAATATCAATGCATGTTTTTAAATATGGACGGGGGGGTCTGATCTGTACATCAGTCACGCTGAATCTTATGATCGCTTACTGTGAAAGCACTGGTTCAACACAGTTCAGTCCACACACATCTTACTATTAAATAATCACTGCTTTTATTTACGTTTGAACCAAATGACTGATGGACAGGGTGAGAGCAAAAAACACATTGCACTCATAATTATAACCATAATTACTGAAAAGGTGTCATTTTAATGCACAGCCCACCCATACAGTATAAACAGTAGTTTCATCCCAAATTTCATTTAACTATTAAAGGTTATCTGAATGGATTCTTTTATATATATCACAAAGGCCGTCTGCTAGGACGAGGGGGTGCCCACACCGGCCTGTCCCACCCAACTCGGCGTGAATTAGCCAGCAGCTCCAGGACACGGGTGAAGCAGGCAGAGGCCCAGGCCTCTGGTCTTGTGGGCGGGGGTGGAACTGACAGCGCAGCACAAACTTTAATTCACTCAGATAAACAAGAGGGCTGTTTGGTCAGGCCTTGGCTTAATCCACCAAGTCTTTCATGTGCTTCCCTACTTCATAATCAGCCTATCAGTCTTTAGCGGGTCACTGAATGGCAGGCCCTGTTTTGTTTGCGACACCTTGGCTAGATATTAAAAAAGCACCACCAAGACCAACAAACAAACACCACATGCCTGTCACCTTTGACCCCCAAGGCTTTGTTCAAATTGCCCTTTGGACCATATTGACCAGCAATTCAAATGGAAGCTGACTTTTCTGAGAGAAGGTGGCCCTGTCAGAAGGGGCTGTTATTATTTGGCTGTGAAAACAGGAGGGTTGAGGAGTAAGACCAGAACAAACTACAAGTATTGCAAATGAACTGGAGAGCAGATCGCAAAAAGCAGCCGGGCCTCAGTGAGCTGCCGCTGCCTACGCTTATGGGATCAGCTCCTTTCACAGGAGGCATGTTGGGAGTAAAAGGTCCTGAAAGTGGTCATTTCATCAGGATTAAAGATGCAGGCGGGTTAAGGAGGCTCTCCTCAGATGACCAGCATGCACTCCCAGCAGATGGCTTCATACAGCTTCATTAAATAACCCTTAACAAGACAGGATAATCGCCAGTCTCGTTCACTCTGAACTAAGCATTCCTCAAAATGAATAATTTAGGTCCTCGCGTTAAAGCTGGGTTTGGCCCAGATGGCTGGTGTGAAGCATGTGATTAGAAAAACACGACGATGATGATGATGATGGTCCAAACACTCATATCGAGGAGCCTTTACATTCTTCATCAGATATCAATAATTAGAAAGTGGGCTAAAGACATGCTGACTCAGGAACTACATGAACCGTTACACACGCATATATGTACATTTCAGTGGAGGCGTACACACACACACACACACACACACACAAGTAGGAAGCCAAGGGAGGGAGCAGTCTGCCAGCCCCAACATGACTTCATTAGTAAACCTCGCTGGGCTGCGGCTGCACCTGTTATCCTGCACATAAACTCTGGTTATGCCGCATACTTTGCACAGAAGCCGCATTATTCTGCCAGTCCGCCCCGATGCGCGCATAATGTTTTTTGCAGGCCCAGCCATTGTGTGATAGATGGCAAAGGAATACTTTATGGTCATTGCACTTACAAATAACGGATGTGCTACCATGCCAAATTAAAGGTTTGAGAAGCAACAGCCAGTTCCGTTTCGCATGGATACTTAACTGCTTCCTCACTTCCTGCTATGGCAGACAGGCCAGGGACAGCAAGCAGCAGCAATATTATTATTATTATTATTATTAATAATAATAATAATAATGATGATTATTATGATTATTATTATTATTATTATTATTATTATTATTATTATAGAGGATCTGTGTATGACATGTATATGCATATGTGTATGCAGCCTCATTCATTGGTAATGACATAGTCACAGTACTGTCTTATCTTGACAAACAACTTGTAAGAGCCTTGCTATGGAGCATGTGCAGCTTTAGAGAACACAGTAGTTAGAGAAAGATGATGGCCCTTTGAAGCAAAGCGGCTGACATTCTCACTATGTCTATTCTGAGGAAGGTGCCCGGGCAGCGCCCCCCCACCGCGGCCCCTTCCCAGCCTGCTGCCGTCAGCACTGTAAAGGGTTAAGCCCGCAGATGGCGTTCAGCTCGCCAGAATAAATGGGCACACATGCTAGGACTGTGAATGAATTTCACACTCCTGTCGATGAGTACCGCCGTCCACAACTGCATGGAAAGAATGGGGGGGTGGGCTGGGGGATAGAAAAATATCCCGCCTATTTGTCTCACCTGCTGCGTTCCTTCAGGGCTGGCTAATGGCAGTCCCCAGGGTCTGAGAGAATCTGGCAGCCATACACCATGGTGCCAGCAGAAAGGCACATATGAGCGCAGCCCGGCCCAGCTTTGCGGCGTGTATACATCGTGGCCAAGTGGAATTGCAATGCATCATCGTCCAGCGCTGTTGCTGACTCTGAAATTGGCATACTGAGGCTGTGCTCCTCTCTAAGAGCCTTCAGACTTATAAGAATAGCTCCCTCTTAGCCCAGACCCCACAGCCGACCCCGCACAAACACACCTGTTTAACACCGCAATGAATCTCCATCGTCCCGATACGAACCAGAACGCTGACAGACAGGACAATTAACTTACCAATGAAAGCAGATCAGAAGAGTCGCCAACAACAAACAAAACTGTGACGCAAAGGTCATGACGTAATGTGATTGGAGGATCTCAGTTAGACCCTCTTTGTAAACCCTGCTAAGAGCCACAACCAAACGGTGACAAGAGCAGGTCTGAGCACCTTCAGTGACAGTCACGGTCTACCCATAAACACCGGCCATGAATCTGTCCAGGTAAACTAGCTAAAAGTTTGCCCAGATAAAGACCCAGCAGGGGCCTGTATCATGAACCAAGGTTTGGCGGTTAACTAAATAACCTCAGTTTAAATGAATTTCATTAACCTACATTAAGCACAGACTACCTTAAAACCAAAAATAAATTCTTTTTTCCTTCTGCTACATCACTATTTAATTTCATGCAGAAAAAAAAACAGTTATCTAGCTAACCAACAAATTTTGCTTCGTGGTACAGGTCACAGGAATACAGTGCAATTCTTATAATACATGGCACACAGTGATATGTGCATGTGTGTCGGGCTACGCAAGTCACTTGAAAAGGGGTTTTCTGAGGCCACTTGTGATGTAGTGGTGACTAAAGGATTCTATAAATATTTACTGTAGCTTAAAGAAAAGACAGCTGGTTTTTTCACAGCACATAGCTTCTGGAATCTTAAATCGAAAGCAACTAACGTTTTACAGATTCAGAATGAGTCCGAGGCAGCAACCGTGCACAAAAGCAGCATCACAAGGGCTCTGCGCTCACCACAGCATGCAGATGGTGCATGGCCCCATATGGGCTCCCAAGTTGTGTCTGCAGTGGCCATAGTCATTTGCTGAGCCAGAGCCCCATCCAGGGCAGAGAGCTCCAGGCTGCGAATGGAGGGGAGCGCAGTCACTACCAGTCTCCAACACAGCATGCAGAGCAGATGCCAAGTTGTGTTTAGATTTTTGTGGACTGAATGACTGTTGAGGCACCTAACCAGCTGCAGTATTAGGGGGGTTCATATTAATCTCGGCTGTTTTCCCTCGACTGCATAAGGATGAAGGAGGCCTCTCTCGAAAAGAACTGAGCACTTTAATGAGGGCTCTAGCAGAGCATGGCGGAGAGGCCGCCGCACTGGGGGGACCCTGTAAGATGAACAGCACTGGGCTTGGCCCAGGGGAATCCCCACACTGGCCGCCCTGAGATGGCTGACCAGTCAACAGTATGATCAAGTTTATGGAGGGCATTAAACGACCAGAGTGCACACATTCGCTCACCAAACAACAGAAATACCAAATCGACACAAAAGCCTACATCAATCCTGATTAAGAGGCATCCCAGTGGTAAACGCAGATTACTGTGTAAACATGGAGCTCTCTCGGTTGGGAGAATCACTATTGCCCCCAATACATAGCATCATTATTCAGTGACTGGGACACCTCTGCAGCAGAAAAGCTCTGTGTGCCACCGACCCATTTGAGAGAGAGAGAGAGAGAGAGAGAGAGCGAGAGAGAGAGAGAGAGAGAGAGAGAGCGCATGCATGTGGAGATGGAACCAACGACCAACACCAACACTCTGTGGAAAAAACACCAACCTCTGATTGGCCAGCCCAGTGAAACAGGGTGACAAATGGACCCAATGGACAAATGGAGCCACCACCTACACTGATTAAATAAAACTCCTTTAGTTTTCACGGATTACAGCATTACACCAAAAAAAAGCAACCTTGTTCAAAGCTTGCAATCTCCAAGTGTGTTTTCAGGAGCAACATCGAAGAGTAAATGGAATAAATCCATTTCAAATGTTCACATTTAAGTAGCCTTCTGTACAGAACAAGCACGTTTCCCATGGGTTCACTGCTTGGCCAGAACCGTCTCTCAGCACATCACTTAAGCAGAGCTGAGGCAAAATGCGCAGAGGCGTAGCTCTTAACCAGTAACCGGCAGGGCAGAACGGCCCAACCCAGTCCAGACTGCAGGAGCAGCGCACAGCTGAGAGCACAGGATGCAGTCCAAGGAGTGCATTATCTTTATGAAGCTATGTCAAATGTTGACGAGATAGAGACAGTGTGATAGGTGTTTGTAAACACTGCAGTCTGCACCAATGGCATCCCACCAGAATGTTCTATTTACACGAGTCCTGTTCGGGACTTTGGATTCCTCTCCGACGGCTCAACTGTGCAGCTGCATGGAGCGGAACAATTCAGGTACCTGGCCTGATGTTCTCTCTCCTGCTTCTGGTCTAAACACCCCACGCACGTCCGTCCCAAGCCAGAGTGCTGAGGACCAGGGGCTCGCACTGAGCCATGTCGGTGTCCTCATCATGATGTGGGGATGCATTGGTTGTCAGTCCCCAGGAGGATCTCTTCAGGCATGACGACACACGGCTGCTGCCAACCATGTGAAGCCTGAGCACCACACATATTACAGAGGAAAGCACTAAACTGAGGGGTGTCTGCATAAAAACAACACAGGGTGCCTGAAGATAACATCAGAATCACACAGAAGAACATGCTCAACAATATCTGATTCTCACTAGTGGGAAATATTTTATTTAAAGAGCTAGTAAAATAGAGATGGAAATGACAGAAAGCAGGACAGCGTGCATGCACCTTTTTGGGGGGGGGGGGGGGGGTTACAGGGTAGTCCCTCCTCAGGCTTTTTTAACACGCTGCACAATTCTTTCCCATAAAGTAAGTTTTGCGGGCTGTTGCACCTCTACTATCACCCCCCATTTCACGACCCCATTGGCCGGCATCACCGCCATGGAATGCTCAACTCCGCATTTTTCCCTTTCAGCATGGAGAAGCGGCCTTTCACACGCACTCAGCTAGAAATGCTGCTTTGTGTTTTATTTTCCACTGAACTTCCTGGAAGCAACTATGGAACTGTCAGGCATGTATATTTAGCTGTGGTAACACAGACCTCGGGGCCCCCTTCGCACCACTGGCCATGTCACCTCTGATAAACAGAAAAACAAAATCTTTGTCACTTTTAAAGCAAGCAACCATACAAATATTTGGGGGGGGGGTCCTCTGATGGGTGGAGCATTCTTCAGGAGTGTGTGGAAGTGCTGTATGATGCTTAACCTCAGTGCAGAAACCAAAGACCTGCCCTTTCTGTACCTCAGAGACAGAAGTTGCTGCTTTATTGATAATTTGACCATTCATCTAGCAGAAGGCAATAACAACAGCAGGGATCCATCTGCACTCATCAAATAGGCCCTGCGTCGAGCAGCCTTGGATTATCATGCAGCAACAAAACTACATAAACTACATTAAGGTCCAGGACAAGAGGCTGGATAAGCAATGCTCAGTTTCTATATTAAAGTCAGACCCAGTCATCTCAACTGCCTACAAGGGGTGGGGGTTGGATTAGCCTGACCTACACTTGACAGCAGCAGCATGGTTCAGAAGTTCAGCCTTCCCTGCAGCGGCCATGCAAGTGGGCGGGCGGGCAGGGCGACCCGTTCGGTGTCCCACGGGTGGGATACTTAGGGCTGGCGTTTCAGCACCCCTAACCACTCTAAAGCCGCTTAAAGCCACCGCGGCTTTGCACATGGCAGGAGGGGCTGCAGCTACTCGGGGGTAGGGATGAGGCAGCACAGCTCACACACACTCCTACTATATGCGAGTCCCTGCAGTCTGCGGTTTATCCTTAGAGTGCATTGCTTCCTTTAAGCAAAAGGCCTTCAATACAGGGTAGGACATCCTTACAATGAAAGGCCTACTTTACAGAGCAGGGTGCAGACTATGAATAAAATACTTTCCTATGTAGAGAATGTGCAGTGAGCCCCTGACAGCCCCTATCATGCGTACACAGCATCCCTTCTACTGCACCCCGCTAGCACTCCCCGGACTGCACCCAGCCCCAGTGACATGACTCATCTCACACATCAAAATAAACCACATTCGAGTTCATCGGGTTCCACTTAAGTAAATGGAAAGACTTCCCCCTGACAAGGTGAAGCTCCCCGGGGGTAAAGTGCCACCCCTTACCCAGGGCATCAGGCCATATGACTGCCAACATTATGGGCTGGGTGATTTCTGGCCAGCCGGCCGTCCACCCGCATCGCGGTAAAGACCGTTGGCAGCACCTCTTGGCCACTGGCTTACAGGCCAGTCAACACCTCCTTGTTGTCCCGGTTGTTAGCACGTCTCCAAGGCAGCTGTGTGGACGCCGGCTCCGTCGCCCTTTCTATTTAAGAAGAGAATGTCACCGGCTCAGATGGCCCCCGCGTCACCGCTTCCAGCCATTATTCATTGGATGGCGCGCACAGGTGTTCATTCAACCCTCAGCCCCAACTAACTCCACAGTCCATCCTGAACAAGAAAAAGTTCTGACCCGTTTCCCTTTAAGATGTGCTTCAAACCCAAATGTGACCCACATACAGGGGTCCTTCCTTTTCAGACCCTTGCTTCCACTTACTGGCGCAGTTTCACACTCTGAATAGAACTGAACAAGAGCGGAGAGGAGCAACCTTTGCCGGAGGCTTCCATGACGCTGTAAGGGAGAAGTGGCCCGGCACGTGTGTCAGGCGAGCGAGGTGTCTATCTCCAGCCGGAGTGCCGCGTATACCAAGCATTAAACACTAGATCCCACACATGTATTGAGGCCAAATATAATTTGGCATTTTCTTGTGCTGAAATACATCATGAAATATTAGAGGCCTACAGTTTTGATGGCCTTTTTTAGAACACTGGAGCTGCTTCTGGAAAAACAATTTTCAAAAGTTGAACACCATAAGAAACAGCTTGGGGTCCTTCACCCAAAACGATCTGATGACTGACTAATCTAGTCCAACCCCCACAAAAGACGACACTCATGAATCCCATTTCACTATGACTGCGGGTTACCAAACAAAAGCAGTTTTGGGCTCACGAGCTTTAATTGAGCACATTGTGTGCTTTTAGGGGGCAGGGCGTAGCTCGGCAGGCTAAGCATCCCATGCCTATAATCAGAAGGTTGCTAGTTCAAGCCCAGCTTTGGCAGAATAGTAACACGTCTGTGGGCCCTAAACCCCCAGCTCCATGGACTGTGGCTGCACTTTGCTACCAGTTTGCTTTTCCCTACATGTGAGTTATGAAGAGTAGAGCTGCCACTAATGACAATTTTTCTATTAATTAATCTATGAACTATTTTACCAATTGTGTGATTAATCTAAAGTATTTTTCTCAAGTCACAGTGAAAAAAGATGAGCTCAGAAGGCACTCATCTCTTAAAAGAGGCGATATTGTGGTTAAACAAGATAAAAAGGTGTTGCTGGGTGGTGGTACTATTTTGCAGATTAAAGTAAATTTCTTGGTAAATATAATTTCTTTTTTTATTTATTTAGTATCCATTTTTGTTTTAGTTAACAATAACATTGGCCCCAACAAGCCCAACACACATGAACACACCCACTAGTATCAATCAACAAAGAATAACCCCAGATTATAGCCTAAACATTTTCTGAAACATTTATTCAATGGAAATTCCAAGGTAATGGGCAGACAATATTATGGCTTTAATGATTATTTAGCAGCTACAAGGGCAAAAGAAATTTAAAAGCTCTCCATACAATTGGAAATTCATTACACATGAACATTATTAGTAATGCATTAAAACAGGAATTATTATCATTATTATTAATTATTGTTATTATTGTTATTAACAACAACAATATTAACAACAACAACAATAATAATAATAATAATAATAATAACATTGACCAGCTGATTTATTTTAACTGTCAAAAAAGACTGTGGCAGGATATTTGGTCATAGCAAATTATCCCAATAGCTATTCATTTGTATATCCATCAGCTACAAAACACAAATCTGGTATAAACCCAAGAATATTATATCAGTTCTTCCGGTAATAATTAGGCGTATCAAAACATTTGGTAGAGAATGTAGCATCAGCATGGATGAGTTACACATCACTTCAAATTTGTTCAGAATGCATAAAAGCAGGATTTGCAAGATGATTTATCGGCAGGACAAATTTAAAATCATGAGGATGATTAAGACAGGCATACAAACGGACCTGTACAAATATTTATGACTAGCTTCTCTCAGGAACTTGAAATCAGAATGGATGTACATCTGATGGGGCTATAGCTTTGTGAACATATTAACTGAATATAGAGGAGATGCAAAACCCCTGGAACATAAAGCAACTGCAGACGGACTCACTCTCTAGTGTATGATCTGATTTCACCAACTCCATGTTCCAGGGCTATAATCATAAAAGAATCTGGACATGGCACATGCAATCATTCACATCCTACCGATAAACCTCCAAAATAAGGGGAGAGGCATAGCTAGAAAGACCCATATTATTCAGAAGTAACATTATCCAGAGGTAAGCACCGCTTTTGTAAGAGGGATGTGTATTAGCCGCTTGAAGGTATGTGGTGGCAGCGGCAGGGTCCTGATGGGCTATGAAATAACCGGCAGCTGAGTAGGTGTGGGTTTATAAACCCAGCGTTTCAGCAGCATGTTTGGAGGGGGTTTAGTCACATGTTAGTGTTTCCTGCCTAGGTTTTCAGCTTGGGGGGGGGGGGGGCAGATAGACACCAACAGGATTCATGGTGTTCATGTGTTTCTTCTAATGACAGCAGTCAAAAAACAGATATTTCTTCTGCTTTCCAGGTGGCTAACACGACATTTTCCGACGCACGCTCTCTGCCCGCTGGCGGGAGTGCCAGTGTGCGCTTCGGGGCGGGAGCTCCACCATGCGCAATACAGAGAACAGAGGAGAATTGTAAACATGCGACCATGTAAAGACAAAAATGACAAGCTGTTGTGTAAATGAGATAAACAAACTACATGTTATTTAGCGAAAGGACAATGTATAGACCTGTTCTATAGGAAAGGTAACCTTAAATGACTTCTTGTGTGATCTGGTGCTACACAGAAAATAAAATAAAATGAAATGAAATAAAATCAACTTGACCCTCAAGGGGAGGCGGGAGGTGCCATTGGGGAGAGCAGGGCGCCCCCCTAATATAATGGTAGGGGAAACACTGCATGTACAGTTATCGGCTCCTGTAACACCATCAACCCTTTGTTTAAGGAGGCCGGGCACACCCAAATGACATGGGAGCACATAGAAGGGCATGGCAGCTTGTTATACTGCACTCGCCATCAAGTTTAACACACCCAACAGCTTGCATTTATTCAGCTGCGTATGCTTATTGCGACTTCACAGCCATGTGACGAGTGCTTGACCAACTGAAGCCAATCGCCCGTATTTAAATTATCTACTAAGCATGCATGCTCAAATGTCGCCATGTGCACTGCTGCCGGATTTCAACTGGAAGCAAACGAGATCATGCGAAAGTTTGTTTTTAATAAATGGGTGAACACTAAATACATCTGGTGTTACTCTTAATACCGCTCAATACCAGGTGGTGCATTATGCTAAATTACTGAAATAGCTGAATATACACTTACTGGCCACTTTATCATTTATTTACATGCTAGTACTGGGCTTGAACCTTTTGACTTCAGAACGGCCTTAATTCTCTGCGGCATAGATGCAAGGTGCTTGAAACATTCCTCAGACTTTGGTCCATGCTGACATGGTAGCATCACCCAGTTGCTGCAGATTTGTTGGCTGCACCTTCATGATATGAATCTCCCACTCCACCAACTCCCACAGGTGCTCATAGATATCACCCATAGTAGTTGGCTTGGGAAATATCAGATTTTTCATAGTGTCCAGATGTTACGCTTATATAGTGTTTTGACCATTTTAAATAGAAATATGATTTTGGTACCATGAAATCCCCCAAGATACAGTTTTGCCAATAAAAAATACGGCAATATGCTGTTACCATAACACCATTCAAGCCTACCTTTTCAGATTCATAAACATGAAAATAATGTCTTCAAGTACCAACGTATAAGAAACATGTGGGAACTGTACTATAAGAGGGTTAATGCACACAGAGTCGTGCATTATACATTTTTAAATGCGCTCTGTGTTAGGCGGTTCTTCACTTCCGCAGCCGTGCGTTTAAAACATATAATGGATGCCTTGGAGTGCATTAACCCTTACTAATTATCTGCAAATAAAATGTTGAACTGCGTGATCTATTGACCTAGAGTGACTACTGACCTCAAGAGTTTATAATTTTATTGGGACTGAATTTTATTGTTAGTCCCATTTTTCAAAATAATACTCTTAAGAAATCATCCAGGCCTAACCTGGTCCACGATTTACATCTGCTGAGTGGCATCTAAAGCGGGTGGCTGTGTCAGTTTGTCCTGCTTTTAGCACACGTACCCATACACATCCTCTGGGGTGAATTCTGTGTGTAGCTGACCACTGAAATGTAGGCATGTTTCAGGCCTTATTCACCCAGGGAAGTAACATCCCAATTGGGGGGGGGGGGTGAACACTGTCTGGACCAAGTGGGTGCTCTTGTCTCTCCTGCTGCTTCAAGGTTGGGAGGGGTGTTTTTATTGCATCTTGCCCCCTGCTCCTGTCAACACGTGCTGACCCCCACAGCTCCTGATTAATGCTCCTCCGCTGTGACTCTCATCCACTCAGCACATCATTGAGAGGCTCTGAAACGGCACAGCAGTTGCATCCCCCTTCAAACTGGGCCTAAGCCCGGCCTGTCAGTCCCAGGTTAGAGGAATATTAACTGGGCAGATTTACTGCTACTAACCAGTGCTTGGTGGCAGCTCATCTAAAGGGACTCTCAGACATTTTCACTATGACCAAGCGGAGGCCCGTCACAGTGCCAAGTCACCAAGCCCCCGCTCCTGTCAGCTTCTCTCCTCCTGATTGACCAGCTTGACATTAACACTTAACACCCCACCTGACCACTATCTTAAAGCACTAACACATACAAGGCTGCTTTCATAGCAGGCTGGAGGAAGCTCTCATATTTGGTACTTAAGAAAGGCCATGAAAGCCAACCTGACCCCAAGGACAAAAGACATCCTTCACAAGTCAACACAAGATTAAACATGTAAATATGCGTGTTTCTGCAAGGATTCTCACATCCAAAAGGATGATAGGGTCTTGTGTGGTTCTCATTTGACTCCCTAATGGTGGAATGAGCTGCCAAACCAAACCCGGTCATCAGACACCCTCTCCACCTTCAAGAAATGTCAAGACCAATCTGTTCCATGAATTCCTCTACCAACCTAAGGCAAGTATGTTCATTGAGTCTGCATAGGGACAGCGTGGGGTTACTCACCTTTACAGCTTTCCCCCTGCTCTCCTCTACCTGCACTCCAAGAGCCAGGCTGAGAGACCGAGGAGTAGCAAGAGTGTCCTCAAAATCAAGATAAAGATAAAGCCATGCTCTGGTGTATTGTCGGATGGGTGTGGCCAGGGGAAAGACACAGGCATACTTCATAATGGAAAGCCAACTCTCAGGTTAGGTCAATGGAAAAGAAAGCTCAGCACCCCCCCCCCCAAACCACCACCCCACAAAGGGAGAGCAGTTGTAAATTCTTCAAGGGCCACACACTTGCAGTACTTTGGGTCCACACTTTGGTTGGGTGCCTGACATTTATTACACAGAGTTTAAAAATAAACAATAAGAAAAGATTCTTTCACATGGTGGGAGAGTGTCCTTTCTAATCCTGGAACGGACAGGTTATTCTCATGATCGGAAAAATATATTTTTAATTGCACATTCACCAGTCAGAATGCCTAATATAAACAGAGCAGCCTACTACAAACTCAGTAACAGAAATAGCAGAAAGAGCCGAGCTCATTATAGCAGCTCGTACAGTTAAGGGCGCACAAGGGCAGCCTCCCCACAAATACACACGCTGCAGAGATGGCCGCCCACCAGATGACATGAGTTACGGCACTACCTCCCACCATGCATTTGCCAGCCACGTTCCTGCGGTTCAGTTTGGCGACGGCACAGTGTCAAAATGCAGAGCCGCTGAACACGTCACAGCTGCACATCCCTGGCTCAGCGCAAAGCTTGACCTTGATCTTTAGCTCCAGCACTGGACTAACTTCACTACAAGTGTGGTGGAGGCCAGACTCCGACGCTCAAGAAACTGCTACCAGGGTGCCCACTTGCAGTTGGGGCATCAGGACAGAAACACACATGTGCGATGAAGATTGGGAAGGCACAAGGTGCCTTGACTGGACGCACAACCTTAAATACCGAATCAGACAAGTTAGTCCAATTAAAGCCGTATAGCCTGCTACGGAAAATGTCGACAGGCCGGCATGGAATTCTTTGCATGTGCCCGGTCATTAGGTGGGGCATGACTGTAAGCTTAAAGGCCATAAAAGGAGGTCAGGTCCCATAATTCATCAACGGCCAAAGTGTCAGCGCGGTTGCAGGCAGCGTTCCACTGAAGTTAAAACATGCTCAGGTGACTCAGGACCTGTTCGGAGGACCACACAGATGGACACTGAGCTGAGGACATGCCTGTGCATTACAGCAAATTACCAACCCTGTGAGCGATCAAGGCAATTTTTCCTCTGGAAACGTCTCATTGATGTACACAGCTATTTACAGGAGGGAAGCGCAGGTGTGACACCTCAGCAGAATGGCACCCGCAGTACCAAAGGAAGAGCTGGTACCACAGGGAAGCATGCTTCACATGCCAGTGCCTACCAGGGACCAATACAGATACAGCATCATAGATAATCAGAGCCACAGCAATGAGGCAAATCACATGATGCTCAATGATGCTTCAAAAATCAAACTGACCTTGAGCAGAGGCTCCTCAATAAGCAATTAAAAAGGCCAACAGAAAACCTCCCATCATCCTCAGTGCCCCCACTGCAGGCACAGGGTCTTCCCAGATACACCATTCAATTAGAAGTGTGCTTGTGAATCCTGTTACTGTTAAAAAGCTGGCGGGCCAGCTGTCACTCACAGCCTGATCTCTTTGAATCTTGGGAGTGTCGGAATGGCTAAACCGATATTTGTATGAATAAAAATGAGGGGATTTAGTCAGACAGCTTTCTCTGCAGACTTGTCAGAAATCTGACCTTTGCAGCTGGAGGTTGGCTGAGGGGAGATTTAAAGATTTCAAAAGCAAAGGCTGGAGACGGCTACTGCATAACAAAGCCAGGCGAAGATGAGGAGAAAGGGGAAAAAATATCTCCCCATAGGAAACAGCTCGCAAAAGCACATGGACAGTACACTTCCCCTCCCCCATTCTTCAAACAGGAGCATTTTCCACTTCACACCCCATGAAATTAATACAATGCAATTTAAAAAGGGGCCCAACGTGGTTACGATTCTGCTAGTACTATCTCTAGCATTAGGCAGCAAGTGCTCTATAGGTGCCATGAATGTTTAGTATAGAAATTCAAAATTATTAATACCAGCCATATTTTACAGAACTCTAAAGACACCCTGCTTCCCAAAAAAAACACTGTTGTTTCACATGACTGACAGACCCCCAGCTCTAGTGAAGATTACAATGTCAGGACACCTGAACAACCACTCTGTTCATATTGCCAAAGTATGGAATATGGAGTATGGAGTACAGGAGAAACTCTAACACGCAATACATCTTTTAAGCAGGATCACATGTGAAGTACACTCAGCGCCTGTGTGTGGGTATCTAGGTAACACACCACCACAGTGAGCTGCTAGAGTCACAGGTGTTTGAGCACCTTAGGCAGAGGGAGAGCAGCAGCCGATTCCCACCATGCTGTAAGGGGCGGGTGGGGGGCTCACAACAAATGTTTCTTCGTCACAGGATTCTTTCACTGTATGTTCTTTGTTCAAAATAAAGAAATTCATGTTCCAGAAGTGCAGGAAATTATTTTTCGAATGAGAGACAACACTTCCTTTCCCAGAACAATTTATCTCCGGGGCTGACAAGACTCCTGCTATATTTACCCAACTGAATTTGCAGATGATATACTTCCAGCTGCATTCTATACACATGTTCCTGTCAATCACAGGAAAACACAAGGAAGAAAATGGAAGCTTTAAGCGGGGCAGGCTGCTGAGAAATACTCATGGCTAATCCACACTTCCTTCGCAGTGGGCCTTTGTTGTTAAGGGAAGATAAAATACTCTGTGTGGCAGGAATTACAGTGCTTTCATTAGCTGACAGCTGGGCCACAGAGGCCAAAGAGCACAGCAACCCACCACACAGACCACAGATAGACACAGGGGAGAGAAGGCTAAGCTTCTGTTTATGTTGCTGCAAAACAGAGGAGAAAAAAAAAAAATAAGAGAGAGATTGATCTGTCAAGAGCTGAGATTGTATTGTGGCCCTGTTATCCGATCTGCTTTTTGGACTTGCATCTTTCACCAGGACATGAACATACTGGGCACGTTACCCAGCATGACGAGAGGTTTGCCAGGCCACCACAGTACTTCAGCCGCTGTCACTGAGCTCTCACACATGCCTCTGGGAAATAAACGAGCAGTTACACAGAATTTAAACATGAGACGCATCTCTCCAGGTTCCATGATTCATCCCTTTCCCAACACTAATGGAAGGTCTCGACATATGTGGAACCAAAATAAATCTGAGTAGGGGTTGAGGCCAATTTCAACCAAACATTAAAAGCAGCGAATATCAACCAAAACATAACAGGTAACGGGAAAAGCACAAAAACCAATTCTTCCTTGTTGAATTCAAATGACTAACTAGGTCTTTGGAAGATGACCAAGACAAGAAAAAAAAAAACATAGCTAACTGCTCCCCCATCACAGCCAGCCGCGTCTGTCCATCTTAGAGGTGCTCCCTGGAGGGCACTACAAAGACCGGCAGAATGGTGGGGTATGCAAGGCACTCCATGTGCTCACGACAGCGGCAAAAAAAGTACAGACTGACTAGCTAGTGCTCTAACCTCACACCAATTGCCTCCGACCACTTCACAAGGATTTGCTGAAGCTAACAAATTTATAAATAAAAGGCCTTTTAGTTAGAGAACTTCCAAATCCTGTCAATAAAATCCATTTTCAGAGTTTCCAAACTGCCCAGTTTGCGCAGCATTTCTACAGAACTCCGAACAGAAAATAGCTGAATGTGAGCAGCACAATAATCTCCATATTTCTTTCCTTTGCATTCATGTTTCAGTAACAAACACATACCTGAGCGTAGGGGGGTGTTCCATGCAGGGGGATTTCTCAGTTAGCTGGGTTAACTCAAGCCAGAAGTCATGATAGTGCAAAAAGAGCTAACGCAAGGATCCTTCAAATGGCCTGTTGGATAATCATGACTTCTCGTTTAAGTTAGAAGTCTCCAACTTCTCTCAGAAATCCTCCGATGTGGAACAATCCCATGGTCTTCTAAAGTGAACAAGCATGGCTAACACCCATAGGTACCATATCAGAAGTGAAAGCTACCCATAACTTGCAATGTCCCGTCTCCTGACATCGAAGGCAGCCTCCACTAAGGGAGAGAATGAGCTTCTTTTGTGATTTACACCTGCAACTGCATTTCTACTGCGATTCCTGTACTGCTCCCTCACCAAAATACTAGCAGATACTCAAAGCTTCAAACTCCTGATTACATCAATTGCTACGGTTAGAGACAATGTACAGTGGACAGTTGGAACGAAGCCCCTTAAGCAACGGTCACCAATACATCACCTGTGATACATGCAGCAATGAGTCACTCCCATAAGTCTCCTTAGATATACAATCAATAATGTAAATTTCTTTGTTTTATTATTTACCTAATACATATGTATATTGGGGTGCAAATCTCACAGGCTGTCATTTGCTCAGGCACCAAAAGACAACATGCTGCAGTCTCCATGTAAAAAGAGAAATAATACAGTTGATAATGAATCCCTACATCACATTCAGTACAACATCTGGCACCGTGTGACAGCTGATTTCATGATCGCACAACGAACAGTGGGTACAAGAAGTGACCTGATGCGACAGTGTTGGCCAGCACTTGGCGAACACACCGTAACATTTACCTTGGCCTCCTCGCTCATTATAAGGCATTTAACTAAATGATGAACAAACACTAATATAGTTTCTCAGGGATTGGCTATGATAAACTGAATAATCCCAAACAGTAAGACTTCGGAAAGATAATATTGGCAGACACCAAAGGCCATCCTCCCTCTGTGGAAATCTCTCGCACACCTGATTAAATATGCACTCCTTCTCATTGCAGAAAAGGTACCTTGAGCTCAGAGACATCCTGACTGTATTAATTCCAAGGTCCCACCGGAATCTGATTTATCTCCTCAATGTGATGATGGGACAAAAATGAACCCTAAAATATGGTTCTAGATACAAATCTGAATCAGAAATGTCCTAGAACTGTGGAAACAGAGCTGTCTGGTCCTGCAGAGCACTGTGAGCAAAGCGCCAAGCAGCAGGTCCATTACCCAAGTTTGAATGACTGTTATGGTGTTACGAACACAGCCAGATGCCTTACCTTTAATATTGTTGAGCAGGTCCTTCAAATGGCTGAAACTGTTCAGGAGCGGATCCTGTTCTTCATCCTGATGAAAAGGCAAAAAATTAGAAACCTTAAGAAAAAAGTGTCCCTAATCTCACACAAACAGCAGTGTGACAGGAACATCAAAATACCATCCAACTGGCAAGCAACAAATTATTAACATGTTTTCTGAGAGCAAACTATTTTAAAACATGTAACTAAGAAATAACATGCTAATATTTAATCCAAAGTTTATAAATGAGGCACAGAGGCATACCAGGGGAGTGTGCGTGCTCCATCTGGAATTCCGCTTAATTGCTCCAACAACGGCACAGATTTCACCTTGAACAATGTATATATTCTTGTCTACCATGGTGAAATCTAATGAGAAAGATAAAAAAAAAATAAAATGAGTAGTGTCATATTTTCACTGTATCAACATCTGAAAGCTTTATGTCCAGTTCTACAAAAGCCAGTTATAAATGAATGTACATTTTAAATAAAACATGGGAAATTGTACAATTCCGAACTACTGTAACTGAATAATACCAGGTACCGTATTGGACAGAAAATGGAACTGACAAAATATTATCATCTTAACAACTTAATATTTGAAAAGGATTGAGCAACACATCTGAAAACTGAGGATTAACCTGTCGAACAAGGCAAGAGAAAAAGATATGCCCCCATGGTCCTAGATTTCACGTAGAACATTCATGTTACTATATTCTGAACTCCAAGATGTACACACATCACGCTGAAACCATCACGCAACATTTAAGCAGGCCAATCAGTGACTGTGTTCTTCATATAAATGTGATACTGATCTTCAATATCTATCAAAGAAAAAGTACCACTTTAGATATTTAGATAGAATTAAACAGGATACAAAAGGCATATTGTGCATGTTAAACAAAACCCACACAAAAATAACTCCACCTTAAATTAGGGCTGGGCATTTAATCAGATTGTAATTTCGATTAGGATTTTGGTTTCCATTGATTATGAAAACAAAATAAATCAAGAGAAAATCTAATTTCGCCCCTTTTTGTCGTTATAAATCCAGCAGACCCCTTTCCAACTCTTTTTTATTTTTCTCAGTTGAATTACATTTCTTCAAGGAAATCCACTGTTAAAAAGACATTTTTTTAAATTCAATTAATGCATGACATACCGAAAGTCAATGAGCAATCATGTTAAATAATTGTAATCTCAAAATGGTATAAAAAACAAAATCATGATTATGATTTGCGCCATAACAAAGCAGCCCTACCTTAAATAGAAGCTTAAATTCCAACCGAGTCCTTGGACTCATGTAAGCCCAGATGGAGCATGTAATAATCTATATAATATGGCCAAAGATCCTGATGTGTCTGGCCCACACAATAATCTAGCCCCCAAATGCCAACCTGCAGGATAGGGTAAGGCAGTGATTACTTTACAACTCCCTAGTGGAGCAAACTAAGCTCCCTAAGTTTTATCGTGTGTTTAACGCCTATAACATTATCCAATACCAGAATGTATAGCCAATGTCCACAAACCGTCCACTTAAACCGGCCATACTTCAGACACATCTGTAACAGTAGCTTTTCCTCACTGAGGCATGTAGTTTAGCATTTAGCAAGTGGGTCAGAGAAGTTTATAATAGTTTATGTATTTGGTTATTTTTACAAGAAGTATCTGGAAACCAACATGGAATGTAATCTAAGTGCAAACATTAATAATGAGATGGCAGCTGAATTCATAAAGCAATACTTACACTGATGGACCCAGCAGACATAATACTTCACAACTACATACAGGCAAAAAACAGATCACAAGTGTCTTATCTGAAAGCATCATTTGCGTCAAATTATTTTTAGCAATATAAATCCAAAACAATTTTACATTTTTTCCACTCAATATAAAGCTGGCAATTTCTATGAATACTGAATTCATAGAATTCACACATTTCTCTGTATGAAAAATTCAAGTTTTTGTAGCCGTACAATGAACATGCGTTTCAAGCTTTGCCAAATAATTTTCATTTTTTTTGATCCCTTCATTCATTCATTCATTCATTCATTCATTCTTGTCTGCTGACGACTCAATGTGAAAATTTTTTGGGCTGTTACTAGAGAATTTCTTGTAAATTGCTGTCTATTATTTGTTACTATTAACATCTAAATGTTATTTATTGTCTAAAGGTATCGTATATAATGTATCGTGTTACTATACACCTACAATTCCCTTCAGGATCAATAATAAAGTGGCTCCAAACTGCAACCAAAACACATATGCAACCTTCTATTGAGTATACCAGTTAATATTTCACTTGGTTGCATCTGTGCCACTGTATAATAATCATCAGGATGTTTTGCTCTTGTGCGAGTGCTGCATTAATGAATTGTAATTTAAAGTTTATTTTTTTTCTACTTCCCTTGGTTCAGTGTGTCTTTTGTTTTGCTTTTCCGAGTTGGTCTCTCCCTACCTGCACGCGGTAGTACATATGTATATGCGCATTGATGATGAAACACACAGAAAAATCCCTTTAACTGTGGTGTTAACATGTTGCAAAAAAGAAGCAGTCTATAGATGATTATAATAAACAAAATGATAAGAAAGAGGATGAGGCCAGTGGAGGGGGAGTGCCAAAGAGAGACCCCAAGACAAACCCAAGTGATGATGAGAGTTCAGGTTAAAATATTTTGCAAGAACATTACTATATCAAGTCTTGAGTCACTATCAATCATTTGACAAAATATAAACCAGGGTATGCAATGTAGGACAACTACTCATCAGCAAGTAAAGTCCCTGATTAATATCATGCTGCACCAAAAAGAAGGGTGCAACCAAATCATGAGCTGGTGGGATCAATTGAGCAAGCTGGTAGTAGCCATGCTACAAGTGGAACAGTTAGTTAGTGGGACAACATTCCACAGGCCACAAGCTCCAACTCTAAGTTCTGTCGCTGCTACAGACAAACAGAGGTGAGAGGCGAGATACAAATGAGGGAATTCATTACCAAGACTCACCTTGTTTTTCTGGGTATCTGTGCCCATAAAAGCCTACTTTATGCATTTCAGTTGTCAGATTTCCATTTATTAATATCTTTTCAATAACATCTTTGAACTGGTTGAGTGCTGCATTCTTATTTTTGTTCAGTATAATTAAAAGTAATGGTATATGAGCTGGAGACACATTGGACAGGAGGCCAGTACATCAAAGGTATATACATGCATACACTAAACATGTAATAACAATCAATCTAAATAGTGTCTTTAGATTAAGGAAGGAAATTACAATTCCCAGATGATGTCCACGGAAAACCCAGAGAGAGCATGCAACACAAGCAGATCCAGAGTGGGAAATGAGCCTATAACTGAACTATGAGCAGGTCATTAAACATGGCCAGTGATGTGACTCTTCAGTCATTTTACTGGATACTGAAGGATACTTTGTGTTAAAACAAAATGCGCACTAACAATCAGTACTGAATTATAATACCTAAATGTTTCGATTATCTGAAATAAACATTAAAATGTGTAATCCTAAATTCTTTTCGGAATTGCACTGGGAAGTTGCTTTCAACTAAATATTTTTGGTCATGAAAATGAGTCAAATGCGCAAAACCGAAAATTTCAGTCTGATACTTGGCACGGTTTCCCCCATCAATGACACACGCTTCCATGACCAACTTTGTCCATTACCGATAATTAACGATTTCTTTGACAGACTGTAAATTAGAGGCCATCGGGGGGGCGGGGGCAGTGATGTACATCGATGCAGGCCCCTTTTAGAAGAGCTCCGTGGGATTTTATCCTACGGGATTTCATGTTACATACGCAGAGACACTCATAGTCCCAGCAGTACGACGGGGACGATAAGGTCCTTTAAGGAGGTAGATGTCTTTCGTAAACAGTCCCCCAACGTTACTAAAAACAGGATTCCAGCCTGAAGTACCACCTACTTAATAACAAACACGTTTAAAAGTGGTACATTAAGACTGAAAGTCGGGTAAACAGAGCGACAGGAGCCCTCAGAAAACAGAGAGCCTGTTAGCTTCGAGGCTAACGAGCCGGCCCAGGGCTCGGCCGTTTCGTACAGATCGGTACGGTTCCTTTTCTCGTTTTACCCAGCCAAAAGGACCAACAACCTTCTTACTTTTAATCGGAAAGATACAGAGGACAGTAACGGACAACGAGAGCGAACTGTCACTTTGCACGGCGTAGGTAAAACAAGTAAAACCACCCAGCTCCCCGTAGCCCTACCTGTGATGGGGAGAATCCAAGATGGCTGCTCGTTCAATTCCCACTGACCTACGCTAGCCAGCACCAGCCAAAATACAAATGGTTTAATTACTGCATACGGGCAATCAAACGCGATCAATGCATGCCAATATGGATAATGATCAACCACATTTCAGCCGCTGACAAACACGCGAAGCCACGGCTGAAAGGTAAGGTTTGGATGAGGTGAATCTCTGACGCCGGCGCTTCGCAAACTCACTGACGTGGAGAAGTGGATGAGACGCAACCAAACATGAGGCGGAAAGAGACACATGGCACCCTTAGCCACTCCCCCCGCCCTGCTTCAAATGTCTATTTAACGTAGGGAAAACTCGTGATCGGATTCAAACGCTTCGGCGTTAATACACGTCATATAGAACAGGAAAACGGCGAGGGAACGTCGGTGTGCTATGCGGCCATGCTGGGGTAGGCGTAGGAACTGCAGCTATCACTTTAGGTTGAAGCGTAGACAGCCGGAAGTAAGAGCTGTACTAGGCACAGGGCTATCTCACGGGAGCCACAGCGTAACCCTCCTGCAGATGTAAACTCAACATACTATAAAA
>JAABNX020000070.1:18014891-18044946 GCA_015163995.2 Mormyrus lacerda
TATATATGTTTTCAGATGAATTTTGCAATTCATGTGGAGTGCCTTCATCCCATCAGTGTATCACTGCCCTGCGTCTTATGCTGCCTGAGATAGGCTCCGGGTCTCCTCTGGGACCCTGACCAGGATGGATGGATTGACATATTGTTGGAAGATATGTAATGCCATGTGACCGAGCATTGAAAATGTCATATTTCTTTCGATGTCATGAAATAGTTTGAAGTGTGGAACTTCAAAGGCTTTGCATTTACAATCCTTATCAGTTTCAGTAATATCCATAACACAGATCCTATTCATCATTTGACTTTAAAATATATTGTATTTTGTTTAAAATTCTCAGTAGAAAGTAAACCCAATCATAACCCTGTATTTACTTTTCTATAAACTGTTTGATCACCTGCTGGGTTTGTAATTGCAACATTCCATTTGCAAATAAAGGCATGCCAATACTAAATAGACTAAAGCTATCTCATGCATGTGCAGTGACAGGAATGAGGCAAAAAAAAATCAAAGCAAGCCATATCATACTGTAGGCATTACTATTGCTACACTCGATATCTAGTGTGTTTCTCCCCTAGAGAGCAGACCTCTAGCTACATAAAACTATATAAATACATAAGACTTAGCCAAATGATTAACATGAGAAGCTATCACTCTGAAATCATGGTTTGACTTTTGGGGTGGGGGGGTGTGCAGATTTTCTTTTGCAACTAAAAGCATAGTACATCTACTGGCTGGTAAAAATGTTTTAAATGCAAAGGTTTAATCTGGGGGGGGGCAAAAATGCTCAAGGCCCTCTTTAAATTAATACTTTGTTGTATAGTGAAATTTAAGTGGTAAATGCAACTTTTCACATGAATGGACATGTTATACCGACTATATTTGTTTAATCTTTTAACAATCTTTCTGTGATGCAACCATAAACAAATTGCACACAAATTGCAACTGGACAAATTTGTTTTTTCTATAAAAATCCAAAATTGCTACATAAATGGTTTGGAATAGACATTTGATTTATGTGTTTGTTACATTACAAAAGAAAAAAATATAGCATGTTCAGATCAGCAGGGTACCCCATAAAGTGCTAAGCCCAGGATAATTTGCCCCTCCAATTCTGGCCCTGGTACTATTGTATCTTACAAATATTACTGTAAATTATTTAATGTGGGTTTAATTCTTGCCAAGCCCTGTATGTGCCTGTGAGTTTGTATGTTCTCCTCATGATTGATTATGTGGGTTTCTGTCACATCCTGATTGTGCCACATCCCCTCATTAACCTTGTGTGGAATCCCTGTGTTACCAGCTGTTCTGAGTCATGTCTAATTGAGTCCCGGTATTTAAGTGCTTCCCTGTTCTTCTTTTCCCAGTCCTGTCATTGATGTTGCTACCTGTTTTGCACCATGTGCCTTGCTGGTTGCCCAATAAATCCCTCGCTCCCTGATTCTGTGGCTCCTTCTCCTACTTCCCTGATCCATGCTCCCTGCTTGGTGTGACTTGGTGGTTTCTTCCCATGTTAGAAAGTTTTGGTGAACTGATGCCAGTTGTGTGTGTGTGTGGACCGTATGATAGATTAGCACACTATCCAGCCTGTGTCATGTCTTGTGCCCTCTGCTTTCAAGGCTCCAGGCACATGGTGATGGATGCAGGGATGGATGATGGAAGAGAGGATATTTCACAAGATTTTGTCTCTGGATACTGTGGAATTTCACAGGATAAGAAGGAATTGGTGCAAACCAAGTACTTATTAATAAAATGGTATTTAAAAATCAAGAGCAAAGTTACTCTGGAATTGTTTTGCATGTTTGTACACAGATTTTAAAAAAATGAAATACTTTACACATTTATGGACATAGTGCCGATCTCATTGGGTTTCATTTCATTAAAACATATTTAAATACAATTTCTTACCAAATGCTTACCACATGAGTATCAGAAGTACTGGGCCCTGTTTTCCCGAAACCTTCTTAACTACGTCATTCCTAAGTTCTACCTTAAGTTATCTCTTAACCCTCCAACATGTTTCCCAAAATGTTCTTACTTTATATCTTCCATAAGATATTATTTCGTAAGGCTGGCCTAAGCCTCTCTTAGTTGTCTTTTTTTGTCGACTCACACTGCTCATTTAAAATTAGACAAACATCGATAAAGATACAGATCCATACGTTTTCGTCTGTGCACTCTGAATGCGCAGTGAATTGGTCTCAGTAACGAATGGATTCATATTGAAAGATAAGGAACATGGTATTGATTACGTAGGTCTATTTATTAATTGGGAAGGAAAAGGGGGGGGAGTTCTGCCGATAGTGGGGTGGGCACGTTCCCCATATTTCCGAAGGCCCAGGAATGGACATGCCTCTGTAAATGTGCCAAAGTTACAGTATATCAAAATTTTGGTTCATAAGGTTGAAAATAGTCAACACTGCACGTTCATTTACATGTGAGACTAATATACTTCCCCCAAATTCGTTCAGGAATAGTCCTTAGTTGTCAGCACTGAAGCATATACGACATTCCCTAATGTTTTGACACAGCTTTTGTTTTCACTATTGTGCCATTGCACGTCCCCATATCAATGACATACACACATATTGGTTCACGCAGGTGTTTTATAGAACAAATGGGAATAAAATGGTGATACTACAATCTGCAGGGGAGGGGGGTTCGGGCACCCAGTCAGTAAAAATCATATTTACGGTTGGATGATTCTATTTGCTAATTCTGTATTTTATTCTTAGCTTCTCCCCAGTTCTGATTAATGCAATATGTTGAAGGATTCCTGCAGTATTAAATTTATAAAGAGCACCACTTTCTCTCATGCGACAGTCAAGCAATTGCTGCATGTGGGAAATAATCAATTTCTCTAGTCATCGATATCAACCAATCAGGTGTTTTGGCGCTTATCAAGGTCGCACTTAAGAAGCTCCCCCTTGAGCAAACTCGTAAGAGATTGTTCGGGAAACATACGCAGAAAAACAAATACCTTTCCTAAAATAAATCTTTAGAGTCTTTGTAAGATGCTAAGAGTCACTATTATAGGGAAACCTGGTCCTGTCCAATAAGCAGTTTGGAACCTTTTTTTATTTTAATCTGGGTTTCATCTGTTTGGGTGCCTCCTCATTTCATCCTGAAAGCAGGCTTACAAACACGACAGAAACGTTGCACACATTTCAAACACGACATAAAGATACAAAGGAAGATTGATTTAAAACCAAAGTGCTGGACAAATGCATGCTATTGCTTTGCGCGGTCGTTTGTTTTACTGTATACTTTTGGCCGGAAGAGAATTATTTTCTGGACAGCTGTAGCGTGTCTGTCAGACTGCATCTCCCAAACTGTGAACATGTGGGGTTATGTTGATTACATTTATTTTATCTTAATAATAAGTGTTTACTTTACAGTAGTGCATCCATTTGTTAAACATTGGTTATTTGCTGTTTATTCGTAGATTCATTTCGTACTAACTTTTTGCATATAACTAACTCACTACATCCATAATTTTAGCATAACACATCATTAGCAAAGTTTGAATAAAGAAATACATGCTTTGCCATACTGGCTAATACTGTAACAATTATCTAGCTATGATGCACAAAGGCTTTGAGACCAAATTGCCAAAATGTGAGTTTTTAAAATCTTAAATTAGTATTAACACTCAGTATGTCAGCTAACTAACGAATCATTCAATCACTAAATTGAATATAAACCATCAGTGTATATGTCTACAATTGATTTATAAGCAATTTATTTGCTAATAGATAATATATGTTCTCCGAAATTGGTGACATAAACAGACGATCTATGTACAGTCATTACAAAAATCTGTTCCACTCTTTTTACTGAAAAAATGAACATGAAATTGTCTGACGTATCATTGTAAAACAATGACCTCCTTGCTTAGTAATATTGAATTTGATTTACTTCCGTTTTGCATGTGTTTGTTTTCGTAACATAGGGAATAGGACAGAGAAATTAACAAAATGACATGTTTATAGACTGAAAAGGACCAACACAGCGCGATAATCAACCCATAGGTCGCGAACCAAATTTGGGTCGCGGCAGGTTCGAAAGAGTGGAGAGTTGGAAATGTAATCATTTTAGAACCAGCAAGCTCAAATGTTATAGAATTAACCAGAATAAACGGGTCTTGGGTCTGCAAATGATTAGCGCAAAACTAGTGAACACTCAACGAATCCAAGACGCCATACCACAGATGATTCATTTAAAATTCATGGGCACATCCAATCAGATTTGTGCGATAGGCGTTGACTGGCGTAAATTGCAGAGTGCACTGCGCGCTTGATCATTAATCAATTTAACTAATTTATTTGAACCTATAAGACATATAGGGTCGCGGATAAGCTGGCATTGTAAAATTGGGTGGTGGTACAAAGAAGGTTGAGAACTACTGTCGTAAAGCACACGTCCAGGAGACACGGTGCTATTGTCCTGTCCTGTTGAATGATACTTCATAGCAAGTATAGACCACTTCCGTCTAGATACTCCTGCCCTGTTTGCATTTATAATATCTTTGAAAATACAGAACAATGGGAGAGGTTCATAAAGGTAAATTCCCTCGCCAAAGAAATAAATAAATAAAACAAATAATAATCCGGTAGCGTTGTGCAGGTTAATACTTGTTGACCAAGGTACCTTTAATGTCACCTGATTAGACGTTATGTTTGTTGAAGTTAAGTATAGCCTACACTTAATTTATACTTTGGGACCTAAGTAGTTTGAAAAGCCACAGATGACTCGTTATGTTTCTAGGCAGTTCTTAACAGTCAGGTAAATGATCGCGACCTTGTCCTCTCTCGCACAGCTGCATACATGTGTGTGTAACTGGCCCCTGCTGGGGGATCACCAGGGTGCTCTGTAACAGTACTCTCTCTTTGTTTACCTTTGGATATTATTGCGACGAATTTGAAAGCGATCCCCGTCTTCAGCATTCATAGGCAGGATTGCTCTGTCTATATTTAACAATCGTATGTCTTTTGGCATTTAAATCACACAATAGTTTAAATTCGTACATCACAATGAATTGGACAGGTCAAATTGGCGGTCAGGGTACCTGAAATTACAGATGTGAGGTATCCCACGCATAGTCGCGGAAATAAACCGAGTAGTGAATATCTCGGCAATTGTCCTAAGAACAGCTCTGTAACAACGGACGGCTGCAAAGAGAAGCGGGGTAAGAGAGCGGGGTGTGGGGTAAGTGAGAGCCGTGAAGTGGGCAGTCCTTCTCTCCGACGAACCTGTCGCACAAGATATTTAGCATAAAGTCAATCCCCTCTGCATGGGGATCTCTTAGGGTCTCACTCTTCGGCTGTCTTTATGTGAGGCAACAGCGAAAGAAGGAAACTGTCCATATTATATTTTCTTTTATAACCGAAAAGGGAACTTTCCGACACCATCAACTGTACAGGACAGCCTTATAACTACAAGTCTTATCATTTACGAGGATTATTCTAACTCGGATTTAACGTAAGTTACTAGACTCTGTCACTCTCAAACGCTTACTGTGGATATTTGTCCATTTTCAGCGAAAGACGGTAAAAATTAGAAGAACGTTATTTTGTGCTTCATCAGATGTGTATAGCTTAACTATGCTGTTACCAACCATTTTCTGTGCTCACATAATGCACTACCGAATCGGTCAACTAACTCGAATCGATTTTTAAGCATCAGTAGCCTAATGAAATGTGTCCCTTAATCATCGTGCGTATTTTGGCAGGTTTGTGTGTAAGTGAAATATAACTTTTGCTAATTTACTTGCATTACCTCAAGCGGTGAATTAATTTAAAAGTGGACAATGCATTTCCATTGCATTCACTGTCAGATAAACAATGTGATAATACCACGATAAAGGCCGTATAGCAGTGTATGCGGAGATTAAAGAAGTAGGCCACTCGACTGATGCCAGGTTAGGGTTGAACTGATCAAAAGTGACAAAGGGCAGTGTTACCCACTAATTATTTCATATGAATTTTAGAAATAAAAAAAAATGTGTGTGTGTGTGTGTGTGTGTTTGTTTGTTGGAGGGTTGGGGACAGAAAAATATAATATAATCACACGGTTTAGTGATGTGTCTTCCGTGCGGTTCGGTCGCGGTTCGAGCTCTTTGGTTCATTTAGATTTCCGATAACTAGTAGGGGAAAGATAAGCAAATTCTTGGGCGATAATTTAAACATTTTCGTGTACCAGTGCGGACTTTTAGCCTTAAGACTCTATGTTTTAGGAAGGAACTTTTTTGACCATTTAAGTGGAATATAAAAAGACCCACGTAAATCTAAAAGTGTCAGGCCTATGCTATACGGACGTCCTGGCGTGTTAAGTACTTTCACCACGTCGTAGGCCTACATTCAGTGGCGACTAAGTTTCCAGCAGTACACACAGTTATGGAAGAGGATACTATTCCAGGCTGGATAAACGGTCGTCAGTCTTAGACCTGTGTAACAGCAAAGCCGTGCTGTGCTTTTGCTAGGAATGTAACTTAGAGCTTCCTGCACATATGTAATCGCATCACATTCTTGGTTTTCCTGAGACCGCGACGCATAACTTTGTGTGTGTGTGTGTTTGTAAGGCCGCCGGCAAAGGCCATTGTAGAGGTAAGACTTTTGAGGATCTGCTCTAAACTGATAGGTAGCAGGTGCTCCGGAGCCACAGGAGACTAGCTACTGTGTCAAAAACAGAACTGCCAGTTCCCTCCTTCTCATATTATATTATATTATATTATATTATATTATATTATATTATATTATATGTGTGTGTAACACATTTATAAGTATCATTTAAAACATTACAATAAAAACGAGGTGTCACAGGAAAACGAGCTTTAAAAGCCTACATTTTTTATATTGTGTATAACGATACAAACAATACAAGATATACATAAAAAAATGCACAAATAGTCTTAATTTGTAATAGGTGGAACAGCAATTAAATAATAGGCAAAACCACATACATTATTTATATATTTTGTGATATATTATTATCTTGAGTTACTAATGCGCCGGCATAAAACGTTGGCTACTATTAAGAAAAAGTGATTTTCCTACAATGTTTGCTTTTAACTGTATTCTGATAGTATCGTATAAAACACTTCTGAACAGTTTCCAGATCTTCCATATCTGTTCGAAGATAGACGGTATGCTTCTTTCTTAACGATTTAAAAGCTACATTTACTTTCTGTGGTTTCCAAATCTAAAAGTTTTTTTAAAGAATATTTAGTAGTTCAGTATTCGATATTTTGAGGTTAGTTAAATAGGCTAATTCTGTCCTGTGTTTTAGTGTGTATCTTGCAAATTATAAACAGTTCGATTTCCAAGCAGCAAATGTAAATATTGGGTATATACTTATAAGGAAAATATAAACACGACGCCCAGTGCCTTGTGACTAGTATTCGCATCGGAGTGCATTTAGTTCGAAACATCCATTTTTGCTAGACACGTGCATGCAAAAAACTGATTCAAATTTATTTAAGCAATTTCTCTGGCCTTGCCAAACACCAAAGCATCAGGGCGGTTTTTATATACACATTTGTTAAAAATAACTCGGAAGTAATGTTTTACGTAAATTAAAATGCTTTTACATTTCGGACAATAACTCGGTTAGAAAGATGTAATCACGGCCCCGGGAAGAAACATAATAAACCCTGCTAAGACTGAATTCTGTGGGTTATACATGGAACAAAACAAAGACGCGAATAATAGGTATTATTGCACATTTAGATTAAATAGCAAGGTAGGTCAATACGCCTGTAAAATAATTGAAGAATAGGTCTATGTAAAATCCCCCCTTGAATTAACGATGATTCTTTTCATGGTGTTTATTTGACAGTTCAGCCCCTGCTGCGGTTTGGACAAAAGTCCTAGGAAACAAAATAAAAGAGTTTTCATATACACGTTATGGTTAAGCAAACATCATAAACTGCAAGCAGTGGACAGAGATTCCTTTGGCAATGCAAACATTAGAATTACATCTCCTGATGTCATACCTTAGTCCGTTTATTTCCACAAATAGGCCTATCTTTTAACTATACGCTGGGACGTCATTTATAGCAGACTAGACAACTCAAAATGACAATATTCCTTGTTTCGGGCGCCATAGATTGCATAATTATGTGACTAAGAATTAATCATCGTTATTATTATTATTATTATTATTATTATTGATTTAAGTTAATGTGTATACGCTATAGATTGGTAGCGGGCGCCAGGGAGTATCCCTTGTCCTGATGTAAATCCTGAAATATAGGTAATGCATTACCGAATTATTTTAATCAACAGATAATAGGCTTGCGCTCATGGATACTGAAGAATATGTCTGATTAAAAGGGGGTAAAGCGATAACTACATTGAATGCAGGGCCTTGGTAATTCTTAAAAATGTTTGCAGGAGTCAGTTTTTTTATTCGTGTGGTCTAATTTGTTTGTGTTCTCTGTGTACCCACCCGCGTCTCACCATATTAATTTCGTTTTTCTTCATTTAAAGTTGATCCAACTCAACATATTTCATTTGCTTATTGTTAACGTAATCAAAAACTAAACGAATAAAAATGACTTTGTTAGTTTGCCTTTTTGTTTCTAGTTAAATTTTATACACAACCCATAAAATAGAAAAGTCTTCTTCGAATTTTGTGATTAATGTATCTAATGCATGTTCAGTGTTTTAAAGAATGTAGCAAAATCATTATTAAACGTTAATTACATGTATTATGGCTCCATAAAATAAGCGAACTACTTCGCTATGAAAAACACAATATCAATGAAATATGGTAATTCATTACAGACAGATTTGTTATTTATGCATATTTAAATGGATCAAAAATGTATATATCCATATAAAATATGTCTGTGATTGGATTTTCAGGTTTGCGCAAGAACAGAAATGCAAGGGGTGGAATCCATACAACGTGTTTATACGGCGCATAAAATAAATGAAAAATCTCTCTAACACACGCAATCGTATGCAAATTGGTGTAAGAGGAGGAAAAATTAACATCTTCAAACACTGAGCAGAAATTCCATCTGCCGCCTTCTCAAGGAGGTCCTTAATAAATTCTCAGACAGCAAAGTGACACACATCTTAATCAACTCTTAATCCAATGAATTAATTCGCGACGCGTTTATGAATAATTCCAGACATAATGCTTGAACCCAAGGAAAAGTAAGCAGTACACTTCAGGCCAGCCAGCAGATGGATTCGTCTGCCTCCCAAAAAATAAAAGGATGGCGGCTTCATATAGATGAAAACCTCAGAACTAAGCTCCAGTTTTTTTGTTTCCGTTAAAACACATTTGTAGTGATTTAACAGATGTTAGGATTCGAGCAGATTTCATTACACCGTGTAGCCGACAGAGACAAAATCAGATCTTGGTTCATTTCAGCCTGTCTTCACACATAATCGCGCGACGCACGCACACACACACATACACGCGCACATACACCGTCAATAATCAATATAATTCCTAAAAGGGCTCCAGAATAATTTGTTCGCAGTTTAGGAAGCTGTGTAAGAATATTCTAGTAAACCCAGAAAATAAATAAAAACAGCAGCAAAAATACACACAAAAATACGTATGACGCCTGGGCAATACGTTAAATAAAATGTATTCGAAAGTCATCGTAGCGTAAGCCAAAAAATAAATATTAACTAAAATTATATCTAATTTGATTGTAATTTGATTCCAGTGTGATTTAAAATAAGATTCCCTTGCTGTGTAATATAAGACAAAAAACGTTATTAAATGTACACCTCAATGTTTCAATGTATTTCTGGCCTATGTTTTAATACTCATCTCTGGTTTATACTGATTATATGTCTCTGTATCTATATTCTGTTTATTATTTTCACATTTGTACATTGCCCATCGTAAATGAAATTTCACCATATAGTATATTACCCTATGCATCATGCCTGAAGTTGACAATAACAGATTCTTTGAGTTTGATATTTATAGTTACATATAGTGAAATAATAATTATAATAATGATGAAACAGCTTGTATATTCAGGTATCATCATAACGTCTGCATTTAAGGTGTTTGCTGTTTCATGTGGCACCACCTTAAGATGGCCTGTTGTAATAGGCCCCGCTGACCTTGTGGCTGAAAAAATGTGCAGCTGCAGGTGGAACCAGGACGCCTGCAGGCTTACACTGCAGGTCATCCCCTTGACAGGTTTCCTAATAGCTAGTTATCAATGTTAACAGCTTCACTTCCTGCTCAGAAGTTGTCTGCATTCTCTTTCAGAATGATTTGAGTTGTTAAATGGAATGGTGCTCCCATGGTGCAGATATAACCAGATGCCTTTGCAGCCTTCACCTCAGTGCATACTTAATAGCAATATCAACGGAGCCCCATTGCTTTTGCACCTATTTCACTTAATAAGTACATACACAATAATGACTTTTTTAAAAAATAAGGTGAGTTTGGCAGTACAGGACAAGAGTAACTCAGGATCCAGCTAAACAGCATCATGGGATATAGCATTATGTAACAGATTCAAACTACTTAAAATAAATGGTGTCATAGCCTATGCGTTTGAATCTGCATTTTAATATATGTTTTGGTGAAATTAGGGTTTGAATCTATCAAGCTTTCCTAAATTACTAACTCATGCATCACAATAAGAGACAGATAAAATGTCAAAAATCATAATTTCTGTTTTAGAACAGCATTTATTCTGCCTCAGAGTTACAGTCAGGCGTCAAGCAGTGGAAACAGTCTGAAAAGCCAAAGCAGTCCCTGTGTAAGATGTTTGTTTACTGCTCCTGTTAGATAAACAAAAGTATCCAAGATCTGCCACAAAGCTGTCGATTTGCTTGTAAATATTGGCCCTAAAGAATTTAACTGTTGCTATAATAAATGGAGTACTGAAACAGCAGTTTTACTTTATTTAGTCCAGTCACACTCCTATGAAAGTGCATAACACTTCCTGTGTGTATTTTCGCATTTACTCTGGATGATGTACTTATACAAGTCTGTAAAAAATATGATCTTCTGGATCACTGCCTCAATCAGTTCTGATATATCTCATTAAAGAAGGCTGCTCATTTTAAAGAATAAATGTAAATTATCTTTAACGATGTATGTTAACATAACGATGTATGTTAAATACTACCGTTTATATTACACGTTAATTAATACAAGAGAACAAATTAATAACCAGAAGGTATAAGTTACAGTTTTGTGCAAGCCATATTTTTTCAGTTGAACTACTTGTAACGTCTGGTAACTGGCAAGTACTTGCGAAGCTTTTTAAACTTATATTTTATATTTGTTTATATACATTAATACACATTTGGTGAAAATGTGTATTATTATTTTTTAATTAATACACAGTTTTACGTTCTGTTTATGTTAAATGTTGGATTGTAAATCAAAGCATTTCGCTGTATGTCGGTGATATCAAACTGCGTAACGACTGAATAGCACGACGCTCCTCCCTGTTACTTTATTAGAGAGCAAAGCCATAGATAACATATTGCATTGGAACTGTTTGTTTTAGAATTGTTTTATCCATAACATATGTGTGTGTGTGTTTGTGTGTGTGTGAGAGAGAGACTGAATCTTGGTTTAATTTAATAAATCTAATATCGAGACTGATACAAAGATAAAAAAGTATTAACGAACGAGGAATTATGACGACTCCATCAGAAATGGGTGCCACTTTACAATAAGGCAACCCATATAAAGGGTTTATAATCTGGTTATTAATTAGGTTGCAAAACTTTGTAAATTATTAATAAACAATTTTAAACAAGTTATGACACAGCTTTCTTTTTATTAGTGAGTTACTATCATTTACAAGTGGCAAAAGGGAGCTTTATTGTAAAGTGGTACCCAGAAATGTATAGATCATTGTTTTACTTTTCTAATGACGGTATATTCAGGGTATAATATAATATTATTACTGGAAAGGGCTTTTGATAACCTATATAATACGTGGATAAACAAAAAATAAGCAATACCATTAATACGTTCGCCTCCTTATTTTGTTCAAGCCCAGCACACATTCTATTGGAGGGCTGCTCCATTTTCTTACCTTGGAAACTCAGTGCTCTATCTCGGACCCGGGTTTGATTTTGAAAAATGGAAATTAACCAAGCAGAGCACAATTAGGGTGCTTCTTATAATTTTGTATACGTTCAGTTATGCAGAAACTGGGTTTTACGCAACTGACATTTTCATTCTAGTTCATCGCAAAATTCAAACACGTTGACAATACTGAACTAATCACATTTCTCATCTAACCACACCTTATCTATTTTTCACGGAATTAATTTAATTTTAGATATATCTCTTTCAGTCTCCGATGTTCGGTCGTTACTCATATACCGTTAAACGTTCAGGTAACTGACGTTGTTTTGATTCTTACGTCTATAATATATATATTTCCACATTACTGTTCTAAAAAGATATTATTATAGGCCAAATTAATCATAACTGTTTTATAAACAATCAGTTAAATTATATATGAATATTTGTTACACCAGTAAACAACAAGTCAGTGCTTGAAGTGTGAAAAAAACAGGTGCCAGTATTTATCTCGTTATTCATTACCGATAGACTATGAGACGTGCAAGTACGCAGGAAACGTTCTCGGTACTCTGAAAAAAGTCAAATTGTACCGGTACTGCATACCGGTGATTACTGGCCCGCTAAAAGCACTGGACTAAGTTCAAATTTCTATGACAATCTCGCATCCGCTAGCCACACGTTTTTATTTTGTAGCATCGCCTGTAACCTTGAAAAATCAATTCTTTAATAATTCAGTTAATAATTCAGTTTAAATCAAGATTAATATTCCGACAATAAATAAATAAATACCTTGGCGTATGAACGACGTGTTTGTGAATACACTACTCAGTGATATAATTATCTTTTTTTGCTGAACTGACATACAGAACCCTTTGTTCAATGACGTTTTACTTGCGTCAAGTTTTTAAATTCAACTTTGTTCTGGGGAAAAGGCCATATGTCTTTTACAAATTGTAGAAATTAAAATATAGTAACAAATAGTAATATCTGTATAGCGCATTTTTTCCCTAAACATCATACATATGCTTATATTAGGCCAAATGATACAGTAAAAGTGAGGAATTGTTTTATTGAATTAAATGTTTTTAAATAGGGGTATCATTCGATAACATACTCTTTACTAACAGTGTTACAGAGTTTTACAAGACATACGTAGAGAATATTATTCGTTGCTGTACCATTTAATTTTAAATGACTGTTGAAATTTAAGATGGCTGAGTAGAACAACATACAAAATGCTCCGGACAGAAGCGGAGAAATATCGCCATTTCCTTTTTAGGTCATTTAAATTTTTTTATTAATCTGCCAAGAACTATTTATTCGTTGTTATTAAGGGACAGGAACGGAGCGCCAGGTAGGCGTGTTCTTCGACGACGCCGTTACACATGGTTATATTGTAATTTGCTAGTATATGTGTGTTGTTACGGTGTGTCTTGTTGTAATTCAGATAGGGTTACTGGGATAGGAGTCTCACTCCTGGCCTCGGCATCATAAATCTTAAGAAGCTTTAAAAGAGTGTGTCCCCCGTATCTTAGAGGTGTTAACTGCGGTTATATAAATAAACGACCTGTTATTTTAGGCTCCGTTACGTATCAGCCGCGTTTACGATAGGGATGATGCTATTACTATACTTTGAAGTGTCACCTGTATGTCATACTGTACCACGAAATAGTACACACACATATCTAATTCTTGATGTATACAAAAAAGTAGCTATTTGTGACTTTCTGTTTATCAGAACGATAAATAACGCTATTTTTACCCTTTAATGTACTTAATCCTTTGTAATCCGCATTAAAAATCGTCAAAGTCATAGAAACTATAATAAAGACGTTTTTTGGTCAGAAGACCTCACTGTTAGATTCTTGAATGACTTGCTGGTCATTTGTTCATTTTAGCATCTCAAAACAACAACAGCAATAAATAATAATAATAATAATAATAATAAAGTTAATTACTGTGACTGTGGGCCAGATATTTCTAAATTATTGAAATGGAAGGATTAGAGAGAAAACAAATAATTTGGATAATGATATTTAAATGGCTGATTCTGGAGACGGTGGGAACACCTCTTCATGCATAAAAGCACATGCTGTCTTGAAGGCCACATCCTACGACCACATGGGCAGTCAGGAAGCAAACAAAATGACATCAGTATGAGAGATTAGGCCCATGTTGGGCCTATAACCACTGAGACAATATTGTCTGTACAAAAATTTAAATATCTACTTTCATCCATGACTTAGCTGACACAAAACTGTATTTGTTCTGTATTTGTGATTCCCGTATTTCTGCCATATATTATATGAAGGGGTTGGCTTTTCCCTGTATATATATACCATTTATATTTTCTGAAATGCTGTTTGTTTCCTCTCAATTACTAAAGTTCATATATAATAATACTGTGAATAAATGAGAAACCATCACTTGCAAATACAATGTGAGCGTTCAGAGTTGTTGAATAAAGGTACGTCACTCACCTCAGGGGCAGATTATGGGCAGTTGGTCTGACACCTGGCAATAACAAAGTACCCCATAATTAGAAACACTGTTAAGGTGAATTAGACTGGGAAATTGAAGTCAGGAGGTTAATACATGTCTGACTCATTGTGCAAACTGCAAAGAAAAACTGGCAAGAACATCAGAGCTGGTTTAACTAATATGCATACATGTCCCTTCAGTTGACTTAACTGTACTAGTCATATACAGTCCCTCACTGGTAACCAGCTCGGCTGATCATATGTACTTCCTCCGATCTGATTGAACTGTACTTATCATATGGCCTGTCTCAGGACTGATTTAACCCTGTTTATCATACACATTTCCTCAGTTGAATTAGCCGTGCTGATTTCATAGACTGGCCTATCCAGTGCATTGGCTTTGCACCTTGTCACTCTGTGCTGTTTCACACAGACACTGAAAACATTGCTTTGCTGTCCACAGAGCCTGGCGGTCAGGGTTATGGATTTTAACCTGCTGACTGACAGCGAGACCCGCAGCCCAGCGCTGTCACTCTCAGACACTGGGACCCCCCAGCATGACCAGGGATGCAAGGGCCAGGAAAACAGCGGTCAGTACTACAGCCAAGACTATTCTACTGGATTTATACTGGACACTACACTGTGGCTACTTGAAATGACTACACTGCTAGGCTACTCTTTATCCAACAGGGATCATTAGCTATATAGTAACAGCAGTAACAAGTACTGTATACTACTACTACAACTAATTATTATTATTATTATTATTATTATTATTATTGGAGGACTCTAAATAATGATCGACAATTTAAATTGATATCCTTGTAGGACTGTCATTTTCAGGCTTTGCTTTTCATACATGTTTATTACGGATTATTTCTGTAGAAATGAGCTGGGTAGCGTCCCACTTAGCTTCATACAAATAAATCTGAAATACAACCACTTGATACAAGTATCATAATATTATACATGGAAATAATGCAATGAGTAAGTTTATGAGTTCATAACGGGGCTTCCCTAAAATAAGCTGTATGTATTTCAATAACGTAAAAAAAAATCAGGCTATACAATTTACTCGACAAACTGCGTTTCTGGAATTCCTAAACATAGTATATCTTGCATTAAACAAATACAGTCATAAGTATTAATTAAAACTGAATAATAAATAGACTCCATGTAAGATGCTGAGCATTTTTAAAGTGACCGGAGTCTTGAAAGGTTGATTAAGTATTCGTATTCAGCTCATGGATGACGCTGGACCAGAATTAACGAACCATCAAATGGCAGGTACATTCATATGCCATTCTCAAAAACTTTGTCTATATTACTTGCCTGCAGCAGGGTATGATATTACAATATCACGCAATGCTTTGCCCTTTGGCTACGGTTAAATTAGCGATTCCCATTTCAAACTTCTAAAAATTTTAATGATTTTTATGATGAATGAGAAATTTATGATGAATAACAGAAACAATTTTAACAAATGATATTAAACTAATTAAAGGCATTACTGATACATTTTCCTTACATTGCCCAATACCTGCCAATATACCATCTTTAAATTTGTGTACAGACGGATGTTCAATGCTTTACCATAACCCTGCTTCAGATATATGTCTGCACAACGTAGCTGCAATGTATCCACTATGAAACAGCTCCCTTGCTCTGAAGAAATTAAGTCTAGGTCATCTCGCAAATTGTGCAGTAGCCTAATGCAGTTCATTATTGGCCTATATGTATACACAATGTGCTACGTATTCACCCAGAGAAGCAAGGTGGCTACGGACCTCATTGTGGCTTCTTCCCATATGACTGCCAAATCACATCTTCCGCCTGTAAAACTGTCTGTCTACAAGACAAATTGAGTCGAAAGGGGAAAGAGCAAACATTTATAATGTTCCTGCGAACTAACTGATGACATTTCATAGAACCAAACGACGCCTTCAAACCTTAGACGTGTGACTAATGTAAACTGAGTACAAAAAGAACAGTTATAAATGTGCTCGCCAGCTTCATGGGAATGTGGGAATGTGCACTGGGGATTAGATATAAGCGACATGGAATGATAACGAGGTGCAGAA
The DNA here is from genome assembly GCA_015163995.2 of Mormyrus lacerda. Classification (NCBI taxonomy): domain Eukaryota; kingdom Metazoa; phylum Chordata; class Actinopteri; order Osteoglossiformes; family Mormyridae; genus Mormyrus; species Mormyrus lacerda. The sequence continues at coordinate 18,031,489 of JAABNX020000070.1, forward strand.
ACAAAATATTATGGGGCAATAAAAAAGGTTTCCAAGGTAGTTAAGATATTTTCTCTAATTTCCGTAGTTTAGTGAGATAAGCTTCTAAATCAGGTGCGAGTTTTATTGGTTTTAAAGGTCTCCAGTCCTGGGAGAATAGGTTGAATCTCGAATAACTGGAAAGTACAGGCATATGCGAAAGTAGCTGTCTGTATATAACTCTCGTTACCGAAAGGTCAGTACAGGTTAAGTTCAACTGTATTGTACTTGTTGGTTTTTAAATATTAAGGACAGGTAAAATACTTCATGCTGTAATTGATGTAAGTTTCCATTAAAGACAGGATGTCAAATGTGTGTTATTTGGCTAAGGAATAAACGATAAATTCAGTAAAACTACTGTCTGTCAAAATACTTTGGTTTAGTTGTTTAAAACATAAGAAACAAATATTAGAGCTGTTGTCAGCAGGTGTGCCACCTGTGGGCCTTTGCAGTGTAGTATTACATGGACAGAGGAAAAATATATAGGCTACTGGTCGAAATAAATTAAATAGTGACACTTATTTGTAAACACTTTTTGTCATATATCTTGCTTGAATAAAAAACAGATCTATAGGCCTATTTCACAATATGACAGGAGATCTCATAATCAGTCATGACTTGGCGATTATTTAATGTAAATTTTATGTCAAGTACATTTTAATATATTTTTATAATGTATTTTTAATATAAAGTGATAAAATTACAGAAGATCAGCACAACAGAATCCAGGGATTCCCCACTGCAGCTCGAGCCTGAAAATATATTGCCACACACCGGAATCATAGGCGCAGGCTGTTAAATTAAGATTTAATTACAACCAGTTGAGATTGGCCGCGTGGTCTGCGCTCGTAAATCGACTTCTAACAAGCCGTCAGACATCGTAGTATGTCAGTCAGTCAAAACACTTCACAACAAGCTCTATATATCTGACTGGCAAGAGGAAGGGAGGTAGGCCTATTCACTTTATCGAAGAAATTTCTCTGGAAACGTATGCATTTATTTTAATTAACAATGTGGTCCAGTTCTCACCTGTACATAATCATCTGTATAGTGGTTTACTGGGAAAATAAAACTTTAGGTGAAGTCGGACAGTCCAGATAGGGGTTGCATACGATCTAAAGACCATTCTATACAACATTTTGTACATTTATGAAACGACTACAAGATAAAGATGGAACTTCTACATACAGCACTTTGCGTTTAGAATAAAAAAGCTTAATTTAATTTCATTAAATACAATTTCAATTTATTCTGTATCGATCCTAATACGTTATATAGTTACTAAAACACAGCATATTTAACTACCGCGTTTACTTCCCCTGCAGCCGATTTTCTTTGTTTCCATAAATGCGTTAATTTAAAATGTGTATTTATTTGCAATACATAATTTGACCCACTATTCTACACATCAGCACGGGTCGCGGACTTACTGAATCATTTGAATCTTACCAGAAAAAATCCTTCCCGCGTAAAACGTTACTTAGAACAACAGGGACCGAATCAAATGTATAAATAAAGTTTACTCGGACAAGCATGGGTGTTCACTGCTGCGCAGTTTGTCAGATCATTATGCTAACAAAAATAACAAATCAACCAAATTACCCATCCGTTTAACAAGGATTTTTTTAACCAGCGAAATCAAAAAGACAAATAAATGAGAGGTGATAACGAGTACTAGGCCTATTAAGACGACAGTCTGATAATCTAATAACTTTATAAAGAACGCATTTACCTAAAACTACATGAAATTACTGTTTTCCCATCCGGAATATCACTAATAAAAATATTTTATATGTCCATAGGCTATTGGGACGCACATTTGTATGAGAAATAAATAACAGGCCTATCAAAAACGTTTTCGGCATATTTCGCTTAACTAACATATGTAAATCAATGCATTCACTTGTAAAAATGTATAGGTTCCTGCATCCATGTGCATCGTTTAGAACCAGGTGCACGATTTGTTCCATATACAGCATTTAAAATTATGAAATCTTTTAGGAGTAATCAAATAGTATTATCAATCCTCCATTAAGACAGTTATCTTTACAGAATATGCTTTTATTTCCTGCTATGCTAATAAAATTTACATCAACAAACGTTTTGGCTCAAGGCCATGCTGAGTCAGAGTGTTTATCGGGCGATAACAACCAGGGCATGCACGTTATCGGTCTTTCAGGTGGCCCCTAAGAGCCATCTAAACTCGCCAATCGCTTATAACTCATCCAGAAGGGCTAAGCCTCTGCCAAACAGTGCAAAACCTATCCTGTCAAAAATGCCTGATCCCCTGGATTAGGTGCTGAAGTAATTTAGCTCCTTCTGTGGGGTCTTCAATTTGCAGAGCTCGGATCAGGAGAGATAGGACTTTCACAGACATAACATTTACCGTTTGGCCGAGGTGTTTACTCCAGCCTTGTTTGGGCATCTAGGATTATTGATTATTTTTGCTCGTCTTATAGGGAAAAATCTGTCAGTGTTGTAAATTTCTCAAATTGTTTGCATCCATGGGATAGACTACATATGTCCCACTGCATTCAATTACAAAAGTACACCCCATTCCAAGAATGAAATTGTTAAGTAACCTAGGTTACTAGTTTAACGACTGGTTAATCTGCAGCTGCATGCGTCAAAGGTGTGATTTTTCATTTATACACTCTTCCCCATTCCCACCTAACAGTAAAAAGTAGACAAGGGATCCAAAATGTGACGGCATTTTTTTTATTATTTTTTTTTTTTAATAAATCCGTTTATTTGCGAAGACACCGAAAAATCCCACCAGAATCAGACGGACGAATCAAATGCTGAAGATGGGTCATTGAAGAAGAAGCAGCGGAGACAGCGAACACACTTCACCAGCCAACAGTTACAGGAGCTGGAAGCCACCTTTCAGAGGAACCGCTACCCCGACATGAGCACCAGGGAGGAGATTGCAGTGTGGACGAACCTTACGGAGGCCAGAGTCAGGGTAAGCTGAGCGGACTGGCAATATGAAGATATAATTTCGGCCTGCTTAGAGTACCTAAGCACCATTCAGTAAGGTTTCAGTTTGCAGGACCAAGCAAATAATGCAAGGTTCATAATCTTCCACATTTCTAAAATTTAAAAGCTATGTGTTAAGCTAACTTTATTGCTGTTTACAGGTTGAAATTCTGTTTTTAATTTAATTGGCACTAAAAACTAGCCTAGATTCAGTCTTGATGAGGGCCACAATGCTGTCAGACTGGGTTACTGCAAAGACAAGAAGATCCAGTTACCTTGGGGAAAATCATCACCAAAGTAAAAGCCTATTAAGCCTGCTCTAGGCCACCTAACAACCAGACAAAATCCCCTTTCTTTACAGTAATGAAATACATTCCAGCTGTATAGCAGAAGTGCATCATTTCCCCAGTTTACCCATCACTAAAAGTCAATTCATTTTCTTATCAGGGATAGATTTACATAAAGCATACAGCACACGGGAAGCTAATTAATTCTGATGTAAATCTATATTTGTGTGGAAACACAAACCATAAAAAAAGTGAAAATCTGTTATTTGCATTAAGAAAAACACACCAATCTGGCCATGCTACAGATGTAAACACAGCAGTGGATGCTTTTTGTGCCAGTGCACTTTGAAGTGATGTTCTGTGGTGAGCAGAAATAGTCCCCTACAGTTTTGAGGTTTGGGCACACCTGCTCCACGAAGCAGGGGAAAATATTGTGGTAGAGGACAATGCAATCACCGTCTGCCTGACAAATGATGGATCATATTTATGTTGGCCAGATAAAAGGTCACATAACTAAAGTCTCAGTTGTTATTTTGAAAGGACGACACAATGCAGGATTCTGGATTCCTATTGTCAATTGAGTAGGCTTTCCATACTTATCAAGTTGCATATTAATCCTGGCTGGATAAACCCTGCATTACCAATACTATTCTTTTGGGTGGAATTATGTAATTTAGAGTGGATGAGAAAATCAAACCTTGAGTAACAGTGGCCTTAGTTGACCAGGGGTGGAATTATGAGATTTGTTGTGTTTTTGAAGAAGTAGTCTAATAAGATGAAAAAGTGAGGAAATAGATTTATCTACAACTGAAAGAATTTAACCAGTTAATTAAATGACTCAATGTTTGGAGCGTATCCCAGAGGCTACAGGAACAAGGCACACTCACACCCCACATGCTCACCTATCGGCAATTTGGGAACTCCAATTAGCCTCAGCATATTTTTCCTTGGACTGTGGGGAGAAACTAGAGTACTTGGAGGAAACCCCACAACAACACAGGGAGAACATGCAAACATGCACACACATGGAACCCCAGCAGAGACTTGAATCCAGATCCTAGAGGTGTGAGGCGAGTGTGCTAACTGCATCACCATGCCACCACCAGTAAACCACTATTTTAAAGAAATATATAAAAGAAGCGATTTATGTTTTGTTTCTTTTACCACCGCTGTACCGAAAACGTACTGAACCGTGACTTCAAAAGCAAGGTACATACAGTGATTTTTGTGTTATACCCCTAGTCAACAGTGCAGTTAGAAAATGTCATGTAACTACTGCCAGAGAGCAGCCATTCTGTACTGAAGCCTCAGACCAACATGAATAAATGCCCGTGAGGACTGCACTCTGCCAGTACATGACCTGTAATCAAACCAATGTAGAAACGGTTCTGGCAAACTGGAATTTTGAGTTGGAATTATGGGATACTAAGCATGGTCAGTACAATCTGGGCTTTTTTTAGTGTAACTGATTTACATAGCTAAGATATCTGTACGACATCGACAAATGTACAAGGTTATGGTTTTGATCTATAGAATTTTTTACTGACTTGCATGATGTATTGCTATTAGTGGCTGACCAGAGTAGAGTATATTACAAAAGAAATTCAACAACAAATAACCACAATTATCCCCAACATTATTGTGAAAGGGGGATTAATAGTTCATCACAAAATCTAGTCTGCAATTTATCGATATATAATATATTTTATTATTGTAGTAAAAAGTTGCCTCATTGGCTACCTCTTGTGGTAAGAAGTCAACATTACAATCATAACTGTTTAAAGAGACTTTCACTAGTGTAAAAAAATCTCATCTGCAGAAATGATTGATAATGTAGTGCATTCATTTAAAAATAGCCATAAAGGTCACAAACAGCATCTAAAAAATTGAAATTCATACAGCTCTGGGAAAAAATGAGAACATTTTTTGTTTCAATAATTTCTCAATTTATGGGTGTGTATCTATGAATAATATATATTTTTTTTTGCAAATTGCAGCCTGGTTCTTCCCTGCTTCTCATTGACAAATGGCTGCTTTTTTGCTTTGTGGGATTTCAGTCCTGCTTCTAGGAGCCTGATACAAACTATCCTAGCAGTGCAGCTCACACCTGCACTTCATGTTTTCCAATCCCTTTTGAAGGTCACTTGATGTCATCTTCCGATTGATGAGAAACTGTCGGATAAGTTGATAGTCATCTTTCTTAGAAAGGCGATGTCTGCCCTATACCTGGCTGGTATCTGGTCATTCCCAGTATCTTCTGCTTCACCTTATTCCTGTGTACTGCTGTCTTCGAATTTTTGAACCTGAAAGCAACCAGCCGCACAGAATAGCCTTCTGCCAGCCCAACCAACATTAAACCAGGATTTAAAACTGCAGATTTGTTTGAAAATATAGAGTGGTCTCTTAATTTTTTTCCAGAGCTGTATATGGCAGTAAATATTGTATTTAACAAATGTAAAGTCTGACATTTAGGAAACAGTTCTACATATTGATATTGAATTTCAAAAATGCACAGATTAGTATCCTGTGCATTGATTTTTGCTTTTTGTCATCATGTTAATATGTGGTCAGATGTGATTCCACAGTTGCATAACATAGCTTTCAGATCAACAATTATCTAGTACAGACCATAAACACAAGACTTGTTTCAAACAATTTATACCAGTGTATTATTCAGTTAGCAGAGAAATTACTCAGTCATGTATAGAAGCCATATATTTTCACTTGGATTGCACAAAAATCAGAAGACTTTTCCTTTGCCTAAACGTGTACTTGGAGATTAGAAATAACAGTCGCTACCCTCGGCCTCACCCAAGGGGACTGAATTAAATGTCTTCATTTTACATTTGTCATTATAAGTTTAATCCCCTTTATTCCCTCTAAAAATAGGATCTTAAAATTGACAAACTGCTTTCACTTGACATTTCTTTCAGAAGGAGCTCATAATTTAAATGACTTTAGTTTTAATGCAACCATATTCAATAAGTTAGATTAATAATTGGTTTAGAGTTTGTAGTCAACTTTTTTTTTTATTATTACTCCAGTCTTTGCGCTGACTGCACGTCAGCAAGAACCCGCTTTGATTGTTTGTTGTTCAGATTGCTGTTTTATAGCCCTTGCCTCTTTGGCTCACACTTGCATTGACCCTATGAAATTGTGGGACTCCTAAGGTGATGAACAGCCACAAGTTCTATTACCAATGGACGTTGGTCCAGTGAGAGTGTAAAGCAAAAACTACCAGAAAAAGCAGCACTGACATCATTAGCCATGAGGTGCAGTGTAGTGTAGCGTAGCACAGGGTATGGTGCCACATTGTTGACAATGACAACAGTTTAAATGATCCAGAACAGAAAAAGGAATTATTTTAGCTGTACAGTAGTATCTCACGTCGCTGTAAATCAATGGATTCTTGTGATACCACTTTTCTGTAAATCGTTCTATAAAAAGAAAAGTGTATCACAGTGAAAATTACTGCCATATTGAAAATAAGACACCATGCTCACCATTCCCAAGTGTAATGTATACAAGCGCAATAGAACAACTTTATTTTCTGCAAAGATCTGCTCCATCTTCATCCGAGACATCATGTAGATGAGGGAGTCACATTTTAGAGGCCAAATCTGTGATGAAATTTCAAATAGGACAGATAAGAGGGTTCTGTTATAACCTCACATGTCATCCCAGCCAGATAAATCACAGTACTAAATCAATGTCACTTATCATAACCTTAATGCTAGCTAATGTTACTTAAAATTTTAGATGTAAAACACAAATTAACTTAATGAAAAATATTTTATTATTAATAATTCTAAGCTCTGCATTATACATTTTTAAATGCCCTAGCGCTGTCACAATTCCTCTATTAAACTTGTGCATCCGATTACTAAAAAGCATCGATAAAAAAGTTCCTTCTCATGTACAATTCCGAAAAATGGTGGGAGGAAGATGACACCTAATGGATGACGGTTCAAATAAAGAGCGAAAGCATCAGTTGTGTGGAAGCACTTCATATTAAAAGTGAATGAAGATGCAGTCCTTTGTTAGTATTGCAAAGCATAAATTAAATATAACCACAGAACAGACCGCAATACAAATACATCGTAAAAGAAGACATTCAAGTTTGATGGACTCACCCAGAAATGTTTGGTTACCCGTAGATATTTGTTATTTAGCCTCTTGGAGTAGTCTAGCATGTCTTTGTCATCTCATTCGCTTAAATTATCTTGCTTAATTTAGGCTACTTTCTATGACTGTGTGTCAAAATAATCGCTCCTAAAGCAAAGGTGCCAATTGCGATATTTTAAGTTTTTGCAAAATTTAGGAATTGAAAAGTAAAAAGCCAAATGGAATTTTTATGGTCTACCAATAGAGTCTGTCAAATAAGTTGGTGTTGTCATGAGTTATGCCAACAAATCATTCTTCAGTCTTCACTCACCTTTTATTTCTCATAAGCACGCCACATGGTCTATGAGTGAGTCCAAAACCAAGGATGAGAGTGATCATATGATCATGATTTTTTTTTTTTTTCCAACATATGCAAAAGTATTTTGAACAGGAACCATAATTAAAATTGCAAAGCTTGCTAAGTTTTGTTTCCAGTAAAAGTTTCCACACAACATGGTGATGGTTTGAACCAAAAAGACTGTCGTGGTCCTTGCAATGTGATGATCGCACATGCATGAAAAGCCATGTCAATATCAACGTTGCGCATCTTACACCGCGACCCCCCACTTTCCATATGTAATTTGCATGTCCATCCTTCGTATTTTTGGTTTTCTTGCAAATCTTCCAGTTTTCTTCCAATGTCCAAAAACATTAAAATTAAGTAAAATGGTGGGACCAAATGTGTGACTGAGAGTGCATCCTGCAATGGCTGTTTGATTCCTGCCTCATGCTAATTATATTAGATTATATTACTCGACACATTGTCAGATTAAAATCGGTAGATAACTTTATTATTGATATAATCCATAGTGACTCTGCATCAGGTGGTTCTTTACCTCCACAACTGTATATTTAAAATAATATGATGCATAACTTGTCCTGCATCAACCCTTACTTATAATGTATCTCCTGTTCAACAGTAAAATGAAAGGATTTTAAAGAAAGAAAAGAAAAAGAAAATACAAATACAAAGAATGATAATAAAACTGATTTCCACCTTTGGGGTCTGTGGCTGAGTGTGCTGTTACATTTCTTTCATCAGGTATGGTTTAAGAATCGTCGTGCCAAGTGGAGGAAGAGAGAGCGGAACCAGCAGGCTGAGCTCTGCAAAAACGGCTTTGGCACCCAGTTCAACGGACTCATGCAGCCCTATGACGACATGTATTCAGGCTACTCCTACAATAACTGGGCCACTAAGGGCCTGGCCAGCAGCCCGCTCTCTGCTAAGAGTTTCCCCTTCTTTAATTCCGTGAATGTCAGCCCTCTGTCCTCACAGCCCATGTTTTCCCCGCCCAGCTCCATCTCCTCCATGAACATGGCGTCCTCCATGGTGCCCTCGGCTGTGGCTGGCGTTCCAGGTTCTGGCCTCAACAACCTGGGCAATCTGAACAGCCCCTCGCTGAACTCTGCCGTGTCTGCTAGCGCCTGCCCGTATGCCGCAGCGGCAGCCAGCCCCTACATGTACCGGGACACGTGCAACTCCAGCCTAGCTAGCCTGCGGCTCAAGGCCAAGCAGCATGCCAACTTTGCATACCCAACTGTGCAAAACCCAGTGTCCAACCTCAGCCCCTGTCAATATGCAGTGGACCGGCCCGTATGAAGAATTCTACCAGCCTCTCCAGCTATGATCACTGACTTTGAGTAACCACACGTCAACATGGAATGGTTAACAACACATTTGTTTGTTTCTTTGTTTGTTTGTTTAAAGGTGATGCATACAATAAAAATAGGCTTCTTCACAAAGTCTGAATCCTGATGGACCATACTGCAAAGGAATTCAACAAAAAGATACCGTTGTTGGCCTGACCAACCAATACAAAGGATTGCTAAACAATATCCACTAAAATGACTAGAGTGAACTGGCCAGACAGTGAAAGATTTAACGATGCTAGTGGCCAATGTAGGCATGAGTGCCTTCACCACTATAACCATGTAAAGGGGACCTTTGGTTATACCATGGCCTAGTCAATGTATATAATGGACTCTTGTTTTCTATGTGATATAAAGTATATATAGTAGTACTCTGAAGATGAAAAAGCATGTTCTTCAAGAGCAGAAGCTAGACTGACATACTCTGAGTGCATCCGTTAGGGATTTTGATCTTTGTTGTGACTTCCATTTGCCTGAGTAGGTCAAAGGTGACTGAGAGGGAAAGAGGAATGTTGCCAAGGACTGTCCTCTGAAACCGAATCTACAGAAAGAAACAAACGCCATTTTCCACATCAGACCTTAAATAAGTAACTAAAGCCATTCAATATACAGATTTGTGGGGTGTTACCAAAAGGGAGTACACGACTGTAAAAATGTATGTAAGAGTGCAGTTGTCATAAAATATGCTTTTCCTGGTGTAGTCTGTTTTGTCTCATTAAAAGATAAGACATCTGTTTTATTAATAGCACATGTATTCCAAAATACTACTGAAGAAGTCACCAGGCCGCCTGATGTGTTTATTTCTGGTCCCTGACCTCAGTAGAGTTATCTAACCATCACACACGTGCATGTACACACATACATACACATGTTTGTATTCATATTTTTAGGGGACCATCCATTCATTTCTATGGGAAAAAAACCTAATCCCATCGACAACATTAACCCCTACGCAGGCCTAACCTTAACCATAAGTAACCAAAAAAATACAAGACTGTTGACATTTTAAAGTTCTTGATTGCATTCACAATCCCCTTGTGGGGACCAAAAAAGTGGTCTCCACAACATCAAAACAGCAGCTATGGTGGCTTAGCGCTACTGAAACCTGATGTAATGGACTGACATACTCTGGCTGGTCACTGATACATTTGACCTACACTGCTGAACTAGATAACACATTGGGCTATCTCATCACAGGGAAACACTCTTGGTACCTTGGAGCCTTGGAATTTTCTGGGCTGCATAAACATAATGTAAGCACATAAAAGTGTCGCTGGGGGGATAAAAGCCAAAGGCAGAAAGACCAGTGCATACTTCTCAGCATGTCTATCATCATACATCATGTTACCCTTAAAAACTTAGCACACTATTAAATTAATTTTTTATTGAACTTTTAAATTTATCTACAGTATTCTTGCATATATAACATCCTGTTTTCCATATAAACAGTGGCTACAGTTAACAAAAGATGAAATAAAAGCAGAGAAACAGATTATTAAGCTGCATCGACCATATGAAAAATTAAGTGAATTTCTGAATCACTGTCTAATTCTGACAGTTCATACCGTGATTTCAACAATATTTGCGAAGGTCTGGGAGCAAGTTCAGGTGTGAAGACGAACTGCAAATTGTTTAGTCCCAGCAATTGCTACAATGATTCAAACATCCAGGTGTAAAATGTATGTATGCTGTTTGTGTAGGCTTCCACTGTACAGAACCATTGTACACATAATAAAGTGCAAACAATATAGTCTATAAGCACATGCATACAGGTACATTAAAAAACAACTAATAAATCATCTTGTGACTCATAATGTAACCCAGAGACAGCAAAAACAAGCACAAATTGAACCAAGGCCTCTTAAAATAAGGCAAAGAAGCAAACGGAGAGAGGCAGAATGAGAGTCTGCAGTTTAAAAAGCTGTCCATCAAAAGGATTCAAGTAGTAGCTGAGGCACACCTCAACAGGCAGCTTACTTTATATCCCCATATCAGTCGGAACACAAAGGACCTCCAGAGGGGATCAAAGATGAAAAGTACTGCACAATGACTGTCTTTTTGAAACGCATTTTATTCCTGTGACCATTTTTCACTTTACATTATTACTTTCACGGTCTCGACACCTTTGCAAGCTGCAGTGTTGGGCATTTCTGAATATAAATGGTAAATTGTTGGAAACCTCAACCTAAAGTCCATCCTTGGAGAATCAAAAGCATTGCTCATTTCATAGAGCTTATCTCCCCTTAACAGACGGCCGACTACAGTCACACGTTAGCGGGACACTGAGAGCTACAAACAAATTCTGGTCAAGATACAGTTTCATGGTTAGCGACACTCCAACAGTGCAACTGCTGGTTACTAAGGACAACAAAGGTACTGAAGACAGTGAGCTGCTATGAATCTGGCCCAGAGTATTATTGGCAAAATTATGTCAGCTCTAAGGACATCTGTTACCATTGTTCCAGAAGACCACATTGAAATACTAGATCTAATGTTTATTCCCACCTGCCAGTTGTTGTTTCATACATTTTTTTTCTTCATGAATGTGACATGCACAAATAAATAGGTATAATGCTATACACAAATTTCAGCACTGATTTCAAAAATACAAACTTATACTCATAATTGTCCCTGCTTTTCCATCTGTATGTCAACTAATACAGTAATTCTACACATACTGTTCGAAACAATGACTTGATTAATATTCACTTTTGATTGTATTTTTCATAGGGAAAAAATTGTACATTTTAACTTCATAAATGAACCTGGAGTTTGAGTAGAGAGACTGTTCACAGTAATTAGAAGTAAAAATATAAACAGAGGAGGGAAAAAAATGAGAGCTCTTTGCAATATGTTCTAAAAGAGGATTAAAGAAATTAAACTGGGGGATAGGCTTTCAGAACTTATTAACAATACAAATTAATCAGACAGAAGGAGAGCTGAAGAAAATGTCTTAATATATTCCTTGTTCATGAGCTATTTGCACGACCTGGCAAACCTGAATAAATTTAAAATGGAATTAAAAACTTTTTCAGCTTATCGGGGGTCCGGTACATCTATAATGACATGGCTTTCTGAATGAGAGCACAGCTAACCGATTACACCCCTTTGACTGTGACCATGTGCTGTGCCGTTAGGACACTGTGCAAGTACGGTTCCTGTGCTGACCCTCAATTATCGTGGCACTGACAGCCAGCACATTTACTCTGCATCTAGTGATGTAGTACTCGAGACCAATCTTTGTCTCATCTCAGAATTGACTTTATCTTGACTTAGTCTTATCTCGGTCTCGGACATAGAGGACTCGAAGTTTTATTTCAAGACTATTCGAGACCACTCATCAAAATCCCTCAGTATTTATCTCAATGGCTTAAAATTCATTGGTTAATTATCCCTGAGAACCCAAAAATGCAAAATTTGTTGATTTTCAAACCCATTAACCTCAGGCTTGTAAATTTGAATAGGTATAACACACAGACATGAATCTCATATCTTCACAATTGAGAGAAATTACGCAATATGGTTGTTCAAGTTGCAATGTTGTGCACCAAAAGAGTCCAGAGTAATTCTGTGTGTAATGAGGCATATATTTTAAACATTTTCCATAAAAAGCACCCCTAATAATCTATAAAACATTGATATTATTCACATTAGATGGAAAACAAAGCACATATTTTCTTCTGAAATGATCCACGCACTATCCTTCTGGGAGAAAATATTGGTAACACTTTACTTAAATGACTCATTATATTGCATTTTACATACCTTCATAATGCATTATACGTAATACATTTATAAAGTATCATAAACACGGCTATAACTAATCATAAAAAGGCATGGCACATTATAGTCAAGTGTATTATGCCTTATGAATGCTCTATGAAGGTCTCATCTATAATGCATCATAAATAACTTCATAATGGAGTACAAAGCATTCTTGCTATACTGACCCTTATTATGCATTTTGAAGGTATTCATAGTGCATTATAAATGTTGTCATGCATAGGTCTCGTTAGGTCCGACCACTTGGGGCTATATCCTGTGTATTTTAAACCTAGCTCTGAGTATTTTAGCCCTGATGCCAATCTTCCTTCAAAAGAGAAAAGAGGTCAAGCCCTAGGTAAATTTCACTTAGCTAGAATAGCTAGAAACTCCTTTGATGTCACGTCCAGCCTGTCCCACATGTCTAATACTCCCATTTCTAGTGTTGTAGTACTCGAGATCGGTCTCGTTCTCGAGACCAGTTTTTGAAGGTCTTGGTCTCGTCTCAGACTCGGCCGCAGTTGTACTCGGTCTTGTCATGGACTCGGACAAAGAGGACTCGGGATTTTATTTCGAGACCAGCCGAGACCACGGATTG
>JAABNX020000070.1:18048239-18063725 GCA_015163995.2 Mormyrus lacerda
GACTCGGTCTCGGCCCTTCAGAGTCTTGGTCTTGTCTCGGTCTCGACACCCTCTGGTCTTGGTCAGGTCTTGGTCTCGGATAAGGTGGTCTTGACTACAACACTATCCATTTCCTGTCCAGCATGGCTTTTTAACTGGCCGCACCTGGGGCTCATTAGTCTTACCTCTTGTTCCTGCCCTCCAGTAAACCAGTCACAGCTGCCTTGTCTTTGCTCCTTTGTTCGTCATTTATATTGGCGTCTCTCAGTGGTGCACTTTCTAATCAGCCATTGTGAGGTAGAATGAGGATGGCTGACTGGGTACATCCCCAATTTGGCATTTAATGATATCCCACCTTATAAAAGGATGTATGGTGTAAGATTTGGGAAACACCACCCCTATCCGGTTTCCATTGGTAATACTTCCGCAGTTCATGCAGGTACCTGTATGCGTTATGTCTAATTTGGACCTGACACACTGGGTTAACATTATTGTTGGCTAAAAGTTGTTTTATAATTACTTTTAGCCAGACATCTGAATGGTTTGGGTGGTAATAGTGCTGGTAAGATTTTGCGGCTCTTAACAGTTCAGGTGTGTTTCTTTTAAACGTGGTGTTTCTCTGACGTGTCATAGTGAGCCAGCATTTGTATTACCTATCGGTAATTTAAGTGAGAATAATGTATTGTTGAATGTTAGCATTTAGCAGAAAACACTGCTGCTTTCATGAAAACCTGAACTACATGATTATTATTGTTTCCAATGGGGCGGAGGTAGGTTTTCTTTAGTTTTCAGTTGCCTCCTGGCACACTAAGTATTTATGTTGGTGTTTTTTATTCTTCAGGATAATTGTAGTCCCAGTTAAGTTTTATTCTTGGAGAGGCTATGGCATATCACAGCTATTTTTGCCTCTGATGTTGGTGTGGATTCATCTCCTGTTCTGTACACCTCATCAGTTGGAGATTGTTGTCCAGCTTTGAGAAACACCACGCCTTCCTACAGCCTTTAGTTGCTGTATTTGACTGTAGAAGCCTTCGGGCTGTAATTTAATGTAGTGTCCTGCAAAAACTGTTGATTTAGTTGTGTATTGTAACCTTTAGTTGTGTATAAGTATGGTGTTGTCTTTTACCAGGTATGTGGGGAGGCTGGTGTCATGGTTGGATTTTGGACTCTGCATGGTTTAGATTGCAGTGCTGTGATTTGTGTGTGTGTGTGTGTCTCTCATACACTGGGTTTTGTTGATTTTATTTTCGTAGTTTTTCTCCCGCTGGTGCTTCCCATGGGTACAAATTAACCTTAATGTGTGTTGTTGGGGCTGAACCTGGGGTTTTGTTTTAAAAAGTTTACCACACTACCATAATCTTACTCATATTCAGTGCACTGCTTTTTAAAATAAATATTTTTGTACTGGAAGTGCGTTTTTGGTCCTGCTTGTTGGTGCACCGAACCTGTGTACCTCTAGTATTAGGCTAGGAGGAGAGCGATTGCACAAATATCCCTGGGTGAAAGGTCAAGTTCTAGTTGGTTGTTCTGGTGGTTTGTTCCACCTGTTAGTTGAAGTGTACCAGTCGCACCACTCTATGTATTATGGCTTTTTATAAATATTTATAGCTGTGTCTGTAGTACATTATGAATCTTGTAATGACTTATAAGAATACCAGGGAGGCTGAGGAGTGTGATCCCCCTATAGTTGGAGCACACCCTCTGGCCCCCTTCTTAAAGAGGGGGACTATCACCCCGGTCTGCTAATCTAGAGGCACTGCCCCAGATGTCCACGCGATGCTAAAGATTCGTATCAACCAGGACAACCCCTCAGCATCCAGAGCCTTAAGGAACTCCGGGCAAATCTCATCCACCCCCTGAGCCCGGCCTCTGAGGAGCTTTTTAACCACCTCAGCGACCTCTGCCCCAGAGATAGGGGAATCCACCCCCAAGTCCCAAGACTCTGCTTCCTTGTTGAAAGATGTGTCAGTGGGATTGAGGAGATCTTTGAATTATTCCTTCCATCGACCCAAAACATGCTGATTGAGGTCAGCAGCACCCCATTCCCACCATAAAGTGTTTCACAATGTTGCACTGCTTTCCCGCCTTGAGAATCTCCTTGAAGCCGCCTAGAAGTCGTTCTCCATAGCCTAGCCAAACTCGTCTCACATCCGAGTTTTTGCCTCAGCATCCGTCGAAACTGCATTCCCGCCAGTACCTGTCAGCTGCTTCTGGAGTCCCACAGGCTAAAAAGGTCCGATAGGACTCATTCTTCAGCTTGACAGCATCCCTCACCACCGGTATCCATCTACAGCTTCGGGGATTGCTGACCACCTTACGGCCACAGCTCCGGGCAGCCGTCTCCACAATGGAGGTGCGGAACATGGTTCATTCGGACTCAATGGCTACCCTCTCATTCACTGCGGTAAACCCCAATGTACAGGTGCCCAGCCAGAGGGTAATAAGTATGCCCAACCCTGTTCGGCGCCTCTTCCCGCGAGCAACTCCAGAGTGGAAGAGGACAAGAATGGTTCCAGAGCCCAAGCCATGCGTCGAGGTGAGCCTGACTATATCTAGTCGGAACCTTACAACCTCACGCAGCAGCTCAGGCTCCTTCCCTGGCAGAGAGGTGACATTCCATGTCCCAAGAGCTAGCTTCTGCAGCCGAGGATTGGACCGCCAAGGTCTCCGCCTTTGGCCACTGCCCAGCTCGCACTGCACCTGACAGCTTTGGCCCCTCCTTCATGTGGTGAGCCCATTGAAAGGGGGAGGCTGTGCCCAACCAGGCCCCATACAGACATGGCTACCAGGCACTTGCCATCAAGGCCCACCCCCAGGCCCAGCTCCAGGGTAGGGGCCCCGGTGACCCGCGTTCAGGCAAGGGAAATCATGAAACCATTGTTTTTCTCTTCATAAGAGGTCTACTGAGCCTCACTTTGTCTGGTTCCTCACGCAGGACCTGTTTGCCTTGGGTGACCCTACCAGGGGCTAAAGTGCCGGGCAACTTAGCTCCTGGGATGGTGCTCCATATATTTATACAAAAATTTCAAGAAAAAAATGTCAAATGTCATGGTTCAAATTACATTGTGACACAAAATTTAGGCCATACTGCTTAGCCCCAAGATGGTGACTATGCTCCATATTTTATAGTGTGTTGTTTTATGCAGTCTGTTTCTAATCTTGACTTGATCTAGCCCTGCCTTCGTCTTGGTCTTGTCTCCGTCTCGACACACTCTGGTCTTGGTAATGACTGGGTCTCGGTTTAGGTTGTCTTAACTACATCACTACCTGCATTTGAACTTGCTTTGCTGTAATCATGCGACTTCCTGATCCACCTGAACTTGGCCCCACATCTCCACAAATACTTAGGTGCCCCCTCTCACTCCAACTTAACACCTTCTAAACAAGATTCACAACCTGTCTGCAAGGATACCAGCCAGCCTCCCACATTTATGTTTGAAAGGCCACCCACAGTTTGGTTCTCCCATAGAGAAGTGAAGTAGCCCAGGAACAAAAAGACAGATGAGGAAACAAGAGCAGAACATACAGTGGGAATCTTGGTAACAAGATCTTGGCACAAATAACTTAGTAACTCAGTTACTACTCAAGTGCAAATCATGGACAAAAACACTAACTGCATGAGATAAATTAACTCTTACAATATGACTGATTAATGAAGAATGAAAATGGCATCAGTACTTAACTAACACTGAGTGTTTGGTTAATTAATACAGTAAGTAAGAGTGTACAACTACATTATTCCAGTAAATTATTACTGGAATCTGTTTACAGGAAATCTAGGGAGGAGGCTCGCAGGTATATCTGGGCACTGGAGAGACAGAGAGAGGCATCAGAGAAACATGCAACGTGCTGCCGGCTGAACTGGGCCAGTTTCTGGTCAGGGGGTAACTGATTCCGCAGCCTGGGTTAGGTTATGTTAAGATATCCAGTTAAGCTATGGCTTGTCTGCAAAGATGCTCTCAGGAAATGGCAGTTGATATAAATCTTGTGAAGACAACAGTTTGATGGAAATATCTTTGTATGCCTGTGTTCATTTAGCAACTGAACAATAGAGAGTCTGCAAGCTGCCAGAGCCTGAGGAGGAGATGACTCAACAGACCACACAGCTACGTGGGGAACAAAGGCTGAGTTAATGCACATAAATCAGAGATTTCACCTGCTGCTCACAGCACACACATATATGCCCATGACATAGGCATTCCTACAGTATGGCTTTCAATTAGGTGAACCTGTCTAAACACTGACCCTTTACAGCAGCTATCTATTTATGAGTCTGTCCTTTTGTTCTCTAAAAGTACAGGCAACACAAATGGTGTTCTTTACAAAAATCCCTAAATGGCACACCAAAGTTCCTGCACATTATTCTCAATCCTGGGTGAAAGCCCTGCTGTCAATCATTCAGAGCACCTCACTGCTGCCCTCCAGGCCCAAGATGAACTGCCACCTTCCACTCTGACTGTAATACAGTAGCAGGATTAACATTCCAGCAGCCAGACAAGAGAATAGGCTAATGCCCCCCCTCTCCTTCAAGTCTCTCATGCGTGCCCTGTCTTGCACTTAACACCCACACACAAAAGAAACATTCACATGCACAGAAATATAGATACACACAAGCTCACATATACATACAAAGATGCACAAACACAAAAACACACACACATATAACGCTTTCCACTGAAAAACAGGTATCCCCAAAAATGCATTATTTCAGGAGTGTGAAAAATGCATTTTCTCAGGAACGACTTTATGAAATAAACCTAAAACATATCACCTTCATACTGTACAATCTTTAATTGGCCATAAGTGAATGGTTTAATGTTTAACTGTTCTCAAAAAGGCAAATATGTTAGTGTCAATGAGCTACAAACAAATCTTGCTTTATATTTGCAATTAACAATACTAACCCGAGTGAGCCAGCTGACCCCAGGAGAGCGCTCCGGAAACGGCGACGCAAGCCAGGGAAGACGGGGGGACTCCATGCTAGGCTGAAGGCTCAAGATAGCTGAACCACCGCTACCCAGCCTCTTACTAGCCAACGTGCGGCCCCAGGAAAACAAACTGGACTAACTACGAGCCAGAATCACAAGCTGGGAAATCACAGCGGGAAATAAGAGAGTACTGGGCTCTTATTTTCACCGAAACCTGGCTTTTGGACAGAGTTCCAGAATGTGGCGTTCAGCTACAGACTCACTCTGTACATCGTGGATTCCGGACCGCAGCCTCCAGTGAGACTAACAAGGGAGATGTGTGTGCAATTATCAACAACTCGCGGTGCTGAGATGTACAGACTGTCTATAAGTACTGTTCACCAGATGTGGAGTTTTTACTGCTGAAATCCCACCCCTACTCTCCACCGAGGGAATTCTCAGCTTTATTTTTGGCTGATGTTTACATCCCGCCACGAGCTGACTCCACAGTAGCACTCGACAAACTCCACAACATCATCAGCATGTTAGAGACAACTCATACAAATGCTGTTTTCATCGTCGCTGGCAACTTCAGCCAGTGCAACTTATGGACTGTACCCAAATATTGGACATATTCCCAAACACCTGGACATTCGCACTTGTGACAAGAACACCTTGGCCCATGTTTACAGTAACATACGCAGCGCATACAGGGCTGCACTCCCCCCCATTTCTCTGCTCATCACCTGGTTTACAGACAGAGACTGAAGCTATCAAACCTTATCACCAATCTTGTAAAACTATGGACCCCAGAGACTGAGAGCATCCTGCAGGACTGTTTTGCTCAGACAGACTGGGATGTGTTCAAAACTGCAGCCACTATGGAGGACTATCCTGTCAGCATACAGGACTATGCTGAGTATGTGACTGGGTACATTAGCACTTGTGTTGACAATATCGTACCCACCACACAAGTCAGCCAGAAGCCCTGGATTAAGTCAGGTATGACACATGCTGCGTATTCACTCTCTTGCATTTAGATCAGGTAATGAGATGGAGTACAAGGTTGCAAAGTACGGACTGAGGAAAGTCATGACAGTGGCCAAGGGGCAGTACAGAGAAAGCTGGATGGCTTTTATTCTTCTGAGGACCTCGGGCAGATGTGGAAAGGCCTGCAGTACATCAGAGTACAGGCCACCACCAGCACCATCACCTTTGCAGGCAGCCTGCTGAATGAACTTAGCACCTTCTACACCTGATTTGAGACCCTCAGCCACAGTAACAAGAGGAGGCATGCATGCACCGAGACCTCCCAGACCACCCTCCCCCCTCCGCCCCACCAACAGTCTCAACAGACCAGATACAAAAAGCACTGAGGAAGATCAACTCAGCCAAAGCAGCAGAACCAGACAACATCCCTGGGTGGGCCCTCAAAGCATGTGCCAACTGATGTTCTCACCTCAATTTTCAACCTTTTCCTCAGCCAGAGCATTGTTCCCACCTGCTTGAAGACCACAACCATTGTCCCCCTTACCAATAAAAGCACAGCCACCTGCATAAACGACTACAGACCAGTAGCACTCACTCCAATCATCGCAAAGTATTTTGAGAGAATGGTGCTGGCCCACATCCAGAGCAACATCCCAGACATTCGGGACCTGCAGTTTGCCTACTGGCCCAACAGGTCCACATCAGACGCAATCGGTGCCGCCCTTCACTATTCCGTCTCCTACCTGGAAAACAAAGACTCCTACATCAGGTTGCTCTTTGTCGGTTACAGCTCTGCCTTCAACACGGTCATCCCCTACAAACTCATCCACAAACTGACCACAGTCTGTCAGGATCCGTAACAGGATTTCAGCCAGCATCACCACAAACACTGGCATCCCACAGGGTTGTGTCCTCAGCCCCATCGTCTACACCCTGTTTAGCCATGACTATGTCCCCTCCCACAGGGACAACATCATTTTGAAGTTCGTGGATGACACCACAGTAATCATTCGCATCACTGGAGGGGATAAAGTGGCCTACAGGAGAGTGGTGGCCGGTCTGGTGTCATGGTGTGAGGACAACAACCTCACCCTCAACATGGATAAGACAAAGGAGAGGATAGTAGACATGAGGAAGAGGAGGTGGCCTTATCAGCCATTGTTCATTCATGAGCTTGAAATGGAGAGGGTGAGCAGCTTTAAGTACCTGGGCATCCACATCAGTGAGGACCTCACCTGGACACTGAACAACACACAGCTGTTCAAGATGACTCAACAGCAACTGTACTTCCTGAGGAGGCTGAGGAAGTTCAGTATGTCAATCAAGATCCTCAGCAACTTCTACAGCTGCTTTGTGGAACGCACATGTACCATGTTGTGATTTTCTACTGTACTGTACATATGACAATGCTTTGTTAAAATTAGTGATAGAAACAACCATCATGAACGCAAATGTTGACTAGTTCAAACATTTTGTATAAGCTAGTTAAATACATGACTTCATAAAGATGTTTTCATTGGTCAATTAGATGTAAAACACCATTAGTAGACAGAAGAGAATGGAGATTTTTCATTTAGAGTAAAAAGCCATCATCAAAAACTGGATATCAGACAGCAACAATATACAGTATACACCCAAAGATATGCATGCATTGTAGCATCGTAGTGAACACATATACACTCCAGTGTGTAACTGAACAAAGGTCCAGCTCTCAGACAGACAGCTTAGCATATTAGTGTTATCCACAAAGCCAGTATAGAGGAGCTCATTGCTCAGATGGTGCAATTTATCTAAAGGGCCACAGGCAGGAAATAGCTCCGCTCAAAGCTACACATAGAAAACCAACCAAACTGTACATAACATTGGTGATTTAAGCATAAATATTTTCTCTCACATACATCTCCCAAACCCAGACACTTTCAATTCATCTCTATTTGTTTAAGAGTTTCAGAAAAGAAAAGCACCTGGGGGATATTTTCAGATGGGCTTATGCTGGTCCTCAAAGCAGCCGACTCCATGATTACTCTTTAAATGTTTTTCCAAGACCAAAGCCCTGTCTGGCAAAGATTTACCCAAGCTGGTATAATACTGGGTTCAGAAGTCTGTCAAATGCTGGCATTGTCTTCATTAAAAGTACTACCATTTTTTGCAGCTTCTACACTAAGTCCTGCATCAGAATGATCATCCTATTTTGGAATTTAAACATTATTTTTGTATTTCTCTTATTATTACACTCAGATGAAGGTAGAACTTAAAGTACAACAACAATAACACATTCTATGGCCCCTCTCTGTCTCCAGTATATTTTATTGGAGATTTAGCATAATAAATCCATTTTCCATACACTTATCCTGGTCAGGGTCATGGGAAGGGCTGGAGCCTGTCCCATGCAGCACAAAAAACAAGGCAGGGGAACACCTTGGATGGGTTGCCAGTGCACAGTACATAAAAGGAAGCTTTTCCACTGAGCCAGGCACCATATTTTTGGTACTTCAAGAAAATACCAAAAGTATGGTACTTCATGGTGTTGGTTTTTCACTGGCATAAAAAATTTGTACCGACACTGAATGTCACAATGCGAGGTGGAGTATTTTGTACTGAATTTGAAAAATTCTAGGGCTGGATGATTTACAATACAGACGGTCCTCTACTTGTGAATGAGATACATTCTGAACAGCCGTTGGTAACTTGAAATGTTCGTAAGTCATTATTCAACATCATTTTAAGGGTATACGCAAGTATAAAGAACTAGGATGCTAAGAGTACACGCGCTACGCTGCTGCGCAGCAGGAATAGTGGCCAGAAATAGTACTAGGCGGAGTTGCCGAAAAAAAAACTTGCACACAGGAAATGGGAGCCCAATGAACACAATTTGGACTTACAGTCCTCTTCATTCGTATGTCTGAAAGTTTGTAAGTTGAAAGTTCATGAGTAGAGAAGCATTTGTACAGCCATTTTACAGTCAATTCTTGCGTCGCTTGTCAGCTAGATTGAGATCAGACATTTTCTCACGTATATACTGTACGGACATTATATAGTGTCCAGATATTGCACCATTCGGGTACAATACAAAATCATATTTTTTCATATTCAAATCTGCATTATTTGTATATTCAAAGAAAAATATATATTGTTTACACTCAGTAAATAGGACCACAGACCAATAAAATCTGGGTTGCTCGATGTTGGAACCAATGGGCACGTAAGGGCACCCACACATGTTGTGAAGGTTCCATTCGCCCAAAACAGACCACACCAAAGGAGGATCATTGTATTGTGTCTCAAGAATTAACACAAGTATTGGACACCCCGTGTCATCCCACACTGTATCTCAACGACTGGCATCAGCCGGACTATGGGTTCACCATCCCATGCATAGGCTGCCATTAACACCAAAACAGACAGTTGTGTTTGAAGTAGTGCCGTAACCGGCAGGCATGAGTGGCGTCGTGCCATGTGCGCGTATGCCGGCACCAAGGGGAGAGGACCAATACTGCATGAAACTGATCTAAGCACAGCAAGTTTCCAGGTGAAACAATGATTAATTCTATTATTTTTCATAAAATTAAAATGCCTTCAGCTTGAAATTCAGCTGGACAATGTCACGTGTTAAACCGCAGGGGGGTTACGTTTTGCTAAAACATTTTTACTGTGTCATGGAAAGAAAAAGTTAGCAGGCTGTGCAATTTTCATAATTATTCCTTATCAAGATAATCTAGTGTTTAAAAAATCAGTTGAAATTTTCCTCCGCTAATTTTGCACGAGTACTGTATGCGTTCTCCAAGATTATCATTATTTTTGTATTAGATGTTTAAATCACTTCTAGACAAGTTTTGTGAGAAATTTATGTCGAGCTCCGTTTTTGTTTAATAAATACCCCAACATTTACAATAACATTTATTACAATAAAATCACAGGGCAATACTTGGAAGTTATCCAGTAGTGTGCTGTCCTAGTATATTTAAGCCACAATAATAAGCAACACAGCTGTGATTCGGTCATAGGCAGAGGGCCACAGGCCAATATATCACACCTTGCTATGTTATGGTATGTTTTTATACAACAGTTCATGGAGTAGCATTTATAAGTAAACAGTAATAACCTCCGCAATATATATTGATCCCACCAACCAATTGTTAACTGTAACCAAGCAACACACTCACTCCCAACTACTTTGGATCATATAATAATTTGCAAAAAATAGTGTACCTGTAGCGCTGGAGAGGCACATGTCCTAGCATGCACCGCATGCAGGTTGTAAATAGCCCTTGTTGTGTTGTTGTTGTTAATGTTAATGGTTACATTCCCCCTATTGTTTTCCCGTGTCTTGTTTCTACCTCGTCTGATCCGCATGTGCAATTAGCTTACGTAAATCTCCCACCATGTGTGCATCTTGTAGTTCAGCATCTGACAACCGCTGTCTGCAGTTGGTTCGGTGCTCGTTGGGTGCCTGATGTAATCCTTTTCAAAGAGCATGTTCTCTCTGGCAAGTGAATCTCTCTGTCTCTCTCTGCTCCTGCGATGCCTTGGTCTGACTGTGGAATGCCATGGGCTGCAAAAGCTAGAGGTCACACTGCATGGCTGACAGGACCTGCCTACCACACAACATCCAAGCCCTAAGTGGGGTGGAAAGAAATAGAAGGCTGCACTGCCAGAAGTCTCCAGCAGCCCCTTATGCTGGGTGTTCCCAGAGCAGTGAGCCTGACTGTGGGAGTCGCTGGGCATGGACCCCCTGGAAGCTGTCCTAGGTTCCCTTAAGGTGCGGAAGAAGGGTCGGCACGCCGACATAACAGAATGACAGACCTCCACGAGAAAGGATCCCCCCTAATAGAGGACGAGTATCTAGGCTTATTCGACAAGGTCCTTTACTGGCTGGCCCAGCCGAAGGTCCGAGGGGATCTATTTCACCCTCCAGGAGTTCTATGGACCCGGCGGTACAGAAGTCCGCTGAAGCTGTCCAGCTTTCCGCGCAGCTACATCACGAGTTCTCCCTGTTTTCGCCGACTTCTTCTCCAGGAGAGATGGAGAGGTTAGCGGACAGCCTGACAGGCTGCTCTAATTGAGGAACGCGCAGCCTGGTGGTTCCTGTGTTGCTGCCTGAGGTACCTGCTGCGGTCTCTGTGGCACTCCCTGTTGGTCCCAGGTCTGCGGTGTCTGTCCTGTCTGATCCGCTTGTCCCCCCTGTCCTGCCTGAACTGCCCATCCTGCTTGTTCCAGTGGCTGCTGTGCCACCCAGTGAGGCTCCGGCTGCTGCGGCTCCCTCTGCTGGCCACGAGTTGGTGGTGTGTGCTGCGGTGCCCCTGCTGGCCATGAATCACCGGTTCCTGCTGCGCTGCACAAGCTTCTGGCTCCGCCTGCAGCTGCTCCACCCGCTGCTCTGCCCAAGCCTCCGTTGCCTGTTCCGCCCGTCCATGTTCTGCCTGTCTGGCCTGACCTGCCTGCCCAGACAGCAGCAGCACCTGAGGACCCCGAGATAGACCTGCCTTCCTGCGGGATCCTTGCCCCAGCCACTGTGTCACCTCCCAGCTGGGTCCCAGTCCCAGCAACAGCTGTGTCGCCTTCAGGGGCACCTCTGCAGACTAAACCTTCTGTTGCCACAAAGTCCCTGCTGCAGCAGCCGCTGTCCTAGCTCCGCCTACTGTGGCTGTCTCACCTGTGCCCGGAGCCCCTGCCCATTGACGGCCGTCTCCAGGTCACCAGCGCGGGCAGCTCATCCTTTTGCTGGGACGCACATAGCAATCAAGAAGACCGGACCTGTGAGAGCGGCTACCCCACGGGCCCTAGCGATTCCCAAACGGGCAGGCCCCATGGCCAAGGCGCTAACCCCTGCTCCGTCCCAGGTAGTCCCAGAGCCGCCTGATCCATCCCTGGCAGCTTCCGCCTCTGTGTCCTCTGTTCCTGACCCGGCACCAGCTCCCTGAACTCCAGGCCCAATCTCTGAGGAGGTCCCTAACTCTGTGACCATATTGGATGGGGAGGAAGAGCTTGAATGGGACCCCGCTGGCGCCTCCCTTATGGACCCGAAGGCCTCCTCCCAGAGTAGGACCCTTCTGCCGCTACCCCAGAAGGCCCGTATCTCAGTGTCCCGAAAGGGGAGAGGACACAGGCGAAAGGGACAAGGCTGTCCTATGGTCCCTCAGGCTCCTGCTCGGCTGCCACCTGCAGGATCCCCCGCTTCGACGCGTCGTCTGCCTGCGGGTCCCTCCACTATGACTCTGCCTGCTTCAGCTGCGCCATCACCTGCTGCAGCTGCCCATCCCCCCTGGATATTCTCCTCTGGCTGCCTCCTTGATACCTGGCCCTCAACTCGTCTCCTTGCCCTCCTCATGGTTTCCCCCAGTTCCTATCTCCCTGTTGCCTGGGGTCCCTCCAACTTCAGCTTTCCGGTTGCCTGGGGCACCTTTGGCTAACACCCGTCGCCCGCCCATGATCCCTAGGGCTCCCCTAGGTCCACCGGCCTGGTTTCATCCTCCCTGTGGGGTCCCTCCTATTTTTGCTCCTTGTCCCTCTGTCTCCTCTGTTCCCTCACGGTCCTGTTGTTCTTCCTGTCTCTGCTCTTCATCCCTCTGTGTTTCCTCCATTCCCTCCTGGTCCCTTTGTCCCTCCAGTCTTTGCTACTCGTCCCTCTGTGCCTCCTATGTTCACTCCCGTCCCTTTTGTTCCTCCCATTGGTGTTCCCCCGGTATCTCCCTTTCTAGTTTATCTGTCCGCGTTTCCCATTCTCTGTCAAGTTTTGTGTGTGTGTCTGTTTTGTGTTTCGGTCCTGTTGCCTGTGCCCCGGTAATGGTCTTATCTTGTTTTCCAGGTTTATCTTGTTCCTAGTCTTGTCCTGTCCGCCGCTCCCTTTGGGGCACACCCGGAGTGTGTGCCTTGGGGGGGGGGGGTCTGTTATAACCTGCGCGTCCAGTCCTCATGTGTGCCATCCCCTCCTTGTTAACCACGTGTCAATTCCCATCGTATCAGCTGTCTTGCTTTTATTCTGAGATCACGTCCTGTATTTAGTCTGCGTCTGAGTCCATTTTCCTCAGGTTTTCTGTGTGATTCCCTGTGTTCTATCTACCTGAAATAAATTCTTGTTATACCCGCATTTACAGCTCTCCCCACTTCACCAGCACACTGACACAACATTTGTAGTCTTGTACTTACAAAAAGGTCTCATAAAGCTAATAACAACTGCAGAACAGCCTAGTCCAGCAGTTTGCAACTATTTAAGACAAGTTTTATAGTGGCGATCAAAATTAGAAAACAAGTGAAATTTGTAATTTGCCCATTTAAGGCGCTGCTTATCCTAATTCGCAGTTATCCATAGATTGAAGAGATGCTTTTTTATCGCATTTCCCCAGAGAAAACTCTCAAATCAAAAATAAAAGGTGGCTGTGTAAAATCATATCTACAAAAGTACATGAGCAAAATGTGTACACGTGAAATATGTTTTGCACATTTGTGGATCACATTACATTTCTGACTTTTCTCCTATTTATTTGAGGATTTTTGTCCAGCTGGTATTGCAGCTGATATGTAGAGAAAAAAAACACAAATACATCAAAATAAATATGCGAAATGTGTACACGTGAAACGTGTTTTGGACGTTTATGGATCACATAGTTGATCATGTAACATTTGTGACTTTCTTTCTGTTTATTTGTGGATTTTTGTCCACCAGCTGAAGAATCCACAAATGTAAGGTGAAGGTAATTGTTGCACCACCAGGTGGCGCATGAAAGGAAATATGTATAAATAATAAAACACAGGTGTCAAACTCCAGTCCTGGAGGGCCGGAGCCCTGCACATTTTATATTATTTAACACACCTGATTCAACTACTTGTGCTAATTACCACATAGTTCTAGAACTGAATCATTTGTGGTGGAACAGGGAAAGAACTAAGCTACACAGGATTCAAGCCCTTCAGGACTGCAGTCTGACAACCCCTGTAATAAAATAACCATCATCCACACCCATACAACAGGAGGCAATAAGTAGGACAAAATTAAACAATATTGTAACTCTATAAATATGATGCAAAATCAGAAAGGAGTTAAGAGCACTCTTGGGCAAGTAACGGAAGAAGAGTAATAAATTATGTAATAAATTTTATGAGTAACAATATTATTTTACTTATTACTTAGTATCAAAAGTACTTAGTTACATTACACATTGTATTACTGTATTACTTTCAATCTCCCATAACAGGATCATACAACTAGCTTCAACTAGCTTAAAAATTAATCCACTTCACTGAAACAATTAACATTGTACAGAAGGAGCAGGGACACAGAGAATCGGGAAACAAGGTATTTATTAGGGAAAACAGCTAAGAACACAGGGCAATACAGGTAGCGAGTTCATTGACAGGACTGGGGAAACATACTTAAATACACACTCGAACTCGAAACGGCTAATGGGATTCCACACGAGGTTAACAAGGGGGAGTGTGGCACACGGAAGGAGCAAACGAGCGGGGTGTGACAATAGGAGGTATTTCCTGCAAAGAAACTCTGCCGATATTCACATTTGTGCTTGATGAGAACCTTCAGATGGTACTGGTACTCGTCTGGTACCGGTACTCATCTGGAAGTCAATGGAAAAGGGAAAGTACCAAATGAAGCATACCAAAAGTACAGGACCTGAAACTGGACAATATTGTGATGTTGCAAACATTGTGATGTCTAGAAACAAACCTGATGGAAGAATGTACGTATCTGTATGGAAACTCTGACCCATGTGTATGAACATTCTAGATAAAATTGATTTGAATGGTCCAGTCTCACCCTCCGGAAATGGCCATCCATGTGCCACAACCCGGTGTTACATGGGCATCCCATTGGCCTAGTCCAGCCATTTGGTTCCTCAGCAACAAGGATCCTACAAGCTGGATCACCCTCAGGGAAATCTTCAACAATCTTCATGCTTAAGCTCGATGTGAACCCTCAGTGCCAGGGTGTGGTCAATGGTAGACTTCTTAGGCATATAATCAGACTCAATACAGGTGATCATCCTTCCCTATTCAGATAAGGACTACAAGCCCCAACTTCCAGTCATTTGGGATGATGGCTGACTCCCAAATGGAAGCAAATATTAGTAAAAAAAAATTGATGTGACATGTTCTCTGTGAAACATTTAAAATTGTCCACTGTTCCTTGCCACTGTATTCTTGTTTGTAGCTATACACCAGTAGTTGTAATAAAGTGGACTGTTGCAGTAAACTGGCTTGGTTTTTTTTAGCTGTTTCAAATTATATTCATTAGTTGAGCATGATTGGTTTTAAGTGCAAAAATCTAATGTATTAGATTGACTATTTTAAGTTTAACTGGCTTGAAAAAATTATATTAACCAAACTTGAAAAAATTAAGAGAGAAAAAAATGAAGCAATATTTTAAGTTGATCCAATGTTTCATTTTTTACAGTGTAATCCTCCTTATCTGCCCTCACATTCACCCTCCTCAGTTCCTGGTAGAGACTGGAGTTGCCACCAAGTTGTGCGCTCCAACTCCTCACGATCAGGGCTTAAAAACGAAAAAAAAATCCATTCGATTCATTCCGAGCAGAATCGATATTATAACGTTTCTGTTCTTGCGTTCCTCATTAAACAATACGTTCCAAAAACGGTT
>JAABNX020000070.1:18063825-18082807 GCA_015163995.2 Mormyrus lacerda
GTTATTAACTGGTTAATTTGGAATTTCTGTTTCCGTTTCTGTTCAGAACGATTAAAATTGATTTTGTTTTCGTTTTTATTTTTGTTCCTGTTCAATGTCATTTGTTTTCGTTTTTCGTTTTTGTTCCTTGAACAAAAGCCCTGCTCACGATAATATCCAAGGTGCCCTGCAAGATGAAACATCTCCTTCTGGGAACACTGGCAACACTAACACAACCCTTGGCAACCTGATGTTGGAGTCTGGCCAAATCCAGCCTCATTCTCCTAGTAGGTGGTAGTCTACTGGATCTAAGATGAATCTTTAGAGTAGCATCAACAGGTCTGTGGTCAGAATTCACAAATTGTAGACCCTGCAGTTCTGCAGGAGCCTCCAACATCTGCCCATAAGGATGTGATTAATTTCCTGTGCTGCACCACTAGTATTGAAGTACTAAATCCAAGGATGTGGCTTGGAGCGTTAGAACCAGGATCCAACGATCCACAGCCCCTGACCGTTTGCATAGTCAAGGAACATGGAGTCACTCTCACATTGGTCTCCAGACCCATAGGGACCAATACAATCCTCATAGCCAGCCCTGTCAGCGCCAGTCACGCATGACCAGAGGAGTGTCACCTCACGGGTACCCATCAACCACCGAGCGAAGTTGTGAGTAAAAGGCCTCTCTCACCACTCACCATGGTTGGGGCATACACTGAGACAACAGACAAAGACACCCAAGGAATGCCTTATACTCGTTGAATGGAGTGACATCAGACCCCACTGGGAGGAGCCGATCCATCACAGCAACAGCTACTCCCTGAGTATGGCAGCCATCAGAGCGACCAGACCAAACGTAGATGTATCCACCTACAGAGATCTGGCCACTCCCCAGTCTGCACTCCGTTGGAGATACAAGATGTTCCACATGCCTACCCAGATGGGCTGCCTTAAACTGGAACCCAAGCGCTGCCATGTAGCGGGTCGATGCCTCAGCACCACACTAGCCCTGATTCCTAACAAGCTGGACCCTATTAACTCTTCAACGGTTTTGACTCTTCTGGGGATGAGGTTCCCAATGGCTCTCCTCCATCCGCTTTATGATGCATGCAGCCTTTCTGTGGGTGGCTGCAGCAAAGCTACTCCTGCAGAGAGCAGAAGGGTGTTGTGCCTGTTTGGACCTAGCTACCATGAATTGTTTTACGGTGACTGGAGTGCTAGTCCCACCAAAAACTCCCAAATTTTTTTCCCTGCAAGCTGGAGGACCGCTTAAAGGGCCAGATGCAGTTTAACGTCATACCCAGGACAAATAAAAAATATATAACATTATTTAAACGCCGATTATTATTATTATTATTATTGTTGTTGTGAAAAATACGAACAATTACAAATCCACAGAAAGTAGTAATCCTGACTAATACTTTGTTTTAACCAACTAGTTGGTTAAAACAGAGGATAAAGAGGCACAGTTACAGAATACATAACTGGTTGGTTGAAACAAAGTCTTGGTCTGTACTTGTATTATCTGGACCTGAACTTTCCACCTCTGTTTCTCAGACATGTTTTTTCAGTGGTTAATTTTTCTGTGTACATGACTGCAAAGACACTATATCCTAAAGTAACCTTGGTTGGGCAAGTGCCTGTACCAATGTACCAGCTGACACAAGTTTGCATGGCCTGCTGGCACCGTGTTGCCTTCAGTGGGTAAAAGCAAAGGTGGTTTTAAACCAAGGTTACCTGTCCTGCCAACACCTCTATCCACCTTTGGCAGGTGATACTGCTTGCATCTCACCTGGTCCATTCCCACCCCAACTATGCAACCATCTGCTTATAAAACAAGCATGACTGCAGTTTGTGCTGGACAGCTGTTAAGGTAAGCCATCGCTGTGATGCTGCTCCTACTTGTAGTTTTCATGAAGCAAGATATAACAAAATACATGATATTCATGGCTTTTCAATTGTCCTGATTGCTTTCCAGATGCTGCTGGTGTGGAGCACCACTCTTCTTTTGCTGGGCTTTGCTCAAGGTAAAGAACAGGATTCCGTTCCCTTTTTACCTTTTCCTTCAATTCTAAGACCACAGAGCATTCATCTCAAGGCAGATTTCAGCAGTTTTACTATATAAAAAGATGAGTGAACCTTCTCCATTTCATGGCTACTTTCATTGAGTAGTTCATATGGGACAGTGAGCTGAAAGGGACATCAGTTTGAATCAGTCTTATAATTTCCTGTATGCCTTTTGTTATTTCCCTAAGTACATCTTGTCCTCAAGCTTTGTGGTTGGATTCTGCTTCTAAGGATCATGTCTTCCATGTCTTCTGCTCACCTATCAGTGTTGGCACTGTTAATCACACATTTTCCTAACAAGCTGATTTCCAAAGGGACACAATATAGCCCTGATTCACTTATTTGCACAGTGATGTACAGCAACAGTACCCCTAAAAGAGAGCCGAAAATGCATTCCATGCTTTAAATGTCTTAATGTTTATTGACCGATTTATTTGCTTCCCAGCACACATGACAGTTCATGTTTATGGCCTTTATCTGTGGTTGACTCAGGCACTGATGTGCACTCATCGCCCATTCAGTTATGGTATGTTCACACTGCGAGCAGTGACCGGAAGTCATTCATTCTCTATGGGAGAGTGCATCGCCCGGCGGCAAGCATCAGTGCGATGGTGTGAGCGTCAAAGGGCACTTTTCCACAGCACCAAGTAACATACTTTTGGTATAGTACATTTTGTTGCTTTCCCCTTTCCATTGGCTTCTGGTCAAATACGAGTAGCAAAAGTTGCAGTACCAAAAGTGCCTAACCAGCTGGGGGTACTTATTTGTTACTTCGGTACTTTGGAGTAGGACTTGAAACACTTTCTGAATGAAGTTTAAGCCCGGTCAACTTTACGGCAATGAGGTTTGACAAGGTTCGGTGGCAGATAGTCGGAATGTAGAAATGCTCCGTTAAAGAGAACACAAGCGTGTAAACTTTTATTCTGACCAAACATTTCCCAAACACAACGGAGGAGAAACTAAATGGAATGACATCAGAGTATAAAGCGTGGGACAGAATA
Source organism: Mormyrus lacerda (assembly GCA_015163995.2). NCBI lineage: Eukaryota > Metazoa > Chordata > Actinopteri > Osteoglossiformes > Mormyridae > Mormyrus > Mormyrus lacerda. The sequence goes on from JAABNX020000070.1 coordinate 18,066,870, forward strand.
CTCCACACTGCATTTTTTTACCCTCTAGACACTGTAAAAATGCCTGTGTTTAGGCAGCATAAAAATATGTAATTAAAAGAACCCATGTAAACCTGCATTTTTATACCATGTCAACAATGTACAAATGTACATGTTTAAAAAGGTCTTTAAATACCAAGATGTACTTAGGTGAATACTTTTCAAGGGCAAAGAGTTCAGTCAGTAGTGCATTTTATTCATTGCCATATGGTAACATTTAGGCTTTTAATCATAAGTACTGAAACTCAAAAGAAAATTTCAGAGGTTCATTGTTTTGTCTGTTATGCTGAATTATATGTCTGGCTTGGATCAAGTATTGTAAAAGGAGTAAAGTAGCCAAGGCCGGACAGCCCAATATAGAACCATATAAACAACTCCATTATTTTTATATGTTTCCATGAGCATATACATCATCTAGACACATTCTCACCTACACGCTTTGATTAAAACAGATTTTTTGGTGTTGTAAGGAGAAGGAGGAAAAATACCGTGTTGAGACTTATTCTGTTTTACATTCCATAAAACTTATCGTTGCCATAGCGGGGTATCCAGTTATTTATGACGTGCCCCTGTTTGTGTACACAAAGGACCAAGGTGTCTGAAATTATTGATATTCCAGATGAGTGGGTGAAGTGCATAATGTATTTTTGTGAAAAAGGGAGGAAATCGCAGACTAATTTTGGTGCCAAAGCATGTAAAACCATGCAAATCGTTGGTAATGTTAATGTTACTTATTTATAACAGTACTGTTTGTCTTAACATAATTTCATCTGCTTTGACAAATTACACCATATTGGCAGTAGGCACAAAGATAAGCGGCACGTTTGTTTGATTTTCCCTTTTAAAATTTGTAAAACCGTTCTGAACAACCTTGTCCCTGCCTACTCCATCTACATCAGAGAGCGTCCCCAGCATTCGCTAGTCTCGCAGGCAGGGTAGCCAGAACGAACACTGACAATGTTACCGCCTGCGGTGAGAATATACGCTTAGATAGAAATCTCCAGTTATAGGTGGATGGTTTTCTACTTCTAGGGGATAAATTCATTTAGAAGGGTTCATTTATTTACATGCAACTACACTAGCCAAGGTAGGTGCTGAATGTCTCAATAATGACATTGATTATCTTTGTCTTTTAAATCACTGTATCAGCTTTTCAGCTGGAGATTCCTAACATAAATTTAAAATCACACCTGAGTGTGACGATCCAGTTGTTCACAATCACCTTGCTGCTGTGCATATTCCAACAGGGGCAGAGGTCTGTTATGAGAACTTGGGCTGTTTCACGGATGACAGGCCTTGGTCTGACACAGCTGAGAGGCCCATTGCCCGCCTACCCTGGGACCCAGAAAAGATCGGCACCCGCTACTTGCTCTTCACTGCAAAAAACCCTGATAACTTCCAGGCAAATGGGCACAGTTCACCCTTCCATCACTCTTATGTTTACTGAACACTTCACATCAAAATCCTAATTTTTAAGATCATTTCCTTTATCTTAAGAATAACACTTGGATATAGTACAGATATGAGCAAATAAATAAATGAGCTAGGGCTTTTAAACAATTTTTCTGAAATTAACTTAGACTGACTGACATGACTTCATGATACTTGTGATTCTACAGGAAATAAGTACCAACAAGGACATTCTTCTATCATCAAACTATCAAGGAGAAAAGATGACCCGTTTTATTATCCATGGATTCATTGACCAAGGAGAGGAAAACTGGGTTCTGGATATGTGCAAGGTAGGTGTAGGTCTCTCTGAGAGCGAACCTGGTTTATGGATAAGTGTAGCGTTGGTATGTGTGTCTAAGAGGGAACCTGCCTTCTGGATATAAGTAGGGTAGGAACCTGCATTTATTTTATGTAATTTGTGCATCACCCAAACATTCATTAAGCAGCATACAACTCCAGTGGTGTCAGAAGTAGTATGACATTGAGGTGACCAAATTTGCCCCAGCAGTGTGGGGGATGGGAGGAGTATGATGTATATTGTGACATTGCAGTAAGCACACATGCAATAGTTTCATTGTGAAAGGATGTATCGTCTGAAAGATTTCAAAAGCATTTTTAAAAAATGAAGATTTTGTAATTTAAAATAAAATTAACACTGTTCAGAGTGCAGTTTCACAACCAAAACTAAAAAAACTGATTCATGTGATAAAATAATTTTGTCTGATATAGGGCTAGAAATTTTGTTAGGTATATGTTTCATCCTCGTGCTCTGCCTATGCATTGGATTGGCCTTAGTAACATGCAAGAGTCATAATGAAAGATAAGGAACTTGCTCTTAATTTGCCTTATCTTTTTCATCTATATAATGAGAGAAATGCGTCAAATAGCAAAAGGCGTGATTACGAACAATGATTGCAAGTGATGATTATGAACAAAATTACAATGTGATTGTTTTCTTTTTGTCATGAGGACGTACTGAAAGTTGTAGAGAGCTCAGGTCAAACTGAAGCTTCACAGAGAATGCAATGTGCAGAGGAGTGACAGGATGAGGTGGGGGGGCAGTCTGCTGATGCCAATATTGGGAGGGACGCGTTCCCCCTTCCCCCCCTGTTTCAAACACAGCTGTCTTCTCTGACTCATGTCCTTTGAACCTTAAAAGTGTAAAAAATTGAATGTAATTTAATGCAACATTGCTACATTACTTGTGACAAGTGTGACAGTGTTCACTGCAGGTTTCCTATTGTTTTTGTACTGATTACTATAATTTTATTATTCCCAAAATCATACTACAACCCAAACAGTATGACTTTTAGGTGTGAAATTTGCAGGGTATGTATATCACGTAAATATTTAAATATTAAATATTTAAATATTATCTCAGACTTAAGAAATAAAGTAGAAATCTAAAACCAGAGTCCCAACTAAGAGTCCTGGCCTGATGACAAAATTAAAAGCAGGAATTCTGAGTTGGTAGGGTTCTGAGACTCCAGTTGGAGCATATTAACAAGTACGACTTGGCTCATGCACTTGCTGATGGTTGGGATTGTCAGATGATGCTCCTGGTGGAGGACATTAACTGTATCTGTGTGGACTGGAAGAGGGGAGGAAGGACCACTTACACACAGGCGGCCAACAACATCCGTGTAGTAGGTGCAGAGGTTGCCTATATGATTGAGCTCTTCCAGGTAAGTATATACCTTGCACCTATTTACAGTTACTGATCGGAGCCCACTGGTTGCATTTCTATTCTTAATGTACAGACACTCTGAGACAGAATATAGTCATTTTACAACAAACAGTGGCATGTATAGCTAGTATATGTTACCGAGAATGCTAATATACATTGAAAATGATCTGCTTTGCTGTCATAAAAGTAAGTTTTATTACTACTAGGTCTACTCCTACAATGCAAAAATCTCTACTGATATATTGTATAGGAAATTTAAATACATGATTATTATAGTGGCCAAATGGGTCTCTATCAATTCCACATTAGCACATGGGTATCTTCCCACACACACCTGCATGCAAATGATAACATTCTCAGGGAGATCAAACACACCTGGCTACCTTGGAGGTCCCCCTTATCGTGGGGGGTGGATAACAGCCTGCTGCTTGTGTGTCCCATTCAGACGAACTACCAACAGAAGCCTGAGATGTTTCATGTCATCGGCCACAGCTTGGGTGCACACTGTGCAGGGGAAGTTGGCCGCAGGGTTCCCAACCTTGGCCGCGTCACTGGTAGGGAGGAGCCATATGCTGGCCAATCCTTGCACTGAAAACAGCTCAGCACAGCACAGAATGGCACAGCACAGTTCAGTGGGACACGGCACATTTGGAATATGCTACACACACAGGAATCCACAATGAGCAAATTGCCAATGATTCAAAGAAACATACAGAGCAGCACAGCTTCCATTAAATTCTCACATCTACGAATAACAGACATAAAACATTCCTGCTTCCTGTAGTACAACTCAATGTTAGTAATCTTCTGCTGAATTATTCATTCCAAGGTTCATTGCAAATGATCTCAGCTTTCTGAATATGATGTTTAAACTGTATGAAAGAGCTATTGAGCCAGGTCTGTTTGTCACACAGGTCTGGATCCTGCGGAACCATATTTTCAGGGATGCCCCGAGTTGGTGCGTTTGGACCCCAGCGATGCTAAGTTTGTGGACACCATTCACACAGACTCACTGCCCATGATCCCATATATTGGTATGTTTCACATTTTCCCAGGACCTTATACAGCAGGTTAAAAAAGGATCTCTGTGGTCATTGAGGAAAGCTGTCTTAATTATTGAGTGACTTTATACGACAGAGAAAAATATGTTTCAACTCAATAAGCTAAATGCAGTGAGCATGATCTGTTAGTTATTGGTGAAGTATCCTGTCACTTTCAGGGTTTGGCATGGCCCAGGCAGTGGGGCATGTCGACTTCTACCCCAACGGTGGCAAGCAGATGCCTGGCTGTGACAAGAATATTCTCTCTCAGATTGTGGACATTGATGGAATTTGGGAAGGTTGGCTTTTGAATAAGGAATTTGTATTGTTTTTACTGTACAGTGGCAAATGTGTGTATCTGAGAATTTAATTAGAAAAAGGCCATCATTTAAATACACAGCGCTCAGATGTACAACACAGAAATTGGTGTATTGGTGTAAAACTATATGTCTGATAAAGTGTGTTAGCTTAGCCATTTCAAAACTTTTCCTCAAATCACTTCAGCATCGACCACTATCGCACTTTGTTTGGCTAATCAATACCTCATTGAGATATTTAACTCATTATTTAAGAGTACTGGTGGTGCAATGTAAAAAATACATGGAATGGTTGGGGTGCCCCTGAGGGAACGTTTCGGAATTGAAGTGGTGTAGTTCTAACCATCCAATACAGTATCAGTAACTTTTTGAACAACATAAAAAAATTATGTTACTATTAATTTCCATATTATCAAATGTTAAATTGTTTTATGAGCAAATATCCACTTGCTACCAAGATAAATAGCCTAAAATATCTTCTTTGACTTCTGCACAGTACTGTGTGTGGTTGTGTGTGTGTGTGTGTGTGTGTCTGTGCGGTTCATGTTTATATTACGCAAAACCTGTTTTGTTTTCATTGCGGGAACCATTTTTCATCTCCCCACAAAGATCTGTAAATGCAATCAAAAAACTAAGAATGCCAAAAGTCTCGTATTTTGTTTGGTTACTTATGGTTAAGGTTACTTATGGTTAAGGTTAGGGCCAGGTAGAGGTTATGGTCATTGTTGGGATTAGGGTTTTCCCCGTAGAAATACATGGATAGTCACCACATATTTACAATTACACCTCATGAAACTGGCAGTAGTAGTTAGCCAGTACCTGGAGGATTGTTAGCCAGTACCTAGATGATTGTACATGTGCCCAGTGGTGGCATCACCCTCCCGACCCAGGGATATAAATGGGCAAACTTCTGAATCCCAGTGCACAGACCAGTACCAATTCAGATTTCAGTTACTCTTCAAGACTGTACATATGAAAAAAAGAAAGCGCTCCCACTACTATTGAAGCTGTCTGTTGGATGGCAAGGGTCAAGTGGCAAAATTCATGCCATGCCAAGGGGGAGCACAGCTGAAGCTGCTCCTTTTGATGAGACAGATGAAGTAGGAGTGAGGCCAAATAGTTGGAGATCTTAGAAGGCCTGGAGTAGTACACACATACTATAGCTCTCAATGTCATCCACACACACACACACACACACACACACAGGTTTGTAATTATATCTTTGTGGGGACTCTCAATTCATTTCTATGGGGAAAACTCTAATCCCAATGACCATAACCCCTACCCAGCCATAACCTTAACCATAAATATTTTTACTTTTTTGACTGCATTCACAGATCTTTGTGGGGCCTCGAAAAATGGTCCCCTCAACATTAAAGAAACAGATCATTATTACATTGTAGGGGACATTTGGTCCCCACAAAGTAATATAAACCTAATCTACACACACACACACACACACACAGCTACTATGCTGTTATGTTCTTTCCTGACCAGGCACCCGAGACTTTGCAGCCTGCAACCATCTGAGGTCTTACAAGTACTACAATGACACCATCCTGAACCCGGAGGGCTTCCTTGGGTATCCCTGCTCCAATGAGGAGGTCTTTGATGAAATCGTAAGTTTCCAGGCCACCACATAGTCAAAAACTGCAACCAATCCTCACTTCATAAGTGGACTTTTAAAACTGGAGGACTTTTATACATGCTGGGTACAATGGGTATGGAGGGCCACCTGTTGTCACACATGACACTAGTACATCTGTGAGCCATATCTTTGGCTTTAGAAAGCAACTCACAGTGGAGGGTTTGGTTTCCACATAGAGGCCCAGACCCCCTTACTCACTGGCCAGCGTAGTGCAGCTGTCTTCCCTAATGACAGCTTATTCCTGGTTTAGTTAACTTCCCAGTGAAACTCTGGGAGCATAGAAGCACAATCTATTGCTACAGGAAAGGAAGGACTTTCATTATATAAATTTTAAATAGTCCTGGAGGCTGGTCACCCTGGTTATGAGGTATGAACACAATCATTCACCCCCTATAAAGCTCTATAAACTACCATCCCAATTTCTGTTTTTATAAAGTAAGGACGAGTTAAACAACGGAACACCCAAAATGTTGTGCTACTGCCCAGGAACACTTAGGATTCACTGGTTTTAACATGGTTTCCAAGTAATAGTTTGAGGAGAAGAAGTTTCATAGATGCATGGTGATGGAATCATTGTTATGCATCATCTTTGTTGGAGTATGACCAAGAAGCAGCCCATCACCTGTAAACAGGTCAAGTGTAGAGCTGCTAGCACTGACAGCTCCTTGGCTTAGTCACAATCACCAAGTGAGGACGAATGACAATGGGTTGGTGTCACGCAGGGCCGGTGCTTCCCATGCCCCACGGGCACATGCCCTTTCATGGGTCACCATGCTGACAAATTCAAAGTGCCCAGCGGACAGGAGAAACTGAAGTTCTACCTGAACACCGGGGAGGCCAAGCCTTTTGCACGTAAGACTGCAGCTGTCACTTTGATCGCACTTACTATATGTGCCTGTGATTGTGGTGGGAGAACTGAGGTTGAAATACCCCTGGTGGGGTAAGTTACTCTAAGGTGCCAAATCACTGCCTAATTTAACTCAGTGATGTAAGCCTTATGATGTACGCTTAAGCAGCTGGTGACTGACAGGGCATAGTAATTGCAACTACTGTGGGCTCAAAGGTTCATTTATTACATTACTACCTAATGTAATTCTCCTGCAGCACTCTGTGAGTGTCCCAAATACTTACATTGTTACCATAGCACTTAATGTATTTTGTAGGTCAGTTTATGAAAAACTTCACTGTGTTTCCCAGTGGTTCTGTAACTTCAGTGTCACTTTTTCATGTTTTTTTCTCATTTATTTCTATTGATTCCATGACATTTCCCAATTCCAGGGTATCGCTACATGTTAACTATCACCATATCTGGTGACCGAACAGTCACAGGCTATATAAAGGTAGCACTCTATGGGTCCAATGGCAACACAAGACAATATGATGTTCATAGGTGAGTACAGAACATCTTATAATAATTTTTACAATAAAGCATTATCATTAAAGGAGAATATGTCTAATTCTGCTCTATTTCATGTTTCTAAGATTAATTCTGTCAAACGATATGCCATAAATATTTGCCATTATTCAATGATACACGCATATGCCAATCCCTACAGTGGCTTACTTTCTCCTGGCAAAACATACGAGGTGTACATCGACACAGAAATCGATGTGGGCGAAGTGACCAAGATGAAGTTCCTCTGGAACAACAAGATTTTGAACCCCCTGCTACCCAAGTTTGGGGCTACCAAGATGGTGCTGCAACGTGGGAAAGATAGGAAGCTGTATGTTTGACTGATCAATAAGATATAATTACTTTATTTGACACCGCGTTTTTTAAATGACTTTCCAACAGCCCCTATTTCTCATTCATTGATGTTATTTTTGTTTGCACTCTTTTAGACAAATTTTCTTTTTAGTGAGTTAAAACCACTGTCAGCTCACTGCAAATGTCGGATCAGTGGCATTCCTAGTGTATTGCTATCTTTAGACAGCAGGGGCTCAGTCCAGTGACTTAATTGGCCCAATTGAATTCAAGATGGTCTTAGCACTACAGAGGTTCAGGAAATGTAGCCCCAGACTAGGACTCTTGTGATGTGTGAAATTCTCAAACTGAGAGCATGGTTTTTAAAACATCATAAATTATTTGGGGCTCTTTGGGATTCATTTGGGGCTTCAGAAGGAAGCTACAAACACTGGAAATGTAATTTATATTTTAACATACAAAAAGACACATAAATGCACATAGTTAAGTAAAGAATTAAGTAAAGATTTTAATTGTAGGGTTTTAAATGTCAAATTTTAAATTAGCTGAGAAAAAGGAAGTGCATATGCACACTAGAGGGCAGCAGTTCTCTATCAAATGGGAATGTTAATGCAACTCAGTTCTGCTGTTCTCTCTCCATGTTGCAGGTTTGATTTCTGTGGTGAGGAAATAGTACGAGAGAACATCCTTCAGACCCTGAACCCATGCACACCCTAGAGTGGCTCAACAACCCACTTCAACAACTTCAAGCTACCTAAATAAACAGTTATATCAAAATACTTGGGTCACTGGTTTGTGGTAGATCTGAAATTATAATGTTGATTTCCCTTGCACATTATCACAGGAGACTGTCAGACACAGAACAATGCACATTGAAATGTGGAGTCGCTACTTTTTGGGTTAGGATTGTATTGGGTTGTATTTTGACCAAGGTATTTGATCCAAAAGGCAGGAGGGCGGGTATTGTACTAATTGCGATGCCATTAATAAGATTTATCAGAAGCTCCAAGGTTACTGGCAGACCGTGACAAGCCAACATTACATAAAATATCATAATGCTGTCTATACAGTGAATCTTAAGAGTAAGTAAAGAGCAATAAATGCTGGGTAAACTGCTTATTGCAAATATACAAAAAACATTTAAGCACTGTGTGCTTTTTTCACTTGAATCTGGATATTACAGTCTAAATCTACTGTGTAGTCGCTGGAAATACTAGATTACACCTTCGCAACAACACAAGCAATGAGACTACAGGCTTTGAATCACCTGCAGATTATGAACCAAGACCATAATAATACTAGCAATACCCACTATTCACCAGTGCCCAGAGTTACCCTTTATGGGCATTTTATTTAATTATTTCATGGCAGGTACGAAAGCATGGACTTAATTCGCTCAGAGTAACTTGTACTCTACAGCACATTCATTCTCCGGACCTATGTCTCATGCCTCTCTATCGTTCTCATTACCACAGCAATGTCTTTTATCTCTTAAAACTGGGCAGAAAAGAGGAGACTGGTAAATATTACCTACTATTAATGATGTTGAGAGATTGAGTGTCGCATTTTGCGCAAACAGAAATCAGCACTAAATTACATGTTAAGATTATTTCTCTTCTTTTCTCATTTAGGCACTGTCCCCACCAGCCAAATTTGGCTTGATGTGTCACTTATATATATAATTTCAATAGGCCACATATGTATGCAGTATTCATTTATCTGTCCGCAGCCTTTCATGAGAGCGCGCGGTCCTGATTGCGAGTCATTGTTTTGTGCTCATTTATTTGAATGCCCACCCTGTAATCAATGTTGTGAAATAAGGCATTAAAGAGCGAGCTGCCATTTCCATCATAATGTTAACAAAGTGCATTTATATTCATGTTGACTTTTCATGGCCGAGCCGTCATCGTACACAATAACAATCAAAACAATCACTGCTACAGAGCTTGTAGAGTAGGAGCAGGACTACATTATAGTATTAAATGTTGAATTAAATGTTGGGGGTTGTCTATACCCAACCCCCCCACCCCCAAGACTCCAGCCGACAGCCATCATTTTCTTTATTTATCTTTTTTTTTACTGCCGCCTTCAATAAGGAGGCTAATGACAAAATAGCTCACTAATTCTAGTAATTACAGCCGTTTGTCTAAGGGAATTTCAGGGTGACAGCTTTTCATTTCGATCCACTCGACATGACTTCGGTGGGACTGGGGGCGGGGGCGTAAAAACAAAATACAGACAGGTCAAAAAATTACAATATGTTTAAACACCAAATCTGTGTTTAAATATAAGCAAAATAGCTTCAACATACATACCAGGCATAGAGAAACGTAGCCCCTCTCTGCAAATCGACTCATTGATCAAACAAATACCATCACCTCTTTATAACACTGTTGAACATGGATAATATGCACATTATATTGTACAGGCTGTCTACACAAATCAGCTACACATGCACAATAACTCTGACATGTAAAGGCAGAGGTGAATGACTGCAGCTGTGGGTAGAATGACTGATATCAAAAGAATTAAAGGATGTCTGTTTAACTGTCATTCCTCCACAGTGGACAAGCCTCAGTAGAGTCTTTAATATGGCAGTTAATGAGCCTGGCTGAGTGGGTTTCACTGAAGCCCTGAGTTTTTTCCAGCTGAATTCCAAAAAAGTGGAGAAGATGCTTAATATGCTAATTAAGGAGCTGACTAGCTTGCATTTCAATGTGGAAGATGTGTGAATTAGGATGAGTGGCTTCGAATGCATTGCGATCAAACTAATAGCAAAGATAGGCCAAAGCTGCACACCAGGGTTAGCACCCCAACATTAACAAAACCATCTGTGCCCCTTAAATGCATGTGCTTTAGTTCATAGAAGACTCTGTAAAAAAACATAGAAAGGGATGGACAGAATTGCTCCCAGTGTTTCACTGATGTCCTGGTTTCACACACAGTTTCCACCTACATTAAGCAGACCACTTTACCGAGCTGGGTGGAAATATGGGAGGAAGGTGGGCTATTTTACAAAAATGAAACAAGCAATCAAAGCAAAACGACACAACCGTAAATCATGGACACAAACACAGTACAGTCCATGACTTGAAAACCTGCCCAGTTACTGTTTTCCTGCAAATTATTTTATTGGCATACAGACTAGAGCGGCACCAATTTCCTATGGCACGCAGAGCATGTGTGTGTGTGTATTTATGTGTGTGTGGGGGGGGGGGGGGCGCCACCCCCAAAATCCTCATTCCAGCAATGGCCGTAGTTTCACCTATCGTGCCTATCTGAGTACTCAGCACACCCTCATCAACCCTACCTCCCTACAGACAAAGAAAAACAAGAGGAGTGACCTGTGAGGGTTAACAGACTCTCTCCATGAACATCACTGTTAAAATAACACACTCGTATGTAAAATGCATGCAGTTACTGAATCAGAAGTGCCCTCGTTTAGTTTCACATTCCGACAGCGGCATTGCGAGTGAGTGAACTGCACACTAATGGCAGTAAAGTCATCTTACACTTCTGAGAAGCATGGACGACGACTCCTAACTGAATTCAAAAGGAAGGAAAAGGGACAAAGGGCTTGTGAAAAGCGATAAAAGTGGTGCTATGCACTGTTTTCCACATTTATACACATTGCCTGTGTATTGTTTGTAAGACTCCTTATTAGTCAGTGATTCTATATAGGTACAGACAGAGAAAACCTAAGAAGCGAAGTATTGTAATCAACTGCACTGGAATCTGCTGAACGCACCCTTTGATCAGTTATATTCACAAGCTTTGGAAGTCATCGGTTATCAGCTGGGCTTTTAGTGTGCCAACATTAACTCCACTTTATATTCAAACTGCCAGCATTTGAGAGCTATTCATTGTCACTCCAAATGAATTATCAGAGGCTCTATATGTAGTGATGGTGGCCGATACCTGAGTTTGGCTGAGGCTCCATAATGAAGAGCTGTCAATGCACCTCTTCTTTTTGTTTGTTTTTTTTTCACCAGTGGATTAATGATGTACATCTCGACCTCATGCTCCCACCCACCAGACAGGTGTAATTCTGGCCTAAAGGGCCTGTGTGGCCATACCATCCTCACTGAAATGGTGCCTTACAGCTTGTACGTCACACAAGGTCTGACATATAAGTATGAGAACACAGTAAAAAGAAGAGTAGTGCTAAGAAGAACATAGAGGCTAAAGGATGAGTTAGGGTGTTGTACTCATTGCCAGACAGTCAGGCAACATGGATGAAGAACAGGAGCTAGGCCAGGCAATTTACAAAGGATATAGAAAAAACAGCTATGTCCAGAGATTAAACATGTTTTCCAATTAAAGGTAATACTTAGATATGTTGTGGAGATCCCAGGATATCTAGAAATAATCTCCTAATGGTATTCCACTAGGCATTTCCGTAGTAACTGCAGTTGCATTGACAGGTAATAATTAAGTCATAACTCCACTGTACTGAATAGTGAGACGATGAAGAACGAGACTAATGATGAGATCTATGTATGGCCTGCCTCTTAGCTATCACATGGACACAGAGAACCTGACAATAGGCACACCCACTACAAAATCTTATAATTGCCTGCATCCTGTACTGTTCATGCAGTAATCGCATACAGCAATGTGGCATTTCACTCAAAGTACTTTGCCACCATAGTCAATCCCAGCCCAAGTCTCAGTGAGATAATTGCAATTATAAATAAACTTTTTCCAGTGAAACTGACACAAGTTAAGGCCAGAGACTCAACAGAACCCATTTCTGCCGCAAGCATGTGAAGGCAGGATGTACCAAAAAATTTGACAGAATCTGCAATTTCTTAAAACTCCACTGGATGGCAGTAGTGGTATTTAATAGCAAAACATTTCTTAGCCGTCCCCTAAGATGTTTTAGCTCCCCCCAAAATACATGTGTATTTATTGGCTTAAGTCATGAATAGTTTGTCATCACCCCTCCCCAGTAAAGACTCCTTCCTATTCATTCATCTCCAACTACTCCCGATTCCAACTACTACAACTTGAATCCATACTTAGCTATAACTTAACCATAAACAACCAAACTAAAAGGTTCTTTGCATTTTTAGTTTTCTGATTGCATTTACAGATTTTTATAAAACTGAGGTTCCCCTTGTCCCCACAACATTCATCCTCAGCATAACTCCCTTGGGCCCGTGAGCACCTTTGATCCCCAAAAACAGTCCAGGGGTACCAGATAAATGACCTGACCTTTCAATTGTATATATGTGTTTATGTGTATGTCTCAAAACCAAGATCAAGATGGGTTAAAAGATGCATTCCAACGTACCTATACTTGTACTTCTGCAAATGACAATGAAAATCATTTGATAAACAATTCACCACTTTGGACTACAGGAAGGGAGTGCGCAGGGAGAACAGGCAAAGCCCACAAATGATTTCACATGCTGGCACACATTTCCCAAAATTCCAAGGTCTTGTATCTTTTGTCTCTCCCAAAGTTCCTAAACACTATACACTGCAGCTTACCCTCATTACATACTCCTTACACCCGTATCACAAACTGCCATATAGTTCTCAGTTCCTACATACAAAAATCATGATGATCTCATATGTCTATTTTTTCAAACAGTAAAGTCACCAATTTTATAAACTCTGAAATCAGTGATTGAACACCAAAGAGCATTTTTCAACACTTTGGTGTCATTTCTACTTACTGAAATGATAAAGTAATTAAATGACATTTTACACCGAATAAAATGCACATATGTTGAGCTGGATTGAAATGCTCATTTGATTTAGATCTTTTACTAGAGTAAAACTGTAGTAGACCTATACAATAAGCTTCACAAACTCTGCGTTTCGGTGGTAGCATTCTTTGAGGTATGCAGATCGGGGAGTGGCCATATCTCTGTAGGTGGGTATACCTACTTTTGGTCGGTTTGATGGCTGCCATACTCAGGGAGTAGCTGTTGCTGTAGCGGATCAGCTCCTCCCAGTGGTAGTTTCACTCCTTTCAATGAGCTTAAGACACTCATTGGGTGTCTCGTCTGTAATCTCAGTGTATGCTCTGACTGTGGTGAGTGATGAGAGAGGCCTTTTACACACATCTTCGCTCAGTGGTTGATGGATGCCCATGAGGTAACACACCTCTGGTCATGTGTTACTTCAGTGCAACCACTGGCACTGACAGGGCTGGCTATGAGGATTGTGTTGGTTCCCATGGGTCTGGTGATGGGGATGAGAATGGCTCCAAGTTCATTGACTTTGTGAATGACCAAGGGCTTCGAGTCACTGGATCCTGGTTCCAACACTCTGAGCTGCATCATTTGACTTGGGACTCCAATACTGGTGGTGCGGCAACGATGGCTCACATCCTCATGGGCAGATATTGGAGGCTCCTGCAGAACTGCAGGGTCTACAGAAGGGCTCAGTTTGTGAATTCTGACCACAGACATGTTGTTTCTACTCTAAAGATTCATATCAGATCCAGTAGGCTACCACCTACTAGGAGAATGAGCCGTTGAAATCAAGCTGTTGAGCTGATGCGTTTGCACACAGTTCATATGAGGAATTTTCAGACCTGGGTGCTCTAATATGATGTGGGAGACCTTCTGTAAGACCCTGAAGGTTGCTGAGGGTTGTGTTGGTGTTGTCAGTGTTCCAGAAGGGGGTGTTTCATCTCGCAGGGCACCCTGGATATTATCAAGAGGAGTCACAGTGCACGACTTGGTGGCAACTCCAGTCTGTACTGGGAACTAAGAAGAACGGCTGTGTGGGCAGAAAAGGAGGATTAGACAAATCTGTGAGCAGGTGACACACCATCTGTGGTCTAGTGACCCACGTCCTGCTTACAGAAAAATTGAAGCATTATGCACATCTGAATCTCTTCCTTTGAGATTTCAGGGCAGGTGATGGAATGGTCCTTACGGATGACACTGCAGTTTTGACCCATTGGAGCGGCCACTTTGAGTATTTGTTTAAAGCTGACTCTCCACTTAGGATGTTGGGCATCTCTGACTCCACGTTGCTCTAAACTGATCCTTTGATCAGCTGTGAACCACCCAATCTCACGAAGATAGAATGGGTGGTGAATCAGCTAGGGGCAGGGAAGGTGACATGGGTCTATGGTATCTGGGGTGAACTTCTCCAGGCTGGTGGTAGGGCTGTCCTCCTGGCATTGCAGGCAATCTTTGCTTCCATCTGGGAATCAGACATCATCCCAACTGACTAGAAAACGGGACTTGTGGTTCCTATCTGGAAAGAGAAGGGTGATCGCCTGGATTGCAGCAACTACAGGTGGATAACACTGCTTTCAGTGCTGGGTAAGGTCCTTGCTAGGGTCATCCTTAAGAGGAACCGTGATCTCTTGCTTGCCTGTCAGTGACCGGAGCAGTCTGGTTTCAGTCTACCATCGAGCGCAAGCATGAATATCGGCGGAAGTTCTTTGTAGCTTTTGTCAATTTCCATAAAGCGTTTAACTCAGTTGATCGAGTCACCCTGTGGGACATCCTGAGACTTCGTGGGATCCACGCAAAGTTGCTGGATGTCATGGCCGGACTATACACTGGTACGGTAAGTGCTGTGCAGAGTGGAGGGAGAACCTCTGCAAACTTCCCAGCTGATTTTGGGTTTCACCTGGGATGCATTCTTGATCCTACTCTGTTCAATGCTTGTATGGACTGGGTGTTAGGCAGAGTAATGGACAGTGCCAATCCATTACAGTGAAGCCAATCTTCAGCCCAGGAGCTTCATGCCCATGACCAGCCCATTTTATTTTCAGCAAAGTGAAAACTGGATAAATGAGGCAATACTTCACTTCTTATTATTCACTGGTTGTATTTGCTTTTTTCAAACATGAATGACATGAATGAACATGAATGAAACACAAGTTCATTCAGTAGTTGCACTACTATACAAATTTATGTAAATAGCTTCAACAACAATAGCATAATATCTAAAAGTAGTCATCTATAACGGTAACAGCCACCTGAGTAGTGCACTGGTCTCTGCAACTTTGTTTATTACGTCTCATTATCTATCAACATAAGGATTTCCTTCTCTGTGCACATTAGCACAAAGGCCTCCAAGTGCTCCTGAGTCT
>JAABNX020000070.1:18098275-18109893 GCA_015163995.2 Mormyrus lacerda
CATCACGTTCAATTCCCCCGCCTTGGCGCCTTCAGAAAAAAAATGTGTCTGCACATGCGCAGACCTTACAGTATATGGAAATTAAATGAAACGTATTTTTTTCTAATTACTTTTAATTGAATGAAATTAACTTGTTCTAAACAAGGGCAGTGAATTTGAAAATTAATAATAAAAAATAAGTAGGATTAAATAACACATTAAAATCACTGAAATTAACCAGATAAAAACATGTAACATTTACAAGGGGTCAGAATCATTTTTTTCAGTGTAGGAACACCATGAGGCCTATTAGTCTTGTCTGACCACTTGTATGGAAACTTCTGGATAGACTTATTGAGACTGTCGAGAGTGAAATATTTCTTTGAAATTAACACACTGAGGCAATGGGCCAACTCCACAGGCAAAATTCCTTCAAATATATCATGTGCAATGTCTGGAGGGTATCCAGTACAGACATTGAAATGAGAACGACGTACAGACAAAGCACACTGTTTCTTTACACCGCAGCAAGGTTGTGCATGGAGTAGTGCTGACGTGACATGCATTTCATGCATACTTTGGCTTCGAAGGGTGAACACACCTGAACGCACGTCATTTTCCTGAATTTCCGATTTCTGAGCTAAACAAAACCGGCAGATAAAACCTCCTGAAAAACTTTCGCTGAACCCTGCTATTCCATGTGCCCCCAAGTTGTCTGCTACAACAAACTGCACTGTCCCTTGTGTCACCAACTTGTGCAATGAAAACTCCATCAATTTCCAAAGTAACAAGATCTCGCAGCAGTGGTTCTAAAACCCTTTCATAGCCATAAGTCTTCACGTCATCTGCTTTGCAAAGTAGTGCCAAATGTATTGCTGATAATGACGAATGACAACCTGCTGGTAAATTGCTGATTCCAATAGACAGCACAAATTTTGTGCTTTTTCCGAGAAGTGCCAAGTGGATTGCACACTTCAAAATCATCAACATACTAGGTCAGCAATATTCTCCATTCACCTTCTGTGACGAAGTTGTTGCCCTTGTAGTACAGACCATCTCGGAATGACTCGTATGTGGTTTGCTCTTTATTTCTTGCTGAAAGATGAGTATTTAGGGCCTTGTCGAGAACAGAGTTAACACTTAAAAGCTGCTGCAAAAACTTCAACAGCGGAACATAGTGCAGCGACCTTTTCTGTTTCTCATCCAAGATATATTCTATGGGATCCACAACTTTAAAATTATCCTTGTAGTATTTTTTTCGCTTAAACGAAGTTGCTAAAAGACAACCCTTACCAACTGCCTTATAGACAGGGCCTGTCAAGCACAAAGCAGACACAAGTTCTTCAATGACCAACCCATCAACTGTGAGGTTGTGATTAGCTAATGTATCACATATAATGTTTTTTGTACTACTGACGGATGCTGTACTCAATAAATACTGAAGTTCTTCCAACAGCTCATCAACTGCAAAACTTGGCACATGAAAAACATTTTCAAGCTTTAATAGTACTACAGCAAGTTTTTTTTCTATAATTCCTGGTTGATCCTTTGAAGCATTCATATCATTACTGCCAGACTGACAACCACACCAGTACTCATCATCATCACCATCATCTAAATGGCCAGTCTCAAAAGTCTGTTCTACAACATCATTAACAACACCTTCTTTGAAGTCAACCAATGAATGTGGGTTATGTTTCCGACTTTTGTGAGACTTAAAAGTGCTATATACATTGGATTTATATTCACACCCTTTAAACATACAAGTAACTGTTTCATTGTTTTTTAGATGATGCTTAAAATAATCAAGCTCTGTTCCAAGTTCACTACAGCTACATAAATGACAGGAAAATGATGCCAAAGGTGCAGACTGCTTTATAGTGCTGGTGTGACCACTTGACAAGTGTGTCAAAAGTGAATTCCAAGTTTTAAAAACACAAGAACAATCAGGATAAACACATTTAAAGCGATAACCATGTCCAAAATGGCTGTGTGTTAGTTTATAATGGTTTAGAAGCTCTGATCTCTTAGACACCTCAACACCACAATCTTTACAGTGCCACATGGACTGACAAACACGTGGGGGAAAAAAAAGGCATAGTATACTGATAAGTGATATATGAATACCTAATATTCACAACAAATTAACACTATAATAGTAATTCTAGATTAATTTAAATTAAATTGCTGGTGGATTTAAGAAGAACTGTACTTACCTCAAATCCTCAGTCAACAGACTACACCAAAAGTAAACACCAAATACTGTAAGAAACGTTTAGTAAAATAATAATAATGTTAATTGAATATGGCTCAAAATCATAGTGGATGTTAAAAACGTTAAACAGACTACTGATTATATTAAGCTGTTGCAACGTTATCCAAAGCATCGTGGAGTAAATGTACTCACGTTATCATTGGTGATTGTTAAGCGCGCACTCGCACTATATACGCACCATGCCTGGGTACCAAATCCCAAAGTCCTGTTTGACTGACTATTGTTATCGCTCAGTTGTCTCGGCTCGCTTGCAAGAGGTCGGCTTGAGCACGGAACTCGAACGCAAATCAGTACACGGGGTTACGGTACGAAGTGGAGAGAGGATAGAGCCGGCAGTCGCGAGAGACGATAGAAGACGTACGTGCGCGCGTGCACAAGGCGGAATGAAAAAAACGAAAACCAAACCAGAAAAATAAAACACACACTAATCCAAATTAGCTACAATGTAAAAAACAATAATGTTTTGGAGGAGTGATGAGTGGAGATGATGCCTAGTGTAAATCAAAAATCCACAAACCCCGAGTCCTATAATGACTGAGTTAGTTTATCCTATTGTGGGATTATGGAGTTGAACAACAGTGATAACCAGCGAGTTTAAACAATCACATCAAATGGCCTTTGGGGCGATTTAACATAACTCGACATTACCAAAAAGGGCGAGGATGAGTCGCTTTATAAAAGATGTAAAAAAAAAAAGTACTCACCAATTCGAAGGCTATTGTAGTTCAGTAGTGATGGCCGAAAATGCGGGAAACAGCAGAGAAAACGGTCCGGGATATCAAAATGGCGCCAACAGATTTGCACATGCGCAATCGTTGTCTAAATGTTGATTTTGTCAATTTAAATAGCTTTTTCAAGTTGATTTTAAGCAAGTTAAATTAGTTTGTTCAACAAACACAAGAAACTATTTGAAATAAGCCAATAATAATTAACCCATATAAGTTAAAAAAGAATCATATTAAAATGTATTAAATTAAATGTATTTTAATAATATAACATTTAATGGAGCCTGAATCATTTTTTTGAGTGTCACCCTGCACGGTCCAATATGCCCTTACGAACCGTGGGATTCCGGTTTTGCGATTCATTTTGAAATTGGTGCTTACATGCGGAAAAAAGAAAAGCATTAGGCATGGCCAGCAATAGCAGAGCAGAGACACAAAAGTTCGAAGAAGCACCGGCTTCATTCAAATTGCCGGTGCGGGATCATTTCAGTTTCGCTGTTGAATACAACGATGAGGGAGTTAAACAGCTAACAGAAATTTCACTGTCTGCAAACGTTGCTTGAAACATGTTCCATACTCAAAAAGAAACATAAGCAATGACCAAGCATCTCCAGCATAAGCATCCTGTCATAACACTTCCTGAACACAGGACAGTCGAGCGACTCGGACAGGTAACCGCAGCAAAGCAACTGTCTATCGAAAATACATTTGAACAGCCCTATCGTGCCACTTCAGATAAACACAAGAAAATAACCCATGCAGTGGTCTCCCCTTGCAGCTGACAATGTCGACAGGCTTATCTTCTTACAGAAGAATCTCACAATAGCAGAGGAATAAATAGCTTAAATTGTCTAACTGATATCTCACTTTACATCCTGAATGTAGCCTATATGGAACTATTGTTATGCTTATTTAAAATGTGCAAAGCACTAGCTATTTATGAATTTATGTTCCCTACAGATTGCATATGTCAGCACTTTCTTTTGAAATTGTTTATTTCTCTTTTTACACTACTGTATAATACTGTATACTGTATGTATACCAGTAGTCAGGCTAAGAGGTACTTTAACATTTTTGAAAGCGTTTTTTGTTTACAAAACAAAAATTTATACATGAATAAGAGGCAGTTTACCATTTGAAAGTGTTGTGTTTAGTAACTGAACCTGAAAAACTGGAATACCTGTACCGTTGCACCCCTACTAACCCATAAAACAGAGTCAGAGCTGCCTTTCACTAATCGGAGCGTGCTGCAGAACATGGTGCTTTAGCCTGTGTGAGGGGAAGAGAGAGAACTGGTGTGTCTTAAGAAATGAAATTGAAAACATGTAATTGTTTTATGTAATGTAGCTTTCATGTTTCCATAACTCACCTTTCTGAATGGCACTTTTGGTGGTATATGAAGAAGCATTTCTGGTTTGTGTTTAAGCACAGAAAGACTGCACATTTATGGCACTTCCACCTTGAGACTCCCTTTGGATAGTAGCTGCATCTCCCTCGATTGTCAGAAGGGGGCCAGTGTGCAATGTTGTCAAATTGCACATCTGGCATGGGTTGGAATGATCTTGCTTTGGAGCTCTTTGGTTCCTCAGCAGGAGGCGAGGAAGATAGTGGCCTGCCAATTTGGGGCTTGTTGATGAGCTTCAGACTTCAGGCAATACTCAAACGAAAATTCTTCAGCGGCATTGACTTCTCATGTAGTAGGTAACATTCCCTCTTATAAAGAAGCCAGGAATTTGACACAGCAAGGTCAAGCATATAGCCAAACAGTGGAAAATACCACCGCCTTGATTTCATGGGGGTCTTGTATAGGTGCACAAGTATATCAGGTAGGTCAATGCATCCCATGTGTTCATTGAAGGCTTTAATGAGGAATGGGCATGAAACACTGATCTTTGCACGAGCCTCCATTCTCCAGCACTTCAAAGTGGAAAAAGGCTCACCTCCAAAGGCATTGCTCAGTAGGGTGACACACTTGTTGTCCACCCATTTCACTGTGATCATCCCATCACTGAACCTGTAGTCGCATGCTCCACGACCTTTCTTCACAAGCTCTTTATCTGGCATCAGAGCCCCACCAATGCTGTTTGTCCGTACTGTACCAATGCAGCTGATACCCAGACTGGATTTCAGCCTCTGGAACAACCCAAAACTGGTAAAATAGTTGTCGCAAAACACAACAGACAGACATGGTGCTGCTATAGTTTTGCACAGTCATGTAATCACTTTGGCCCCCAGAAGTACCATCTGCTCCTCCTCACTCAGGTCAACATTGAAAAATATGAATTTCCCTTGGTAAAGTAAGAGATCATGTACAATGCCACAGGAACTAGCCCAACAGAAGACTTTGAAACCCCACTTATTTGGTTTATTGGCAATGTACTGGCGCAGATTTCCTGCCCATGTGCCTTTGTATGCCACCATTACTTTCATCTACACTCTGCCTGTAAGTAGATGGAATAAGGAGACACTGCTTCCTCAGCATTTCAAACAGGGGGCGGACTTTATAAAACTGATCCAGGCTGCTTTCACACTGCTCACTGTCAGTGAAATGAACAAGTTTGCGTAACAACTTGAACCTTTTGACAGGCATGATATCAGCTACTGTACAAGGCTGTACCATGACTGACATTGCCAGTAATCATCTATGGATAGGCATTCCAAAACTCCCATGTACAACAATATGGCCAGGAAAGATTCAATTTCATGAGAGGTAGTTTTTATGGGATCTCCAAACTTCTGAGTAGAGTACAAATTAGTGTGGTTAGAAATATGTTGAACCATCTCGTTAATGAACATCTTCTTGAAGTACTGCAGCAGTGTTTCAATTTCATCTGGGGGATCAAATGTGGAATCTGGCACAGGTATTGACTCAATGATATATGAAATATATATCTAAAATATCGCAATAATTGTAGTTTTGCATTATAATGAATTCAGTGATTACATAGTAAAAATTAAATAGCACTACATTAATGAACAGAAAACACTGCTATCCATAGATATTTTTGGTAGCATCTGTAGCGCTACAGATGTGTAATAATTACCCATAAACTGGCATCTCAACCATTTGACACAGCGTTTTTAAACAAATTTCTGCATCGTGAATTATTTGTAGGGAGGGGTTTATTGCCAACCATTCACTTAAATAAGCCCTCTAAATTTATATTTTATCGAAAATATCAGCTTACTTTCGATGCCGCTTACAGTATAGCCAACAACATGGAGGGAGTTTTCAAAATTCTTTGTCTACACTTGAACCCGCTGAAGTTGTGCCTCTGTTTTCACACCACAGCACCATCTGGTGTATTTTCTGAGTACAGCATGCTCTCCAAGCACGGAACTGAATACCCAGCCCAGTATTTTAACACAACACACAGCGCATTTGAAGGGGTGTTGTCCTTTAAATGGTCTACCATTTGGTCGAGCAGACACATAAAGGGTTAAAAGTAGGTTACTCCAAAGCAGGTTACGTTTCAGGCACGCTGTTCTCAAACAGAGCTTGGACCAATCAAGTAGAAGTTGGTACATTACTTGATGTAACAGATGGCCTTTCTCATACTCTTGAAAATGTGTGAATTGTAATGGACAAAATGATGCTTTATGCACCATTTGCTGTACTCTTTGACTCCACTAGATGATGCTCTTGGTTTGCTTGGGGCATGCTTTGTGCACTTTTATGAACAGGGAGCACTATCTATTGGGGTAAAAAAAAAAAACAGCAAATTGTTCATAAAGCGTCATTTTTTCTATCGCTAGGCATAAGAATCCCGTGACTGGTAAAGTTATCTGTATATTTCATCCAAGTCTTCCAGCTGTAATATCTTTCTTCAAGTAAGTCAGGCAGTTATTCATAACAGACTTTTTATGTCTATAGGCAGATCAAAATTTTTGTGTTTTGAGCCCTTTTGCTATGTGTGCTTGTTAATATCTTATAGTTAATATCTAATAGTTTTGTTAATATCTCCGAAAAGAGGCAATCTCTGCTATAATTAGATATCGGCACAGCATTTTGATTTGATAGCAACGCTTGCATACACTTTGGTTTTTCAGATTACTTTACAAGCAAATTTTAATTCATATTATAATGTTATACTATTATAATCACAATGTTTAATCTTTGTTTGATGTCTTGCTCCTCTTCTTCATCTCCTTTTACTGTCAGGTTCGGTCTATTCTGTTCTCTGTTTGGCCAGCAAGTGTTGCTGACTATCCTGTATTTTTCCATTTCTAGTGTTTCCCAATTACTTTGGCCGCTGTGTAGCTTAATGGGCTAAGCGGCCATTGCTGGGCGATATGACCTCAAATCAATATCACGATTAACTGAACATTTTACCCCGATTACGATTAATAAACGACTGTTTTGTTTTTGTTGGGTTTTTTGTTTTTAGCCCTCATATTTCATAGACAAGATTTGTACCGTAAATATGCTCAACTAATTTTTAATTTTTCTAATTTAAAAATAATTGAAGGCAACACACACAGATGAACCATTTATATTCATTGAATATTTCAAGCAACTGAAATCAAGGCATAAATTGGTTGAAATAAAAATGTCATGAATATTTTAGTTTTAGTGTAAAAAGCAAGTTCCACTAAAAGTAGAAAACAAATACTTTGCATTTCTTGCAAACAAAATAAATTATTTATAGTCAAAGTGAACTTTATTGTCATCTTTCCATATACTGTACAAGTACACAGAAAGACAAGATGGTGAAGCTCATACTCCACAGAATATATATATAATTGAATTTTTACACAAGTAAAATGTAAAAACACTGTAAGTAGACACAGTAGTCAGGAGATACTGAAAAAAAGACTATTCTAACTAAGTGGACAGGGAACAGTGCAAGACAAAGAAGAGTGCAAATGAGCTGAGAAGTACAAGTACTGTGGCAGTAAGCGCTAACAGCTTTCTGGTGTGGAAGCATAGTGCAAAATGATTTCTGTGCAAATACAGTATATATACATATGATATCTGTGTGCAAATGCAGTATAAATACAGTGTGATATTTGTGTGAAAATACAGTATAAATAGTTTGATATCT
Organism: Mormyrus lacerda; assembly: GCA_015163995.2. Lineage (NCBI taxonomy): Eukaryota > Metazoa > Chordata > Actinopteri > Osteoglossiformes > Mormyridae > Mormyrus > Mormyrus lacerda. The sequence goes on from JAABNX020000070.1 coordinate 18,106,300, forward strand.
GTATAATATCAAAGGGTGTAGCAGCAGAGTCAGTTTACAATGGAAAAACAATAGGAAAACAGTGTTGAGCGGCTATGTGGTTCATCTGAATTTTAACAGGAGAACATTTTAAAACACATTTGAGGAAGCAGTTCTTTACACAGCGTGTAGTTAGAGTATGGAATAGTCTTCCTGCTATTGTAGTGGAAGCTAAAACCCTGGGTTCCTTTAAATTAGAGCTAGATAAGATTTTAACAACTCTGCGCTATTAGTTAATTTCTCCCCAAACGAGCTTGATGGGTCGAATGGGCTCCTCTCGTTTGTAAATTTCTTATGTTCTTCTGTCAGGTGGGTTCATAGAGGGTTGACGTAGATTGGAGGACCCTGGGGAGCAGTAGGGTGTTGAGAAGCCTGGGGATAAATACTGTCATGCAGCCTGACCCATCAGGCTGTGATGCTGCAGTATCTCCTCCTGGATGGCAGCAGGGTAAACGGTTCATGTGAGGGGTCCTGCACAATGCTACAGGCTTTTCAAACAGTCTTGTACAGAATGTGTCTTGTAGTGATGAGAGAGGCACCCCAATGATATTCTCGGCTGTTCTAACTATCCTCTGCAGGCGCTTGTGATCAGAAACGTTGCTGTTTCCGTACCAGATGGTGATGCAGCTGGTTAGAATGCTCTCAATGGTGCTGAACTTGGTGAGGATGGGAGGGGGAAGGCTTGCTCGTCTCAGGCGCCCCAGGAAGTGTAGTCTCTGCTGGGCTTTCTTGGTTAGGGAGGTGGTGTTGGTTGTCTATGTAAGTTCCTCGGTTATGTGCACCCCAAGGAACTTGGTACTCTCCACAATCTCCGGAGCTGAGTCACTGATGTTGAGTGGCGAATGTGCAGGATGTGTCTTCCTAAAGTTGACAGTTATCTCCTTAGTCTTGTCAACACTGAGGGACAGATTGTTGTGCCTGCATCATTCTGTTAGCCGTTCCACCTATTCTCTGTAGGCAGACTCATCATCCCTGCTTATCAGTCCCAGCACAGTCGTATCAACCACAAACTTGATGATGTGGTTAGTGTTGTGTGCGGCTGTGCAGTTATGAGTCAGCAGGGTGAAGAGCAAAGGACTAAGTACGCAGCCCAGTCTCAGTACCCATCCTGTCTCTTTTGTCCAGATATGTCACAGAGAGGTGGAGGGCAGTTGAAATGGTGTCATCGGTGGACCTGTTGGAACGGTATGCAAACTGAAGGGGGTCTAGAGAGGCAGGGTGACTTCTCTTTATGTGTGCCATAACCAGCTTTTTGAAGCACTTCATGATGATTGGGGTCAGTGCGATCGGTCGGTAGTCATTCAGGCACATCACTGATGATTTCTTTGGCACTGGGATGATGGTGATGGATTTGAAACCGACAGGCACAAAGATGTGTTGAAGATGTCCGTGAGGACACCAGCCAGTTGGTCAGTGCATTCTCTGAGCACGCAACTAGGTATATTATCTGGTCCTGCAGCCTTGCGTGGATTGACTCTAGATAGAGTCCTCCTCACATCAGCTGCGTAGAGACAGAGTACCAGGTCATCAGAGGGAGGTGTCGTTTTCCTAGCAGGCTCCTTGTTCTGTTCCTTAAACTGTGAAAAGAAATCATTGAGCTGGTCTGGTAGAGTGGCATTATTGTCAGTGCTGTGTGGGATGGGCTTGTAGTCTGTGAGGGCTTGAATGCCCTGCCACATGCAGCGTGTGTCTATGGTATTGGTGAAATGTTTGTTGATCTGCTGTGTGTAGTCCCGCTTGGCTCTCCTCACTGCACAAGACAGGTTGGCTCTGGCTGCCCTGAGAACAGCCTTGTCTCCAGATCTGAAGGCTGCGTTTCTGGTGTTGTGCAGTGTGCACACTTCTCTCATCATCCAGGGCTTTTGGTTGGCTCTTGTGGTGATTTCCTTGGAGACAGTAACATCCTCTATGCACTTGTAATGAGTCACAGAGTCTGTGTACTCTTTCAGGTTGATGGAGTCACTATTCATTGCAGCCTCCCTAAAAATGTCCCAGTCGGTTGATTCGAAGCAGTCTTGGAGGGCCGAAATAGCATCAGCCGGCCACACTCTCATGCTTTTTTGGACCTGTTCGGAGCGTTTCAGCAGCGACTTGTATGCAGGAACCATGAACACACTGATATGGTCCGAGTAGCTGAAGTGGGGGTGGGGGAAGGCCTTGTAGGCCTCATGAACGTTGGTGTAAACAATGTCCAGGCAATTTTCTCCTCTGGCAGCAATATTCACATGCTGGAAAAATCAACTAAAAAACCATAGTGATCATGTCTGTCTGGGTGAAATCGATCACAGTAAGCTGAGGATCATTATAATATTTTTTTTTTCTTTTTCATTATGTCTCAGGCAGAATACCATGTAATTGACATTTGTTTAATTATTACACGGACAGTGTCACTATTTACTGAATTTTACTGATTCATTAAAAGTACTGTACAGCTGTTTTAAATGCTTTTCAAATAAGAGTAGTGGAACCTTGGAACTCAAACGCCTCTTAACTAGACCAAGTTGGTCGTCGAACAGGTCTGTTGATTTTTTTTTTTACTTGTACCTCGACATAAATCTTGGAACTCGAGCCTTTTAAGACTTGTACGGTCGAGACGCATTCAATTCTACCAATAAGGACCTTGAACGGGTCGGTTGAGAAAAACTCAGAACACAACAAAACAAAACAGACCTGCTAAAACTAAACAAAACAGACAGATCGAGGCTAGCTGACCTACTGAAATGTTTATGCCTATGAATTGCTCTCAATCTCATAGTACCTCTCAACCTAGTTCAACATGCGATAGTTGTGTTCCTGTGTTTGACGTGAATTTTTTTGTGCTTTATCTACACTACATTTAGTGATACAGTAATCATGGCCCCTATGAAAGTGAGCAGTGACAGCAGAAAACTGTTTTTTCTCAGTCTTTACATTTGACCTGTTTTTGTTCAGTGTTGTCTTCACTAAAGCCACAATGTGTCCAATCGACGGAGATGGCATTCATCTTTGCTGCAAGCTGCTGGAGTTGCTCAGTCAGCTTGGTGTTTGAGTTCACCTCCATGTCATTGAGTTGCTTCCATGTTGCAGACTGAATGGGGCAGAGTCACATGCGGTAGTATGTTTTTATTGGGATAGTACTTGAACACACGCAGGGGAAAGTATTAACAGATTTTTTTTTTCACTGAATTAAAAAAAAGAAAGAGCAACGTAACTGACATGGGCAAGATTATGTCGATTAGAGGTTCTGAATGTCAGTTTTCTACTGCATGTGGCTCAGTGGGCTAAGCCTGTGTGCCTGTAATCACAAGGGTGCAGGTTCAGTTTCTCCCTCGACAACTCCCTGATCCGTCCTTCGGTTACTGCTCGCAAACTTGGGGTTACCATGGACAATCGTCTGTCCTTTTCCTCACATATCGCCAACTTTTCCCGCTCTTGTCGGTTTCTCCTGTTTAATATCAAAAGGATATGTCCATTCCTTTCCACACAGACTACCCAAATACTTGTTCAGTCCCTCGTCATTTCCCATCTTGACTACTGCAACTCGCTGCTAGCGGGTTTACCACTGAGCGCCATTCGCCCCCTCCAACTAATTCAGAA
>JAABNX020000070.1:18114205-18141241 GCA_015163995.2 Mormyrus lacerda
AACAACGTATGACCATCCATATTATATTCTTCACCATCATTTTCACTCATCCACGTTCCAGTTATTCCTATAATGTCATAAGCGTCCGATGAAATTAAAGCCGCTAAATCATTAATTTTGTTTATAATACTCCTTGCATTTAAATACAGACCACAAAGGGTAGGCCATTTACAGTGCCCACTATTTAATATTTATTTGGGCTTTCCATCTCTCCCCACATAAATTCATAACTAATCTCCCTGCCCCCCAGTCCCTAGTTTAAACATTCCTCAACTACTCTACACATACGCCTTCCCAATACACTGGTTCCCCTTTGGTTCAGATGCAACCCGTCCGGCTCGAACAGGTCCCACCTGTTCCAGAACGTCTTCCAGTGCCCCATAAACCTGAACCGCTCTTTCCTACACCACCATTTTAGCCACGAATTTAATCCCCTTATCTCAGCTAACTTAGCCTGGCTTGCACGTGGCACGGGAAGTATTCCAGAGAAAACCACCGTGGATGTTCTGCTTCTAAGCTTATCCACGACTTCTATAAATTTATCCTGCAGAACAGCCCTCCTGCCATTTCCTATGTCGTTGGTGCCAACATGCACCACTACCAATGGATCCACCCCAGCTGGGGCCAAAAACCTGTCCACTCGATTTGGAAGGTTCCCCACCTGGGCAACAGGTAGGCAAGACACTGTACGGGACCCTCCATCACGGGCAAAAATTGTCAGGGTCAGCACCCATCCGACCCTTCCTTTCGCGTCTCATCCCCATTTGGCCAGCAGGGTTTGCTGGCCATCCTGTCCTCCTCCCTAGTGTTCTTTAAGCTCTTAGTGTATTTCCCCAGCTCCCCAGACTGCTGCGTAGTTCTGTGGGAGTGTGTGGCTGTAAACCCTTTGGTCATGTGTTTGAGGCCAGCCTCTTATGTTTATTTGTATTTATTAAGTGTTTCTTGCCCAGTATTTCTTTTCTATTAGTTTTCTTGATCCTAGTTTGTGATTATGTATTACTTGTCTTTGTTATATTTGTAGTGTTAGTCTCTTAGTTCTATGATTATATTTATTAGATCTGTTTCCTGTCTCTCTGTACCTCATAATTGCTCGTTGTCCTGCTCCCTCTCTGATTGGTTGATTGTTTCATGTTTCACTCCTGCTTCTTTATTACCCAGTTCTGTTTGTGTGGTTCCTGCCTGTTTTCATTTCTTTAGTGGGTCATTGTGATAAAGTTACTGTGTGTTGGTCTTTTCCCCTCAGTATTATCTGTTTGATATTTTTGTAGTTGGTTCTTGTTTCATTTGCTTTTGACCCTACGTGGTCCTTTTGTTTTGTAGTTTACCCAATGTACTCAGTTTCCCTAATAAACCCCTCTGTCTTGGAGTTGTATGCCTGCACCATGTCCCACTGCAATGACAAAAATGTCAAAAACCCGCATGCAGGAGATGTCTCTGAACCAATATTTTCTTCTGCCTTCCTTTGCCACTTGAAAACTGAAAGTAGTTCCACCTATGATCATTATTGTTATTTATAAAGTTTATCATATTAAACAATTACTAAAGGACAATTCACTGTATTTAGCACTCGAAATTACAATTGTTCTGTACAATTTATTGGAAATACAAAGAATTAATTTCAAGTATTTTGGCGACTGACTGACTGGCTTACATTAAAGGTATAATAAATGTAGGTGTCCGTATCACATGGGGGAAATTCTTGCATTTTCAGAAATGATGCAGTGTGTTCATGATGCAGTGCTGTGCTGTTCCAAGTGCTATTAACACTACATTTAAGTACAGTCCATGAATATTTGGACAGTGATACTATTTTAATTTTAGCTTTGTATTCCATCACAGTGAAATTGAAATTAAACTCTCAATATGTGCCTAAAAGGCATACAGTACTGTTTGCTTTATATGATGCTTTATATGAGCAGTTATACTGGTTGAACTGTGCAGGATTTATAACTATTTTTATACACAGGCACCCCCATACTGGTGAGCAAAACACCAGTACACTTGTGGAATAATATCTTACAGACAGATTCACCAGTACCACAGCGATGGACAGAGAAAAGTGCAGAGAAAGAAAAAAAACAACTTATGATCCTAAGAATGCCACCTCCTCTGTAAACCATGGTGGAGGTAATATTACAGCTTGGGCATGATTGGCAGCCACTGGAATTGATTCTCTTGCATTTACTGATGACAGTATTTCCTGATAAAACCTACAAGATAAAATCTGTGGTGTACAGAGTCATCTCACATTCCAAGAACACATCAAAACAGATTAGATGCCATGTTACACTGCAGTAAGACAATGATGCAAAGCCTATTATTAAAGCAACCGAAGAGTTCTTCAAATATAAGAAGTGGAATGTTCTTGAAAGGCTGATTCAATCTCCGAACCTTCATTCGACTGAGTGTGCACTTCACTTGTTGAAGACAAAACTAAAGGTAAAAGGCCACCAGATAAGATGGAGTCAAAGATGGCTGTGGTGCAGGCCTGGTAGAGCATGTCCAGGGCAGAATCTCAGTGCCTTGGGATATCTGTGGGTTTCAGACTTCATGCTGTTGTTCACTGCAAAGTATTTGCAATCAAGTATTAAACAGGACAATTTTCTGTAACATTAATATGTCCCAATTCTTTTGGTCCTTAAAATGGGGGAATCTAAAAAAAATTAAGACCACAGCACAATTTTTTGTTTCACTCATTTCTCAATTTATGGGTGTGCGGCTGTGAATATATATACTTTTTTGCAAACTGAAGCTTGGTTCTTCCCTGTTTCTCATTAACAAAGGGCTTCTTCCTTGCTTTATGGGACTTCAGTCCTGTTTCTAGGACCCTGATGCAAACTATCCCAGCAGTGCACTTCACACCTGCACTTAATGTTTGCCTTTCTTTTTTGAAAGTCACTTGATGTCATCCTCTGATTCATGAGAATCTGTAGCATAAGTTAATGGTTATCTCTGCCACCAGAAAATTGCTTTCGCCTTCAACCTGGCTAGTTTTTTAGCCATTCCCAGTGTCTCCAGCTTCACCTTTTTTATGTGTACTGCTGTCTTAGAAATTCTGAACCTGGAAGCAACCTGCTACTCAGTGTATCCTACTGCCAGCAGAACCACAATTAAGCCAGGTTTTAAAAATGCAGATTTGTTTAAAAATATAAAATGGTCTAAATTTTTTCTGTGGCTGTATGTATAAAATAGTTATAATAGCTGCACAGTTCACTTAATGCAGCTTTTCCTAACCTTAAATTAATGGTAAGTCTGCTTTTTAAGCATATTTTGACGATTTAGATCCTATAAAAAATGTGTCACTCAAAAAATATTTACGGAATGCACTGTATGACTTTGAAATTGGTAATGAGGCAATGAGACTCGGTGATGTTTAAACATGAATTCTTTTTTTTTAGTTCAGTGAGACATGAAACTACTGCTGCTTTAGAATTGGCAATGACAGGATCACGTGGTGATAAACACAATTTCCCTGAAAGAGTCAAAACTGACAGCAAAACGTAAGGTCTCATTTCACCTTTAAATAAAGGCCTTGTGAAGAGTCTAACTCAGGGGTGTTTAACTCCAGTCCTGGAAGATCGGAGCCCTGCACATTTTTGTGTTTCCCCTCATTTAACACACCAGATTCAACTCCTTGTGCTAATTACCACACACCTCTTGAACTGAATAATTTAAGGTGGAAAAGGGAAAGAACTAAGTTACACAGGGCTCCGGCCCTCCAGGACTGGAGTTGGGCACCCCTGGTCTAGCTTGTCCTCTGTGAAACTTCATAGCAAGAAAGACAGCTTAGTCCTGAAGTCCCGAGTCCTGAAGCAAAGGAAGCTGATCAAATTTTGTACTGACTCAAAGAAAGTCACTGGGTAGATGCTGAATACTGATTCTTTTGAACACATTTCTCCACATCAGATTTTTGATCTCTTTATTTGGTTATTTTACTTATCATGTTACATTACACTAAGTGTTAAAGTGTTCAGTATACAGAAAATAAAAAGTAATATTTCTCAGTTCTGTGGTGGCCCCAACATACTGTCAACCATACCACTGCACACTACGGTATAGAACATTGTTATATTTGTGTTATTTGGAAGGATAACATTGAGAAAATTAGTATTTAAGACTGCATTACAATAATAATATTGCTACATTTATAGAGTGAAGGTATTCAGGGGGGAAAGTCATTTTCATCTGACAATCTTTGGAAGTGTCAAGCTTTGCAAAATCTGTTTTTTCATGGTATTCATAAAAACTGGAAAACAAATATCCCTCAAAGGCAACACAACTCTCTGCCAAATCATACATCCTCCTGCAAAGGTTTAGGGTCACAGGCATTCTGACACGTCAGAATAAATAACAGCTAAGTTTTTCCCATCAGTCCAAATAGCTTTCACCATGAGGGTGTACACTAGGCTGGTTTGAAAAATGGAGAGAGAGCATCCACAAAAAGCAGGCACACTTTCCATTCTAAAGCTGCTAAAACAAGAATGCTAAAAAACTGTACAACTTTTTAAATACTGTATTTACAGAAATAAACACTTGCCTTTGTACTTCACAAATACATCATTATGATTTTTCACTGTGGTCTCTTGAACAGAAAGTTAAAAAAAAAAATCAAACACGTGACTTCATTCCCGTTTAGCATGGCAGGCGTAACAGAACAAAGGCAGCGGCACATTGCTATTGCTCTGCTGAAATCAGTTTGCGTGTACTGTATAGCTAGCAGCCTTTTTAAACAAGCTGTTTAATAGATAAGTAACATTTCACATTCTAGGATTTATATTTATTCTTCAGCGCAACGTATATACCAGTGACGTGAGTTTTTACTGCAGCTTTGTGTGAACAAATGAACATTGGTCACTAAAGCCAATTGTTCAGGCAGTCGATGAGTCTGTTCTCTTTAGCAAACAGTGTACAGATTATCATGTTGAGCAGGCAGTAACTACTCTGACAGCAAGGGTCTTGGAGTTCCTCAAGAACAATGAAAGTACTACAGTTATCCAGTATTAAATGGACCATAATATCTTGTAATAACATTATTAAATGGACCATAATATCTTGAGAATATGGGAATCATATGTAAAATGTTCGTTTCTGAAATAAGTTGGAAAAAAAACACACCACAATGAGTATTTGGAACTGCAAAATCATCTTTTCAATGCAACTTCATAAAAATCCCCTGTGATATTTATAATTTACTTAGTTTTTGGTTTCTCAGGCTTGTGGGAACACATAATAAAAGCTGGAATGAGTCCGGTTTGTGAATTATACGGACCACCAGGTCACACGGACTGGTGACTTTACAAGGTTCAGGCTATATTACTGCTTGATTTCTGTCAGACTGAACTATTATTTAATTGCTCCAAACAAGCCCTTCATCTTTCTTTCACACCCACTCCGACCCTGGTTCTGAATGATCAATATACTTACTCTTGATTAATTATCCAACACCTAGGAACACCCACTCATTTAAATTAACTGACAATCGAGTTACGAATGCCAGTACAGGAAATTAAGGATACATTGGTTCACTGTTCAAAATCTCAGTACTTTCAAAACATGATTTTTGCTCCCCTTCTAAACCATCTATTGTAGTGCTCTATGTACCAGAATTGAAGGATTTTCTCAGGGTACAGCACGGGCTGGCCATAACCCAGGTGAACAAGCAACGCCCTCCCACCATTGCCGGGAAATGCTGGGAGAACGATGCACGCTGACCCCCTCCAATCTACTGGCTGAGGAAGTCGATGCTGGCTTTGACACTGCGGGAGGTGGTCACATCAACAGCCATGGCCCGGATCTCCGTGTCCCCAAACTGCATGAGCGTCTGGATCTCTCGACGGGTAGCTGGGCTCTCGGTGCCACTCACATCCAAGCGAAGTGTGCCACACTTTCGGACCCCAGGGTCACTGATGAAGGCTACGTCCTCACGCTCTGAGCAGTAGATGTGAATGACGATGACCTGCTGGGAAGGTTTGGCTGGCGTGTAGCTGCGCTTGACTGTCTCACCCAGTGCCACTGACTGGTCAGCAGCGATGAAGGTGTCAAAGACATCAGTGCACCAGCGCGTGCCGTCCTTGACCAGCATTTTGTCGGGTGGATGCTTACCCTCTACATAACGGTTGAGTACACCCACCCCGTAGGTCAGCGGTGAGCGCCGCACCTTAATGACGCCCGGGTCCAGGCCAAAGAGCACTGCACCCTTGAGGATAGTGAGGCCCACGTCGTGTGGGATGATGATGCGGCAGCGGCCTTGCAGCATGTTCTGCACTGCATGCTGCAACAGAGGCGACTCTGCGAAGCCACCCACCAGGAACAGGAACTTGATGTTCGTCAACTCTGGTTTTTCAAAAAGTTCACCTGAGGGGCATCAAGGGGTGAGTTACAGCATGGCTTCTCTTTGCTTATACAACATCTCTGCCAACTGTGCACAATTTTTCAGCAAATAAATCAAAGGACTTGAGTTCAATATCGTCTTTAGACAAAACATCTCAGTACCTCATAATCATGATGCCTCAAAGACTATGGCATAATTGCATGACCCAATTTTTGTGTGCTCAGGAAATATGTGAATTACTGGACCAGTTAATTTTAGACTGGGCTCTTGGAGATAGGCCTGTGGGTGGTTAGTGTGCTGCTGCCCAGCCTGTAGTATTGCTTTCCTCCCACAAACAACACGTCCACCATACACATAGCACATCTCCTCATGCACACTCTTCAGCCAACAGAACACCATTTCAGTTAAAGATCCAGAAAAAAAACAACTTTTTTTTAGGTTGCTGATCTCATTTCAATGTGTGGGACAGTCTTTCCGAGGTATTTGTTAATCCTGAACTAATAAAAGAACTGGTGGACTCATGGACGCACCTTGCATAAACAAAGTGGTTGTCATTTTAATGCCTCTCATCTGCACACCTTGAGATAGTACGGGCCACCTGGTGGCCACATTCAAGATGAGCGAAAACTCAAGGGGAACATGATCAGTGCAAGGGGCAGCTTAACTTACTGAGATGTTGAATGATGTGGTCAATGGTGGGCTTGAAGAGGGCATTCATTGCATCTGGGTTCATCCGCAGCATTCCTTGAGAGGACCACTTCACAAAATCCACACTGCAAGCATGAAGGGTGAGCTTCAGTTCCCATCCTCAGCTGACATGCAAATTTCACTGAATTCCTCTGACTAAAGTGTATCCAGGATCTCGATCATTTCACATTATTGTAAAACAACTGCCAGTGTGGATAAAAAGGTTAACCCAATAGCACAAACTTGTTGCCTTCCCCACTCTATTTATCTGTAACTATACTGGACTCTAACCACGGCACATGACTCACAGTACGATGTTCTATTATCAGAGTACATTAGGGAGAATACCATCATTTTGTCAATAGGTGGAATTTAAGTCCCCACGAAGGCAATATTTTCAATAATTACCATAGTTTGCGTCTCCTGCAGCTTTATGATCCCTAGGCAGACTTTACACAGACCAAAGGTATCTATTGGCCTTCTAGAAGCACTTGAATTCTCCAGTGGTTTCTCTATTTCCCAATAATGACTAACACTGTTCTTTAATAGACATAGCACCACATTCAGAGCAGAAAGCTTGAATGATGGACCACATTCTCTAGTGTCGTCTCTGGGCAGACATTCAACACACTGACTTCATCATTATATGTCTGCCAGGAGTTAACATATATGGGCTGAACTGCAGCATCAGGGCAGTGATTCAAGTTCAACTGTAGCTGAAAATGTTCCTTGTGTAACCTAATTTGTCCCTCTGTTGGTAACCATTGTCTGCTTTGTAACCGAGGCCAGCAATTCTTTATAATAATAGACCACTTACTGTATATGAGGAACACAAGCTGTAGTGTTCATTTTATCCACATTTACTATTACTTGTGTCTGAGAAGTTCATTTAAAGAGCTACTTTTATGTAGAACACTTAAACTGATCTAGTAATGCACTGTCCAGCACTAAATAGGCCTTTCAGTCACTTAAATTTTAATCATTTACTTGTTTGTATTTTTATTTTTAGGCCTGTCAAAGTTAATGCGTTAACACTAATTTTAGACTCATAACGCATTTTTTCTTTGTGTTAACTTTGATACCCCAATGGGAGAACAGTATGAGCTTCCTGGTTGCAAATAATGCATGAGCTTCATGACATTGCATATTCCTAAAATGCGCAGCTAGAATCAAAACATCCAGATGGCTGATGGAGGAGAAGGGTGAGGAAACATTGTTACTGTGTTCATTTCCTATTAAAAATGGTCAGATTGCTCAAATGATAAAACTTTCTCAATTTGCGATATTTGTTTTATTTTATTAAAGGTTAATACTTTAAAATGAGTATCTTTCTATTCATTAAGTGTACTTTCAATAGTTATCAACTATTAACTTTTGGTTTAGAGGCATTTGTCAAATAGCTTTTGACTTATATAGTTGTTTGTTTTGTTCCTAAACATTCATTTTCTGTTTTACGTGCAGCCATGAATAGAAGAAAAAAATTACCCATGAAACCCTGATATATGTATTATGTATTTTTTGTCTTTATTTTGAGACTTTTGAGTTTTGGAATAAATAAATAGCTATTCTGAATGTACAGAATACAAAATCTTTTTCTTTTTTGGATACTAGTGCAACTTGACTGTATATGCAATTAACTGTGTGATTAATGCCCAAGGTGTGTGACTAAAAAAATAATCATTTGACAGCCCTAATTTTAATTTTTAGTGTGAGTTTTCATATGTCTTCAATTATGGAGGATATCCTTGACTGGCACTTCCTATATAAATAAACTCCCCTGACAAACCTTTACTTTGCCCAAACCATGAGACTCTTGGCAGGAACCTTTCTGGTACGTAAGACTAACTACCACATCTTAATAGATGCAAATACTTTATTTATCTGTATCTGCTTGTCCGATCCTCATGTGTGCCACGCCCACCTTGTTACCTCATGTTAATTCCTGATTGCTATCACCTGTTACCTGTTAAGTTCAGCCTGTCCTGTGTATTTAGTCCGTGTCTGAGTTTGTATCCCCAGGTCTGTCATTGACGTGAATTTGCCGTGTGCTCCCCTGTCGTCCTGTCATTTCAAATAAAACCCTGTATCAACCGCCTTTACGGCTCTTGCCTGCTTCCCTGCTTGCCCTGCCGACCGGTCATCACAGAATGACAGACCTCTGCAACGACTCACCGCAGCAGCCCGATGACCAGCGGATCGGACTCCTGCAAGAGGTGATCTACTGGCTTCACCTGCCATAGGTTCAGGAGGACCCCGGACTACTGGACTTGGCCAGCCGAAGCGGGACCCCGCTCACCTAAGCGCACAAAATTTCAGAAGAGCGTGAAAACCTAAAGCAGCTCGTCGAAAGAGTAACGGAGAAGCGACTCCAGCCGCTTACCCTCTCCAAGGCAATCCCGCCTCACCTGATCTGACCGGAGGTAAAAGAGGAGGAGGAGAGAACAGAAAGCAGAGGTACGACCAACGATCGTCCTGGGAGCCCCCTCGCTCTTTCTTGCTCCTCTCCCTGCCAGTGTCCGGGGGGAATCTCCGAGCACACTGGGACTCGCTGCCGCAACACCCCCTCAGGTACGCAAAGCCCGTATTACGGCCCTAGAGCTGCCACCACTGGCAGCCTACCATTACCGGGTAGCGCACCTGTTGAATAGGGGGGCTAGGGTCATCTGGGATGCAATTCCCCACATTCCCAAGGCCCTTAAAGGGGCAATGCCAGCTCATTTGGTGGCAACCCTGGCGGCTATAATGGACCTGCTAGATCCTCCAGCCGCTAGGCCCGCGGCACCGCCTGATGCTGCAGCTGCTATGCCACCTGATGCTGCAGTTGCTATACCAGTGCCCAACCTGCCAGGCCCGCCGGCACCTGACGTTCCTGTCATGCCGGCACCTGAGCTGACGGCTCCACCTGCAGTGGCACCACCCTCCGAGGCTCCTGCTGCGGGATTCCCGCCTCCTGCTTTACCTAAGGCGACTCCTCCTGCGGCTCCGCCTGTCCTGGTGGATGATGCGTTGCCTGCAGCTAGGCCTGAGGTCCTGGAGCTGCCTTCCCCATGCTCCTGCTCGGCCCTCGCCCGCAGCTGCTCCGCCCGAGCTCCCTGCTCCGCCCATAGCTGCTCCACCTCTGCCCGCAACTACACCCGAGGGACCAGCGCCACTTCCACCTGCAGCTATGCCTGGGGCTCCAGTGCCGGCCTCTGGTCCCACCTGTTGCCGCCGCAATGCCCGCGGCCCCGCTTGTTGCCGCCGCAATGCCTGTGGCCCCGCTTGTTGCTGCTGTCCCCGCACCGCCCTCCAAGGCTCCTGCTTAGCCCCAAGCAGCTTCCGTTGTGGGTTCCCCGCCTCCTGCTTTGCCTGAGGCAGTCCTGCCTGTCTCGCCGGCTCTTCCCATCCTGCCTGTCTTGGCGCTGTGGCTGCACCGTCGCCTACTACGGCTTCCCCTCCCTCCCTGCCATCGCCGGTGTGCCCTCCGACTTCCTCATCGCCTCCCCTGGTGCCCCCTCTGACTCCCTCTTCGTCCCCTTCGCCTGTCCCTTGATCTGTCTCCTCGGCCCCTTCAGGGTCCCCTCCTGCTCTGGCCTCCCGGTTGCCTGTGGCCCCTCTGGCTGTCGCCCATCGTGGGTCCCTCGGGCTCCTCATTGCCATGCCCACCTCGTTACCTCGTGTTAAATCCTAATTGTTATCACCTGTTACCTTTTGCCTGAATTAAAATGAAGACACCAGTTTCAGGTTCAGGAGACTCACTTGCTCTTGCGCAGGGCATGCTCTACACTGTGGCCACGGAACTTTTTGTAGTAGTCGATGAATGAGAAGGGTAGGTTGATATTCAGAGGATTGCTCCTATCCGGCGCTGCAGCCCTCTTTCGTGACTCGAAAGCGATCATCAGGTCAACCCAGGCTGCCGGACGCTTTATCTTGAACTGGTCAATAAAGTCTGGCCCAAAGATTTTGCAGAGAAGCTTCTCAAACTCATAATCGATGCCAATAGATCCATAGGGACCACCTGCAGAAGGTGCAAATGGCACACTTTCAAGCGGTTAAAGTTAGAGAGCCTATTCAATGACATATAGCAGTTACAAAATTAGCCAGGAGACCGAAAAGCATCATTATAAAAGGCAAAACATCAAATTTACCATTTTCAGTTGAGGGGCACAACATCCCATCTTTCACAATGAACTACCTTTGTTGTGTTAAATAGTACCTATGCACAAATCCAATGACACTTCCATGTTTATGAATAATTGTGCACAGAGCAATAAGTGTACCTGAGGCTTTATAGAGCTCTTTCAGATGTCCCTCTGGCAGGCGGATCTGGTGAACTGTCAGGTCCACTGTGCCACCACCACAGTCCACCACCACATAGCGGTCACCTGGAAAGGTCACCCAGGAGAGTCAGCGTCAGGGATGTGGGGGTGAGCCAACACTCAGCAGACTGCATGCTACTGCCTGCCCCCCTCTAATGCTCAAGCCGAGAATCATAAATGTCACCCTATATGTGCACCGTAAGCTGAAATCATCTTAAAGCCACCAATGAGCAACAATATAGTACTGAGGGATCTGCTAATCCAAGAATGCCCTGGGGGGGGGGGGTAATTTTGATTTCTCCAGCCCTATAAACCATATACTCCATTCTTGCAGAAAAATAGATGATGATAAGACAATAAGATGAGGTCATATTTTATAGAGGTCATATTTTATAGATTTTCCAAACCCCATTTTAAATATGACAGACTTTGCAACCTGCCCAAAGGAAACAGCCATCACATAAAACATGAGATCAAAGACACTCCAAACACCTACAGACGGGAAGATGCTAAATCCCTTTTAGCAGCTACTACTACATTTCACTTGAATAATGCCAGCGGTGTTAGAAACAGCAAGAGCAAACAGTGTGGGGGCACAGAGGAGAAGGTGACCAGAGAAAGAGAAAGAGTGAGAGACTCTACCTTCTTCCAGCTCCGACCAAAGCTCTCCTATGACATTTTCCACCAAAAAGGTGCGGCTCTGCCGGTTGCGCCGGACGTGCTCCTTTGCTGGTCATTAACAAAGAAAGAAGGTAAGCTGAACGTGAGGTGGCAAAGCGCTGGGCACGGCTGGGTGGTGTGCGTTAAGGCAAGCGGCAGGATAGCGGGGCCCTCGCGTGTCCATGCCACTGAGAGGACCCGCTAATGGCACACTCCCTACAGGCCTGCTCTGAGGACTGAGCCTGCAGCTGGGGAAGGGAAGATATAGCACCTAACACTATAGTGCAGCAGGGTTGTAAATGCACGCAAGTGTATATGGGTTAGGACGTGTGAGAGATTTTGAGTCCTGTTTTCTGTAGCTCAGATGCAGGTTAGTGGTGAAAATATGAGTCTTCCTCTACAGTCATCAGTTCAAAAACCAAACTAATCAAAACTTTTAAAGTAATAATGATATTCATTAAACATCAGCTAAGTGAACAGCGCTGTTGCCCTTCCTGGCTGCAGTGCTGTGCCGAATTAAACAGGTAGACAGAGAGCTCCAGATGTAGGGGCATATGTAAGAAGGTGATTCCCTGCCAGATGTGCCCCATGTAGCACAGTGTCAATAAAACCCAGCTCTCACTCTGTATATGACCATTTTTCATCTGATCCCAGTGTTGCAGCATCACTCATTAGCTCCAAGAACACAGGGACAACCACTATGAAAACTCAGTAGAGTCGGACCCATAATCTCATTATCCAGACAGCTGGCTGTCACCTTCTACTTTAATATAAGCACATGAGAGCTCTTTTGTTGCTTCCTATTGTTTGAAGAACAACAGCTACGTTGATTAGGAACTGTGCCAATCAAAACAACAAACACTTTTCTCGGATTTTATCAAAGCCTTGCCAAAAGACAAAGTGTCCATTGTTTGTACATTAAATTGGATCATTAATGAGCTCCATCCACAGCTACCGAGGCTATTTAAAGAGGACAGCTGAAGTTAGAGCAGCTTTTGGATGACCATACACAAGATGCACATTTATATGTTACCTGATACAAAGTACTACATTTTAACAAATTTTTATTACATTGCGGGAAACATCTGGTGCCCACAATATTTACATACAGTCAGACCTCGGACATTCACGAAGTTAGGTTCCAGAACCCGTCGGGAAGGAGGACGATTCATAAATGTTTGGCACAGTCACTAAAATGGTAATATGTGCTTATTTCTATATTTTAAAGCCTAAATATGACCACAGTCATGCTCCCAAAACACTTTAATTTCATTTAAAACTTAGCTTAATACATTACCTTTTAAAATTAAACAAATGTTTGATGTAATAATAGAGTACAGTATCGCCTAACGGCTATTTATCACACAGTATACTAATCTTACCCCTACTGATTCATAGAACAGGGGATTGGCTGCCATTTTCTTTTGCAATCACAGTAAGGTAAAATGAGTAAACTAACCCTTTGAGTGTTTATAGCAAATGCGTCTTGAGAGGGAAACCTGGGACACATTTGCTATGTACGTAAACATTAGCAACTTTCAAGAAATTTATAATTTTTTGCGTGTTGAATTTACGTTAATGTGTACTTACTATTACAAAATAGTAAATTGACTATTTTATATTTATGTAGCCATTAGTGTTCCAAAGGGAATGAACTTTGCGAATGGGATTCACATCTTGTAAAAGTACAGTACAGTATGTACATAAAACGGAATGTTTCCATTAGAAAGCCACATTTTTTAAGGGATTTTTTTAACTGATTATATTCAAGATGTATATCTTGAATTTTCCCTAAAAACACAGTAGAATCTTCATTAACTAAATTTTTCTTACCAATTTTACACTCAAAAGCATGAAAACTTATAAATTACTACAAAAATTAAACATAAACACTTTTTTTGAGGATTTCGCAGTTGTGTGAAAAAAACGTGGATGCAAATAAGTTCGGTTCCAATTAAATTTTTGCGGATTATGTGAATTTGCAAATCACGAAGCACGAGGGCTGACTGTATACATAATCCACCCACAAACGCATACACACAAAGTCCACTTATTCATATTTTTATGTGGACTCTCCACTCATTTTTATGGGCATAACCCTAATCCCAACTACGACAACCTTGACCCCTACCCAGCCCTAACCTTAACCAAAGATAACCAAACAAAATACAAGACGTTAGCCATTTTTAATTTTTTGATTGCATTCACAGATTTTTAGCAAATTTAGGTTATCCAGACTAACCCTGTCTTTTTCTGACAGTTAATTTCTTCAAATGGATTCAGGGTAAATACTCCAGGACAGCAGGGTAGCTTAGCGATCAGCACTGCACTTGTGCATCCCAAATACAGCACTGGAGTCAGTCCCAATGAATGCACTTATGTGACCTGCTGTCTCTTCATGTCCATAGCATGGGAGTGCATGTGCTGCAATGCAGTGCTCGCCCATCCTGGTCATCCATTGTCTAGTACACTGTCTTTACCTCAGGCTCCAGAATCACCAATACCTAGTGCTGGGCAAGTTGTTATGTAAAAAATAAAAATGCTGCACCTAGATCACCCAAAATGAAAGTCTTGGTATATGCCATCTTGCTCTCCTTTATGACATAAACACATATACAGAGGAGCGAAGGGTCAATGATTCATCTAGCACCCCAGGAGCATTTTGAAAAGTTAAAAGTCTTGCACAAGATCCCAAGACTATTCTGCCAACAATGGGATTCAAACAGACAATCTTCCGATCACAGCCACAGAGGCATAACCCACTGAACCACACACCACCAACATCCAAAACTGTTTTTATTTATTTTTAATGCAGATGAGAAATGTGTTTGAACCGTGTATAGGCAGCAAAATGCACAATTATTAAAAAGAAATTAGAGTTGAAGCACTAGAATCAAGCAGACTGTACTCTTTACGGAAGCTGCCCAAAAAGCAGCATGATGCATCACATGGAATTTTTGCATTTCAGTTATTAAGCTTAAGGCGTCATATGCATCCTGGCGAAACAGATCCGCAAAAATACATGAATTAACCATCATATGTCAGAGCTAAATGTAGCCATTCAACCATGCAGTGGCCTGACTACCATAAAAACAATTAGTCAGGTAATGAAAGAAGAGAGAAGACATGTGAGAAACAAGGTGCCGAGGCCCCAGGACATGGCCGCCGGGTTTCCCAGAAGTGCCGTGTCACCAAGCTCCAGCGAGCGATCCGCCTTCATCATGCTCTTGAAAAACGCACCCTCTATGGGTCAGTCCATTAGTGTGGAGAGACAAGAGTCTCACAATAAGCAAGAATGACAAAGGAAGTTGATGCTGTGTGTCTGTGTCAGGGGCGGGGGGGGGGGGTCATGCGGGGGGGTTATCTCAGCACTGGTTTGCTATTGCTGCTTCACTGGCTGCTGGCAAAACTGGACTGAATGTCTGTGAGCTCAGAGAGAGACACCATCTGGAACTGATGTACATAAAAATTTAAAATGCGTGTCTAGATTAGATCAGGGAATGCAACAATCTGTGCGCGAAAATGCTAATTTATTAAGTACGAAATAAAACTGCAGTATGTGTGTGCCTTTTGCCTTCTGAATCGTAGCTGCCGCCAACTGCACTGATGTAACATTCAGGCCAAACCGCATCATGGCTGTTGTTGTATGTCAGAGACACTAATACGATTGCTAATGTGCGATGGTTAAGTAGCAAGAGCAAGCAGAACAAAATGGTGGCATGAGACAGCATCTCCCCGGGTGCGAGGTCCCAAGGGTGAAACTTTTTGCCTGCATGCATGTATAGAAGAAGCTGTGAAACACACATGACGAGGGACAAGTTTGGAAAACCAGATTTACAGGATTGGAACTGAGAAACGAAAACAGGCTGTGTATATCAAGCCAGATCTGTCAATGATGTGGATCTCTGGATATACACAAATGCCTTCATAATCACCATGCAGCAACGGCAGACCACTGACAGGCAGGCATGAATGTTGGATACAGGCAGCAACACGAACATGAAACACTGAAAGTGAAAAATGAGAAAGGATGGGGTACAGCAGTCAATACTGCTGCTCACTTTCACACATAGTCTCCTCTCTCAGACACACCCACGTGCGGTCAAAACCAGGACAGCCAGGTCACACTCCACACTGGCTGCACCAAAGAGTCACTGAACATTCTGGAATGACAACCAAGTAGTGTCGTTCCACCTCCACAGCTGCATCCTGTTTAACGTTAAATCTTTTCTGCTGAGCTGAAAGTGATTGTAAACAAGCCAGAGTATTGAAGATGAACTCCCCTGAGTTACCACAGCACCCCCCTGGTTCAGGGCTTCCAACTGTCCTGTCAAAACATTACAGGACTGCTCATGGAAACAATGACCCAGCAGGAGAACCCAGAGACCAGACTAAGACTGCCTTCAGTATCATCCCTCTGAAAAGGCCTTTGTGTTTAGAACAATGGTTCTGAACCATTTCAGAGAAAAATTCTTAACTAATAAACTACCCATCAAGCCTTTAATTAGCTAAGAAGGGTGGGGGTTTGAGTTTCACAGGAGCTGTGACTGGTGTGCAGTGTGTACCATCAATTCGGGGAGGGGGTGGGGCTTACCTTGCGCCATCCCTGCCCCCACGCTTTCAGTGGGGCTGTAACCATTCACAGCAGTCTTGGAGCACAGGTCAATCATTTGATGCAGACGGAGCTTGCGGCAATAAATGGAAGCGGCCTCCGGCTCCAGGGCGACGATGAGCTGGTCAGGGTTGTCGCGGGAAACCAGGCCAGCCTGGAGAGTTGAGTCAGGTTCATAGTGGGAAGTTCAGAGGTCAGGCTCTTCCGTGGGATGTGACCACCAAATGCAGGAGATGATTCATACAGACATCATTCTCTGCTACTGTAACCCAGACAGTTCCCTCATGTTCTGCTATGGATCATATTGCAAACATTCGTATGCTGGTGGCAATCACAGCCCCGCCAAGTATTTTCTCCATAACACAGCAAATGTAAACATTAATTCACAAATGAATACAAACTCGATGGAGGGATGCCCACCATTCAAAATGAACACGCGCTCCCGAGTCTGGAGCCACAGGGCGCCCGCTGGCTTTTATTCTAAGCTACATTCACAGGGAAAATGGAGCCTGACTACCGCATTGAGAAAGTACAGAAGCAAGCTAGAGTGACAATGGGGGGGGACATCTGCACTCCGATTTCCTGTCTAGAATCACAAATGCTTTAGTGAAGGTGCTGAGTCACTGCTGACGTACTAACCCTCCCCATTCCAGTGCTGCAGATGTCAGGAGGCAGGACGCTCTGCAGGACCTCACTTCCCCTCCCCCACCATCACATCAGGCTGCCCTCCATATTCCTACCTCCAGCACTATCACCCTCATTGTATCTCCCTCTCCTCTACAACTCCATTTTCTCCTCCTCTGCACCTCCCTAAGGTCCCACTGCAGGGAGCACATCCCCTCCCCCACCCCAGCACTCTCACAGGTCTCCTCCAGCCCCTCCCATCTCTGTGGGATGGATACACGGCAGTAAGCTGCCACACCCATGTTCTTAATATGGTGCTCCTGCATTATTGATGGGTCCTTCTGCAGAGAAGCTGTGGTAATGCAAATTTACTGTGCCCAGGCAGCTGCAGTAGCACTGACCCACCACCAGAGGGATGAGCTAAGGAACAGTATCAGAACAAAGGGATACTCTGTCCTGTAAGTGGACCCCATTTTAATCGATCTGAGGCTGCAGACTCCTAGGGGACAGTGAGGAGCACAGGGAGACTCACACAGGCTCATTCACTGAGCTGAACACATACCTAATGACTTAATGAGAAATAAAGGTTCATCATTTGCAGCTGGTGAGACACATGTACAGGTAATCACTGTTTGGTTCTAATAGGAACCAAGTTGAGTGCCAAACTGATTAAACTAGTCAGTACCTGACAGGTCACTACTGTCTCAGAAAGGCTAAAATATAACAATGCACAATACCTTATAACAAGGCTATTCAATTATTTTTTCCAGTAGCACAAAACCAAGGGTGGGGGAGGGGGCGCGCATTCATTATTCAGGCTGGATTACATTATGTTTTGGGACCAAATCAGAGTTCACTAATTGAGTCCCCCCACTACATAAGTGTATCTGCACATTCCCCAGAGGTGTCTATACCCCACAACTGCTTGCCTCACCTCTACTTATGTGTCAATGCTTATTTATTCATTACACATTATCACCTTTATGCTTTTCTGTTCAAAGAAAAATATTCAGTTTTTTATACTTGAACGTTATCTTGATTTTATCTTTAATTGTACGCTTCATGTCACCTGCACCAAAATGAATTCTTTTTGTACTTAGCAAAAAAAAAGATTCCAATTCTTATTTCAGAAGGACAGTTTTTTCATCTAAAATGTAGCCACTTTCAGTAAAGCACTAAAAAGCTCTGATGAGAGGGAGGAAAGCTGACATCATTGCTGGGGGATGAGCAGGTAGATCCTGTTGACTTATATTCTGGCTGGTCTTCCCTTCAGGGCCCCTCACCTTGTAGGCCGCTTCTCTCATGAACTGCTTGGCCGGCTGCTTCCAGATGGCCGGCACTGTGATCACCCATCTCACATCTGCGTTGTTGAACTCGCCTCCTGTCTGGTCACTCAGCTCCTGCAACATGCACAATTCAGAGTCATCGACTGATATGAGGCCACACTTTAATGCACAGCAGGCTTCTGGTTCACAGTGTATTTCTGACTGGCCTTTAGAGGTTTGACAATACAGCCCAAACTCTCATCAACACAGAAGCATTTACTCCAAGATGATGTCATATACCAAAAATGTTCCCGTAGAGACTAGACCCGTATTGCAGAAACTTCCATTCTTAAGCGTTTAGGAAGAATATAATTTCCCAATTTCATATTACAGAAGCAAATCCTGGCACACATTAGGAATCCTATGTTACCTTACTTCACCCTATCTTATCTAAGATTAGGCAATCCTAAATACTCAATTAACTTTTATGTCTGTTCCCTTGTAACTGATGCTACTTTTCTAATCATGCGGAGCTATTTTGTAACCCATAAATGTTAGATTTTCTTAAAAAAGACAGCATCCATGCTTAAAAAAATAATTAAAAACTACTACTGCTACTAATAATAATACACCACCTTGTGCTAAAGAAGAAAGCATCATGAATTGAACTATGGTTTGTTTGTTGAAAGCATGGTATCCTTTACGGCCCACGTACATTGCCTCATTCTCCCCACCTGGGCCCTTGATAGGAAACAAAGGCCCATCAAACAGTCCAACTACACCGGGTATTCGAGAATCGTGATTAAAAGCTTCCTTTAGTACGATGAGTTCTCATGGAAACTACAGATGCCACCTCAGGATATAACACTAAAAAATATACATAGCATGGCCATTCCGTCATATATTTTAGGAACGATGACGATAAAAATTATATCTATTGTGGCCACATTTAAATATGTTGTGATGTGTTTTATGGCGACCACACCATATCACAGAAGTATAGAACATTATATGTTATGCACATGCAATTCTCACATTGCTAGTCAGCTAGATTAAGAACAGACTTTTAATTGCCTTCAATTCTGTAGGGATACTATAGCGCAGGGAGTTTGTTTTGCTAAAACATTTTTACTCTGTCATAGGAAAACTTGGCAAGTTTTGCAATTTTAAGGATTATTCATTTACAGAATTACCTAGTATATGTCTAAAAATCAGCTTAAAGTTTATCTCCACTGCATTTGCATAAGTATTGCATGCGTTCCCTGTGACAATCATTATCATTTTCATCCTTGCTGCTTAAATTACTCTTAGACAGGTTCGTGAAAAATTTATGTTGAACTTTTTTTTGTATTACGTATACAAAAAAATATTTATATATATAAAATGTAAATAATTACCATATAAATATTTTTATATATACTTTAAGCCTTAAAATACCCCTCCCACATGCTTTAAACACATGTAAACATATTAAAACACACTTTGTAAATACATAAAACATGTGAATGTCGAGCTAAGGATATGAGTAACATTATAATAATATGTAATGTATATAATATATACGCCCAGTTCCGTCCAATCCTCCTGTGTGTCACACCCACCTCGTTACCTCGTGTTAATTCCCGATTGTGATCACCTGTTGCCTGTTCTGTTCTGCTTGTCTTATGTATTTAGTCCGCATCTCGGTTAGTTTCCCTAGATCTGTCATTGTTGTCGTTAGTAGCGTTAGTGATGTCTGCCCTATTTTGTACAAATAAACCCCGTTTACCCGTCTGTCCAGCTGAGATTGCCTGTTTTCCGGCTCGCCTGCTCCACGACGTGACAGAATGACAGATCTCCCGAAAGACGCACCGCAGCAGGGCAAAGAAATCTGGCTTGCCCTGCTGCACGAGGTGGCGTATTGGAGAGAACCAAGAGGATCCTGGCTTATTCGCTCTCACAGAGCAGAGCTGGGACCTCCTCCAGAGGGTTAACCCACAGACGGAGGCGCACGCAATAGCGGAAGTGTGCGCCCTCCTGCAGAAGCTCGTTGACCGGTTAAAGGAGAAGCGGCTCCAGCCACTCGCCTGCGCGAAAGCAACCCCACCTCCCCCTACTGGTTCCGGGCGATGAAAGAAGTAGCGCAGGGGAAAAGAGGAAGAAGCCACCCTGACCATCTTCCTGGGGGAGTGTTACCTCCCTGCAGCTCCTCTTCTTGCGGAGGATCAGGAGGATCCCCTCCTGATTCGGCAGATGCTGGAGATCACCACAGCCACACAGCCCCTGATAACATCCACCTCTATATTTCAGGGCGGCCATCTGGAGTATGAGGGGTTCAGGGCGGTGTTGGACGTCATCTCGTGAGTCCCCCGGTCCAAACCTCACGAAGAAGTGACGAACCGGGACACGCTGCCGGAAGTGCCCGACCTCCCGCTTGCTGCTGCCGCTCTGCCCGCGGCACCGCCTACTGCTGCTACTACCGCTCTGCCTGCGGCACTGCCTGCGGCACTGCCTGCTGCTGCTACTGCCGCTCTGCCCGCGGCACCACTCGCTGCTGCCGCCCATGCCCGAGCTCCCTGCTCTGCCCGCAGCTGCTCCGCCTGTCCAGCCCGTCCTGCCTGTCCAGCCGGGCTCGCCCGTCCTGCCTGTCCAGCCGGGCTCGCCCGTCCTGCCTGTCCAGCCGGGCTCGCCCGTCCTGCCTGTCTCGCTGGCTCCACCTGCAGCCACGCCCGCGGCCCCAGCCGCTCCGCCTGCAGACATGCTGGAGGCCCTGACTCCAGTCCCCCCAGCATAGGTCCTAGTCCCTGAGGAGGTCCCGGACAGCCTCACTGCCGCTCCTACCTCCATGGAGGAGGAGCTCAAGTGGGACCCCTCAGGGACCTACCTACCTGACTTTTGTACCCTCACCTCGACGAGGGTGACCCCAAGGACTGCCCCGCTTGTCGATGTCCCGCAAGGGGAGGGGACATAGATGTCGGGCCCAGGTCCCGCCCCCCCTGCCCCCTGGCCCGCCCTTGCACACCTTGGCTGGGGCTCTGGGGCCACCTACAGCTTCTCCGGCTCGAGGAAGGCGGTCACCTCCGGATCCCCACCGGTGCCTTGGTGCTGGTCCTCGGTCCCGCCTCCGGCTCTGTGTCGGTCGCCTCCGGGCTCCCCTGCTTCGGCGGGGCGTCGGACGGCACCTTCTCCAGCTCAGGCTGCCCCTTCGCCTGCCGCGGCTTCCCCCTCCTGCCTGCGCCGATGTTCCTTCCTGCTCCCTCCGTCACTCCCTCGACCCGTTCCCTTAGCCTCTGTGTGGTCCCCTGCGGCTCCTGCCTCCCTCTCACCTGCGGCCCCTCTGGCCGCCACCCGTTGCCTGCCTGGGCTCCCCTTTGTTCCCTGTCCATTCCCATCTGGTCTCCCTGGTCTGCTCCTTGTCCCTTCGTCCCTCCTGTTTCTGCTCCTCTTCCTCCTGTGGGTCCTGCGTCCACTCCTGGCCCTTTTGTTCCGCCTGTTAGTGTTTCCCCTGTGTCTCCTTTCCTGGTCTGTATGTCTGTATTCCCTGTTCTATGTCAGGTCTTGTCCTGGCTTCTGCCCTTGTGTTTGTTCTGCATCTTTGTTCTGTTTCCAGTGCCCCGTTGATGTCTTGGTTTTGTCTTTCAGGCCCCGTTTCCCCAGTCTCGTCCGTCGCCTCCCCTGGGGCGTGCACAGTGTGCGTCCCTTTGGCGGGGGGTTCTGTCTGATCCTCCTGTGTGCCACACCCACCTCGTTACCGTTAATTCCCGATTGTGATCACCTGTTGCCTGTTCTGTTCTGCTTGTCTTGTGTACTTAGTTCGCGTCTCGGTTAGTTTCCCCAGATCTGTCATAGTTGTTGTTAGTAGCGTTAGTGCGTGTTCGTGGATGTCTGCCTTATTTTGTACAAATAAACCCTGTTTACCCATCTGTGATCGCCTGTTTTCCGGCTTGCCTGCTCCACGACATCACACACACACACATAGCAGAGAACTGATGCGTCGGGAAAAATTACGCAATATAGCGGGGGCGCAACAGGTGAACCACGATATAGTGGATGATCACTGTATGTAATACATATATGTTTGTGATACACATCTGTATATATGTAACAGTGGTTACATAGAATAAGGGGACATGCACACACAGTGTTAGCGAGTTATGCTTGTACAATTAATTTTTCCTTGGAATAACAGCGGAAAAAATAAAATAGCATGGTCTGTATATCAGTGCTCTCGCTACGCTACCACGTCCACGATAGTAATAATTACAAGAGCATTTAGCTTGATTAAATTAATCTGGTCTTTAAAATTTAACATTTCAAAAAAACAAAAAAGGCCAGATTAAGAATATTTCATATCGTTCATAATTGGCAAGACTAAGTCAAAAAAGTACCATTTTTACACTTTATTAGCTCTAACTTAGCAATTAGGAAACAATTCCCCAGTTGCACTTCCCGTTGTGGCTGAGAGTGCACGTTCTACAGCAAGATCCTTTACAGTCTCGGAAATCAGATACCATGCCTTGAATCTCTGACATAATTTCCTTTTTAAATTACAAACCGAGCAGAAAACTAAGAAGCGTGCAAAAAACGGTGAATTGAGTGCAAGGCTGCGAAAAGTAAGTGCTCGTATCTGTGTTTCAAAGGCGCAGCGTGTGCTTGTAGTGTCTGTTTTGCTTAGTTTAGCTATGCATCTGCACTGTCATATATTTGGCACTGATCTCACTCCATACATCTGGTCTTCCAACCAGGGGTGTGTTTCCCAAAACCATAGTGGCTAACTATGTTAGCAACTAGCGAAGATGAACTATGATGGCAATCTGTCTGGGTTACTAAGTATGACGCAGGTGTTTCCCAAAACCATAGTTTGAACAAACGTTCACAAACACTGTTGTTAAGTTGCGTAGTTCGAAGCTAGAAGCTTAGCTCCAGGTAAAAACGACAGCGATGGTGGAAAATGCAGTCTAATAAAGGTATAGTCACCATGTAAGTAAGAAATGTAATAATCTTTAATACTTAATAAGGAATACTTTAGCTCTACGATCACATATAATGTGAAGTTGTCTGAAAATGTAGTTTGAAACGTAATCGTTGTGTGGGTCTCTGGTCATAAGTACAGTAACTGTCTGAGGGACAATTCTCAGACTGCAAAGTATTGATTAGCACAGAGGTGGCTAATTTTATCCAGAAAGGGCCATTAGGCATGAAGCTTTTCACTGCAACTCCGTGCTTAGAGTAGTGTATAGAGGACTGATTAACTGAAGAGTTTGCACAACTGGGGTTGAGCAACTGATCAAACAGTTATCCCAAAAAAACAGGCTGCAAACACACTGGCCCTTTCCGGATAAGATTGCCTACCCCTGTAATAGCATATGCAGTTAGTGTGTATTGCTTGGTAAAGCATGTTGTGTACCGAGTGGTCATTGTGCCATATGGTACACTTCGCCATATATAGGAAAAAAAGAGAAATAATAATTTTTTAAAATCATAAAATAAAAAACTAATAATAATATGCAGATTCATTTAATGCATCAATTAATACATTTGTTGCCTGCGTCTCCATATTTCTACACAGGAAAATTTGATCACTTACCTATATACTTTTGCCTAATATTTGCCAGTGTCATTGGTAAAGCATGCCAGTGCTTATTAGCAGGAATAACGTTACATCATCTTCTTAATAAAAAAGCATGATCTGCTTGCCAGATTTAATAAAAATTATGAACATGTTATGGGTAATATAAATAAATGGCTGGATCCAATTTTGATTGCAATCAATCGCCCCAGTAACTAACAACTACCAAAACAAGTTATTTATTCTGCATTGTTTTGGTGTGGCAGTGTAGTTTTGTATAAAATTACATTACGTTTAATCCATAAACTTATTGTATTATTTATTTATTTATTTAGCATTATTTATTTATCATAAAGGTTCCAGTTCCTGTTGTGTGGTGTGAAAGTGACACACAAAAGTGGCCTGAAGCTACAAAAGTTCCAGGTCGTAACAGCCCAAGCCCTTGTAAACTTGGAGCAGATTATCAAACTTTGGTGTGAAAGCGCCTAATGACTTAGGTACTGGTTATCTGTAATGGCTTTTTTTCAAAATCGGGACCTAACCCTAGTTACCATGGTTACCAAACAGTCACGCTAGGATCTGCAAGTTGGGAAGTTTCTGTAATATGGCTCTATAAGCCTAAGTTGCTAACACAGGTGGTGGTTTTGGTGCAGGAAGATTGTACCTTGAGGGCTTGGTCTTTAAAGAATGACAGAGCATAAGAAAATATATCCAGTGCCTTAACTCGCTTCCCATTGGCTGCCTGAATATCTGTCTCAATGGAGAGGTTCTGCAGACAAAATAAAAATGTCAGTGTCACTCACTGTATCCACAAACATGCACAGCAATATGGTGTGCTAAAGAGAGTCTTAGGCCTAAAGAATGGAGGAGAGAATGTTATGCACTTGTAGGATAAATGTCTGACTTGTTGGAAAAACATGCTATAACTGCCAGAAACATGCACGAGTGTCTTAAGCATGTTCACCGCTAAGGTGTGAAGCTTCATCTTGAACTTCTCCAAGTAGAACCAGTGTTTAGCCTCGGTAGGGTCCAGGTCATGGTAGAAGTCACGGGCTGCATAGCCAAAACTGTGGAACTTCCGGTCAGGGGTCAAAAGAATGGTGGTGGGAGTCTTCTGATTGGATACTCCAGGGTCTCCCCCCTCCCAGCGCCTGTGGAGCACAGTTGCAGGCTGTCCTACAAGGTGTTCACAGAAAGCATGGATGGGCATCCCATCCAGGTCACTTATCTGCCTAGAGTAGGCTCCAGGCCCTACTACACTGTACTAAATAAACAACATGATGATGGACGGACAGACGGACGGACGGATAGTCTGGCCCTAATAAAAGAGCTAATGATCACGATCTGGAAGTCTGCAAAGAGTGTGTCTTTCATGTCAATTACATAGCTCTGTAAGTTGTGACTAAACCCTAACTGACTACTGATAGGAAAAGAGCAGGAAAACATTTTAAAACTTACCAATTAAATGAACAATAATGAGCTTCATTCCCAAAAAAATGAGCATGAGCGTTGAAGGCTGTTCAATTTGCACAACATACATCTTATGCATAATATAAAACCATTCATGTTACATATTACAGGGTACTGCCCGGCCTATTGCGTAACCCAATTTGGCCAATACAGTAGCAGCTGCTTATCAAAATACCTTTATTTTTACTTAATTCATTGTTTTCTTTTTTCCTTTTTTTCTTTCCTGGATGAGTATCATTCTCAAACTTGCCTTCCCATTTTACATACAGTACCAGTCAACAGTTTGGACATACCAAGCCTCCTACAAAGGAGAGTGATACAGTTGAATCACCTGGTTATCTGACCTAAACACAGTATAGATGGTTTGTGAAGAGTTTGATCAGACTAGTTATGGGGAAATGGCCAAAGAGTCTAACACGTTTTTGAAGTACCAGCAGTTCAGTACCTGGTGCAATGGAAAAAAAACCCATAGAGAAACAGAGACAGACATGGACAGACACTGACAAACACAGACACAGAGATACAGACAGACATGCACAGACACAGGGAGACATAGACAGACACCGAGAAACAAATGGGAATCCAAGAATAAGATTCAAGAGTTTATCTGTCATATGCACAGTAAACAGCCAGTTCCACCTTGCAATGAAAGACTTACTCTGCGTGTCCTGTTAAACAGAGGTGCTCATAATGGAGACTACAGCCCTTCCAATACCTCATCCCAGCATGTTATGCCCTGTGAGACTTCGATCACCTTTTCAGGACAAACACACTCAAGCTCATTTCCTTGGGAATGACTACCTTCATTGCTGACTGCGTAAGTGCTTCTTCATTTTTGTGTGTCCACCTGCTCGCTCTCTCTCTCGTTCTCTCTCTCTGAACAGTGAGAAGCAACTCGGCTACGCAAATAGATCAAACAGAAGTCCACTGGACTGAGGTCCTTACTTAACCAAGGCAAAAGCATAGACAAGCAGTGACTTTTCAAAAAGTACATCTGGTTGTCTAAGCATATGCATTTGATTCGAGGAGTGGAGGCATTGAGTTCGTTCTCTCTCTCTGAACAGTGAGAAGCAACTCGGCTACGCAAATAGATCAAACAGAAGTCCACTGGACTGAGGTCCTTACTTAACCAAGGCAAAAGCATAGACAAGCAGTGACTTTTCAAAAAGTACATCCAAGTTGTCTAAGCATATGCATTTGATTCGAGGAGTGGAGGCATTGAGTTAATGCATGCATGATGTCATTGTGGTGTGTGAGCCACACAGCTGGGGATTTGCTTTAAGCCCCTCTTCAGTCCCTGGGGTGACATTTCATATTAGCGTTCCAGTGAAAATCCATCAAGCTTCAGAGAAGACCTGGATGTAAGTCAGGAGATGATCCCTCCCAGAGAAAGTGAGAGAGAGATATGCTCCAATGGTACAGAACTCTTCAGTCAATCACCAGAAAAATTCAATGTCATATATGTAGGGCTGCAACAACTAATCGATTTAATCGATTAAAATCGATTATTAAAATAGTTGCCAACTAATTTAATAATCGAT
>JAABNX020000070.1:18141341-18158205 GCA_015163995.2 Mormyrus lacerda
TTTTTTATGTGAGTTGCTGGAAACAACCTTTGTACAAAGACAGACTGGGGTATTAAAAATTGCTGGAAATGGAATTGGTTTGCCCCCCCCCCCGATTAATCAAGAAAATTAATCGACAGATTAATCGATTATCAAAATAATCATTAGTTGCAGCCCTACATATATGCATGTAAGCGATAATACACCCATGTATAATACATACCTCCAGTCGATCCCTAACTTTACCAATATTCACTAACAAATAAAGCCATTTGTGAGATCACATGACATATGGAAAACGTGACATTTTATGAACATACAGTTAGAACTGTAAATATTTGGATAAAGTTAAGTTTAAGTTCTGTACATTATCACAATAAATTTTAAAAGAAACAAGTCAGATGCAGTTGAAGTGCGGACATTCAGCTTTATTTCAGTGAGTAAAACAAAAACATTGCATAAAAATGTGGGGAACTAAAGGAATTTTTCTACATAATTCCCTCCTTTCAGGGGCTCATAAGTAATTGGACAAATTAATATAACTGCAAATAGAATGTTCAATTCTAATACTTAGTTGAAAACCCTGCCTGAAGTCTTGAACTCATTGACTTGACCAGACGCTGGGTTTCCTCCTCTTTAATGCTCTGCCAGGCCTTTACTGCAGCAACTTTCTATTGCTGTCTATTTGAGGGTCTTTCTGTCTGTAGTATAGTCTTTAGCAAGTGAAATGCATGCTCAGTGGGGTTGAGATCAGGTGACTGACTTGCCCATTCGAGGATATTTCACTTCTTTGCGTTAATAAAGTCCTGGGTTGCTTTTGCTTTTTCGGTCTTTGTCCATCTGTATTATGAAATGCCACAAAATAAATCTGGCTGCATTTGGCTGGATTTGAGCAGACATGATGTCTCTGAACACCTCAGTATTCATTCGGCTGCTTCCATCCTGTGTCATATTGTCAAGAAATACTAAAGACCCAGTGCCACTGGCAGCCATGCACACTCAAGCCATCACACTGCTTCCACCATGTTTTACAGATGATGAGGTGTTCTTTGGATCATAACCTGTTCCGGGCCTTCTCCATACTTTTTTTCCCACCATTCTGATACAGGTTGATCTTGGTTTCATCTGTCCAAGGAATGCTATTCCAGAACTGTACTGGCTTTTTTAGATGTTTGTTTTTTTTTTGCAAAGTCCAATCTAGCCTTTCTATTCTTAAGGCTTATGAGTGGCTTGCATCTCGCAGTGAACCGTCTGTAATTGCTTTCATGCAGTCTTCTCTTTATGGTAGACATGGATATTGATATGCCTACCTCCTGGAGAGTGTTGTTCACTTGGTTGGCTGTTACAAAGGGGTTTCTCTTCACCATGGAAATGATTCTGTGATCACCCACCACTGTTGTCGTCCAAGGACGTCCAGGCCTTTTCTGCGTTGCTGAGTTCACCAATGCTTGCTTTCTTTCTCAGGATGTACGACACTGTGGATTTTGTCACTCCTAATGTTCTGGCAATTGTTTTTTTCTGTTTTCGCAGCCTAAGGATGGCCTGTGTCACCTGCATGCTGAGTTCCTTTGACCGCATGTTGTATGTTCACACCTCAATCTTCCAAATGCAAACAGGACACCTAAAATCAACTCCAGGCATTTTATCTGCTTAATTGATAATGAAAGAATTGCCCACATCTGTCCATGAAATAGTTTTTAATTGTCCAATTACTTTTGTCCCCTTTAAAAAGAGGTTGGCACATGTTAACATGTTAAACTCCTAAACCCTTCATCCAATTTGGATACCCTAAAATGAAATCTGAGAGTCTGCACTTTATGTCCATGCCCATTGTATAACTTCAATTGGAATATATTTCAGTAGACAGGTAAAACAGTAAAACTTGTATCGGTGTCCAAATATATATGGACCTAACTGTATTTTGGCACTGAAATGGTTATAGACAAACCCTTCTCTGTGATCAGATGACAAATGGCTCAGGTTCCTTTGCCCCCCCCACCCCCCTGCCTCACCTCATGATGTGAATACATTCAGGCTCCTTGGTGAAACTGTAGGCGTAGCCACTGGATGTGGTGCCGAAGTCAATGGCAACCACAACCACAAATGAGGGTGCTGAAGGCTCACTGCTGTCTGCGTCTTTCTGCTGAAAACACCAGTGTTTAATTACATTAGTCTAAGCAGCTGTAACTTGTATATATAAATATACCTGTATGTACACATGCGTCACCATTAGCAGCAAACAAAACAGTGCATGGTACTCCATATTTTAACACCCATAAGCCAATGAAACAAATTTAGGGCTTTTTTACGCAACCTAAAATGGAGAGCTTTTGTCTGCAGTGGTCTTACCGAAGAATGGGACGGAGACAGGGGCGTGATGCCGGGATCCCCCAGGCTTTTGGCAGGAGAAGCAGTTGACATTGCGTCTGAGGAGAGGCAGAGGAGGGAGGGCAATGGTGAAGCTTCATTCTTACAGTATTAAATGCTGTACCGGCAAGGCGTGTGTGGCCCACCGGCTA
The DNA here is from genome assembly GCA_015163995.2 of Mormyrus lacerda. Classification (NCBI taxonomy): domain Eukaryota; kingdom Metazoa; phylum Chordata; class Actinopteri; order Osteoglossiformes; family Mormyridae; genus Mormyrus; species Mormyrus lacerda. The sequence goes on from JAABNX020000070.1 coordinate 18,143,840, forward strand.
CCCAATGATGGAGAAACAGAATGAAACACACACACTGTCCTGATGTTTTCCAAATAATTGCTTTTAGAACAATATTGTGCTAAAAACCTATAGAGAACTGTGGCCTCATTGTCTGGGAACAAAAGAAAAGTCAGACATCACCAGGGGTATTTACCCAACAGCATCCCCTGATTTTACCCATGCACAATTCTGCGGCACACTTATACACAGACTACTGAAAACACAACAGCTAAAACAGATTTTCTATGTTAAAACAGTTACCAGTATTATACAACACAACATTGAAATACATCCACTACACTGCAGAAGTTGCTGTTTCAATATTGCAGATGAATGAAAAAATGCCATATATTAATACAGATGTTACACAAAAGAGCAATGCTGTCTCGCTATGCCTTCTGTAAACCATTCCAAGACTCACACTGGGTCTCCAACTCTAATTCTTGCTGCAGGAGAGTCGAGCCAGTGGCCTGCAGGAAGGTCAACACTGTCTACCTGATTACTTTGCTTTCGCTTAAGTAAAAGAAAGGAAGACTGTACAACCATAACAAAGGGCTTTTAGGAAGCAGACAAGGCTGCCATGAAAACAGCAAGCAGAGATCTAGCTCCAGAAAATTCTTTGTCCAAGCTGGATTTTTGAATCCGTTTATTATCAAAACAATTGAACACACATTCATTCGTTATTATATAAGCAAAGATTTAGGCCTACATTGAACTTTTTGAACTGACGTCATTATAACAACAAATTTTACTTGAAGCTAACTAAGCCTTTAATGCCTCCTTCAGAATTATTTCAAATTATGTAAAACTGAGCGCTATTGCATCGCTTTTGTACAGAGTGACATTTGAAAGGTATTAGAGAGTATTTGTCCTATGCCACAATGTTCATCAGCTTCGCCTAATAGCACTTTTGGGAAGGCCAAGAGAATGGACCGTAATGGCTGTCTGTGTATATTTAAAGTGGCTTAAGATAGTCTCTCAACGGGACACTGAGTTATTTGTCCGTTTTCCAGATTGCTTGTCTTGTTCCCACTGAGAGACTGAGTGGTCAGAATCAACACAATGCACTTTATGGGGCAATTACAGGTCTGAATTAGGGACCACCTGTAGATAGCCCCCCTGGAGCTGCCAAATCTCTGTAACCCCAGTTTTTATTTCAAAGAAAAACAACAAAAGTAAAATCAATACTGGAGATACAAAATGACTTGTCCATAATGGCAGATGTGTGTTTGAGAGCAGTATTACTCAGAAAGAAGCTCAATCGACTGTGTGCCTTTTGCAGCTTCTTTCTTCCTTACTCACCACTTAAGAGAACTTAAGATGTTTACACAGCAGCGCTGAATACTAGATGGGAGAATTCATTATGACATGTTTGCTTCTGCTAAGGGGATGGCTTTAAAATCAATAGAAACAATTTCTTGGAAGAAACCAGCAGACGGCACACAATTAAGCGCGTGATGGTTTGGCCTTGATTTACCCAAGCTTGTTTGTATACATTCAGTTACAGTTCAGATCTGAAATAACTGACTGAATAAGGAGAATCACGAGCCAGCATACACAACTGTTTCCAAAGGATGGGAATCACAGTTAACAGCTTTAGTCTTGTCACATTTATTTGTAAAACAGGCAGATAATATAAATCCAGTCTACATCCAAGTTTCACTCTAGGGCTACCAATTCATTTGACGATTACTCAAGTAACTGTTTATATACATATAATATTATACTGCAATTAGCGTGAGGGAGGAACAAACCCTAGACAGGGCACCAGTCTATTGTAGGGAGCACACTCACTTAAACATATGGCCAATTTAGAACCTTTCAGTTCACTTAAGTTGCATATTTTGGACAGTGGGATGGAAACTGCAGAATTTGGCAAAACCCAGGAATATATAAGTTCCACATACACAAAGGGGAGGTGTGCAACCACAGTGCCCTCAGTACTAGGTTTTCACAATGTGCGATTCAATAGCAATATCGCATATTATGCACAGATAAATGCCATATCACAAGGAATGTGATAGTCAGCTGGGCGGAGACCATCAGTAATTTGTGCTAAAACATTTTTAGTGTCATAAAAAACAAAACTTTGCAATTTTAATGATGATTTCTTTTTAACATGGTCTATCCATCTCATATCCATTATCTGCCACTTATCCGGGGTGAGTCCAGGGGGCAGCCATCTAAATAGCGATGACCAGATTTCTTTCTTACCAGCCACCTTTTTCAAATCCTCTAGGGAAATATCAAAGTGTTCCCGGGCCAGACTATCATGGGTCTGTCCGCCGGTCTCCTCAGGGTAGGGCATGCCCAAAACACCTCCCCAGGATGGTGTCCAGAGGACATCCTAGATAGATACCCAAACCACCTCAACTGGTCCTTTCAATGCGGAGGAGCAACAACTCTACTTTGATCTCCTCCCAAATATCCAGGCTCAGACACTCTGTAACGGAAATTCATATCTGCCGTTTGTATTCACAATCTAATTTTTTTGCTACCGAAAGCTCATGACCACAGGTAAAAGTAGGAATATACATTGACCAGTAAATTGATAGATTTGCCTTCCAGCTCAGCTCTCGCTTTACCACGACAAAACAGTACAGTATCTGCATTGAAATGTTTGTCAATCTCCTACTCCCTCCTTCCCTCACTCAGGAACAATACCAGTGAGATTCTTATGCTGAGTTCCATTTCACTTGGAGGTCAGAACTTGGAACAGTGGTATGACATCACATAAAAGTTAACAGCGTTCTGGTACAGCAAGTCCGAAAGCCATTTAGAAATACCAGGGATCTTAGCAATACAAGGGATACCTCAGTCGCGAAAAGAGTAGTCTAGAAATTCTGTCTATAAAAGTTATAAACAGAATCAGTGACGAAGGCCAGCCCTGGCGGAGTCCAACACACATTCAAACATGTCCATTCAAAATGGCATCATCGTAGAATACCCGTGGCTACAACAGCACAATGCCCGCATGAACTGTGAGACAGGGGAGCTCCATGCCTAGTCCTCTAGGTGCTTTACTACCTGTCTCTCTCATGTAGGGGGTCCATGGTGAAGAGGCCACTGCCTGAGGGAAGCACCCAAGTTCCAGGAAAGTACCAGGACTTTGCTGATGTGTTCAGCAAGGCCCAGGTGTGCAGTCTTCCCCCCCACTGGAGCTCCACCTACATCATCAAATTGGTGGAAGAGGCCCCGTTGCCCAAGAAACATGTGTTCGCCTTGTCCAGACTGGAGGAGAAAATGATGAAGACCTACATGCGGGAGGCTCTGGCCGACAGTATCACCTGCCCATTGACCTCCCATATCCCTTCCAACTTCTACTTTGTTAAGAAAGATGGGGGACTGCATCACTGCATCAATTACCGGGCCCTGAAGACCATCACAGTGAAATGTGGGGAGCTATTGCCCCTCTTCCCCTCTGCGCTGGAACAGCTCCGCTCCACCTGTCTTTTCACCAAACTCACCCTGTGGAGCGTATACAACCTCATCCACATCCAGTGCCTTGCATTAACAAAAACATTTCCCTAAAGAGAAACAAAATAACATGCATAGATAAAATTAAAACGACTAAACAAGAACTTTAAATATTGCTTCTGAAACCAACTGAAATGAAAACAATTGTCAGATACTTTCCATTATCATTTTTAGGTAATATTATTTACCAAAATAATAATTGACACTCTTCACACCTCCCCCAAATTGTTCTCTGTATATAAGACCAAGCTGGCTATGAAGAGCAGCCACTTGTTGCAGCACACAGGGAGCTGGGGCTTAAGGGCCTTAGTCAAAAACCTGCAGATGTGCTGAGGCCAGACTTGAACCGACAACCATCTGTACACAGGCCTAGAGACTTAGCCCACTGAGTCACACACTGATTTTTTATCTTTAGGTCTCTCATGCAATGCACTTGAATCACATAAATAGCCAATGGCACTACATCATGACATTTTGTAGTAGCTAGTAAGCCTGCGGTTCACGAACACAATTCATTCTAGGAAAGTGGTCGAGAACCAATTTGTACGCAAACCAAGGCAATTTTTCCCATTAGAAAGCATTGAAATTCGATTAATTCATTTACATGCCTACCAAATAATAATTTTTGTTAATTTATTTCCTGGTTTTTATAGAAAAACCTTAAAGAAAAACACAATATAGTGTGGTGACGGGTGACCACGGCATCGCGAGAGCAGAGAGAGACATGGAGACTTGCTCACCGGAGAAACCATACTCTTTATTAACAGACTTTAAAATGACCACGACAGGTACCCAACGAGCACCAAACCAGACGGGCAACACAAGGTTGTCAGACGCCGAACTGCAAGATGCACACAAGCTAAATACATGCGAAGATCAGACCGGGTGCACACAAGAAACGGGCAAACACATGCTCGACAATAGGGAAATGCAACCATTAACATTAACAACAACAATACAAGGGCTATTTACAATTGCATGCAGGGCATGCTGGGACATGCACTCCGTTGGTGCTACACTAGTATAGAAAAAGGAATCTGGTCGAGGAGTCTATTCTTTGACCAAATTTTGTACAAGAACCAATGCATTTTTTTCATAAAATTTCAGGTCGCAAACCAAATTGTTTGTGGGCCAATGCATTTGTGAACCGCAGGCACCACTGTATAAGTAAATAGATTTAAAAATAAAAACTAATGAAACCACACCAAAAACTAAAACTAGATTTCAAATGAAAATAAGAATAAAAAAATACTAAACAAAAAAATTTAAACAATAACAACACTGACACAAAAACACACACACCGATATATTAAATTGCAGTTCAGATTTTTACATGTATTTTATTTTAGTTTATATCCATCTGGAAGTCTTTAGAATCCTGTAGCGAGGAATCATATAAATGCCGGTGTTTCTAAAGTTTCTCAGTCAACCATTCTTCACATCCGCTACCCACTATGTTATCATTCTGATCATAGAGTATACAAAAGGTTATATACGATCTCAGATCAGATATACAATATTTGGCCCAATCTTCCTACAACTTTTCTCCTGCCAAATGAATGACTGAGGAACACCTGTGTCACTGAGAGGAGGCTCTGCGCTGTTTCAATTTTAAGTGTTGCCTGGTCTTGTGTGCAGCCTCCTCTATGTGGCATGCCAACCCCATGATGAAACTCACCCTACATGCTGTGGCGCTGCTGCGTCCACATTAAGCATGATCCAGCCTTAAGTCTAGTTCATAATTCATTTTTCCGCGTGTGATTTCAGTTCATGGTTGGTCGAGCACGAGGAATCTTGTGTTCATACTACATCCATCACTCTAACCCTATTCCCCCACCCCCCACATCCACATGTACATGTTCACCACAAAAAAAAACTGCTCTACATGCTCACCATCCAGCGCAAACCCCTGATGACAACATTTATGTCATTCACACTATGCATAGACCACAAGCGCACACAGAAAAGCAAAACACAACCTAAATAATCATACATAAACACCCAAAAAGTTCCCATTTAATTTCTTATGTCGAATATGTTCACAGTATATCGAAATCGCAATGGGGAAAGCTCTACTTTGTGCAGAATATATATCGTGCCCATCACACATGTCAGTATGTTCCCCAACCGGAAGAAAAGGATTAACAGTCAGGCATGCGTACTCACTCTCTTGCATTTAGATCAGACAATGAGATGGAGTACAAGGTTGCAAAGTACGGACTGAGGAAAGCCATCACGGACGGCCAAGAGGCAGTACAGAGAAAAGCTAGATGGCTTCTACTCTTCTGCTGACCCCGGGCAGATGTGGCAAGGCTTGCAGCACAACAGCCACCACCAACACCATCAGCTTTTCAGGCAACCTGCTGGATGATCAACACCTTCTACACCCAATTTGAGACCCCCAGCCACAGCACAGAGAGGGGGCATGCATACACCCAGCCCTCCCAGATCACCCCCCTCCACCAACAGTCTCAACAGACTAGGTACAAAAGGCACTGGGGAAGATCAATCCCCGCAAAGCAGCAGGACCAGAAAAAATCCCTGGGCGGGCTCTCAAAGCATGTGCCAACTGATGTTCTTACCTCAATTTTCAACCTTTCACTCAGCCAGCGCACTTTTTCCACCTGCTTCAAGACCACAATCATTGTCCCCCTTACCAATAAAAGCACAGCCACCTGCATGAATGACTACAGATCAGTAGCACTCACTCCAATCATCGCAATGGGTTTTGAGAGAGTGGTGCTGGCCCACATCCAGAGCAACATAACAGACACTCTGGACCCCCTGCAGTTTGCCTACCGGCCCAACAGGTCCACATCAGACGCCATTACTGCTGCTTCACTATTCCCTCTCCCACCTGAAAAACAAAGACTACTACATCAGGGTGCTCTTTGTCGATTACAGCTCCACCTTCAACACGATCATCCCATACAAACTCATCCACAAACTGACCACACTCAGCCTGCACCCCACCCTCTGTGACTGGCTCCTGGACATTTTGACTGGCAGACCTGAGTCTGTCAGGATCGGCAACAGGACTTCAGCCAGCATCACCACAAACAATGGCATCCCACAAGGATTTGTTCTCAGCCCCATCCTCTACACCCTGTTCACCCACGACTGTGTCGCCTCATCCTGATGTTCGTGGATGACACCGCAGTGATCAGTATGTCAATCAAGGTCCTCAGGAACTTCTAACTTCTACAGCTGCATAGTGGAGAGCACAATGACCAGCTGCATCACCGCGTGGTACAGCAGCACTACAGCTATGGACTGCAAATGCCTGCAGAGAGTGGTGAAGACTGCAGAGAAGATCATCAGGATTCCGCTGCCCTCTTTGCAGAGCAGCTACCACCACAGAGTCCAGAGGAGAGCTGAGCTGCCTCCATCCTCAAAGACCCCACACACCCCCAACACGGACTGTTCACACTTCTGCCCACAGGACACTGCCATATGCATTTTGTATACCGCTACTGTAAACATTTATGCAAAAGTTCAAAATTATAAAAAGTGAACATGACACATGTTCAGCATGGTCAAAATGCTGTCAGTAAAAACCTTTGCCTGCTCAGGTGAACATGGTTGAGTCATTGTCACAGTTGTCCATAACAGACTATGACTTACTGAAAAATGGATAAAATTTAAGTACATTTATTTAGTCACTTTGCTGTGGCCAAGTTAAAATCAGACAAGCTACCGCCTATAATTCTTTTAGAAAGTAGTATTAAAACATGCACATAAAATATTACTCAGACCAAAATCTGCAGTTTATTATACTGTGTTGTCCACACAAGTCTTGAATGTACAAAAATCACATTGTGAAAATGCATTTAAAAATGAGGAATACACATTGTCCCTACCTGTAGTTAGCACAGTAAGCTGTTGGTGCTCGTTGCTAACATAATAAGCTGGTAACCGTTAGGTCTCCCAGATTATGGAGGGATTGTGTTCAGCAATATTTTAAGATATTCATATTTTTTATCATACCAGTGCCAGTGTACAGAATGAGAATTTTGATGAATGATTAGATTAGAACCTTCAAGAAACAATTTTAGCGTCATTACACTCGGCAGGTTACAGTGGCACTGTAACATCACAAAATAAAGTTTTTTGTGATGGATATACTTAGCACTACCGGCTTCTCCCAGCTAGCTTTCAAAACCGAAGAAAATAAGTTGATAAAACACTTGAATGGAGCTAAAAGAACAGATAAAAGAAGAGAACAGCAAAAGCTGCTTGGGAGTATTATAACTTGACAGCTGTGTTTCACTACAGCACACGGTACACAGTTCTACAAAGAGGTAGAACAGTCAAAACCATGTGTCTGTTGGATCAAAAGCAGATCCAAAAACTGTAGATATTGTTTTGCCAGGAGCACAGAAAATAGGCAGAGATGAGCCACAGATGGCAATGAAGCGGAAGGAAGCATACAGTGTATCCTGTTTCCCCAACACACTCGCACACTGACCTCGCCTGGAATATTATTCTGGTTGACAGGAAGCAAGAATAGTCAAAAGTCAAAGACTCTTCTGTGCACTTCTTTAGTGAATAAGAACCATTGTGCTCGGCCCTGCCATAAATTGACAGGAGAATTTCTGCTCGGAAGCAGTGAGAACCATTTCCAACAGCCCATAATATGAAAGCAGTGTATAGCTGAAGAATCTGAAGCAGTAACACCTGACCAGTTTTAATAGCTTCACTGCGCACTGCCAGGGTGCCCCTTAGTAGTGTGACAAGCCCCTCAGTAGCTGCACTTCCTTACTGACACTGTCCTTGACCACCACTGTTTTAATGGAATGGCTGATGACAGATCTGGAATTAAAGTTCTGCATCACACAAAGAGAATGCATAATTCCCAAAATCAACCAGTTTCAGGACTGTTCTTTCCCTCTAATGACAAACTTCAAAATAAATGCATAAATCAACAGATAAAAACAAATCTAGCTGAACCCAAAGAAGCATACAGTAAAACTTTGGATTGTGAGTAACTTGGTCTAAGAGTGTTTTGCAAGACCAGCACAATTTTTTTATAAATTTAAATTAAACAAGTGAGGTCTTGCAATATAAGTATTATGTATACGCTTTGTCTGCCTAGAGTTACACGAGCCAATGGTTCTTCTCTCTCTCTCGCTGCAGGATTGTGGATAATCGTCTACCATGCTCTGTCGGTCTGCATCCCTCACTCGTACACTCAAAACTTAGTAGAAAAGCACCATCCGATACGGCTGTAGCAATGTCACATTTCCATGAAATCGAAAAGACAAAAGCAGCTGACATTGGATAGGTTCCTTGTGAATGTCGCACTAAAAGAAGATTCCAGTGAGCCAACAGATAGCAGTGATTCAGTTAGTTATAGTGTAAGTCGTCCTACAAAATAACCCTCCTCTTCTCCTCTCTTTCATCTCCCTCACACCATCCATGATTGTTTTCAAAGGTGAAGTGCAGGTAAATTTGTTTTATGTATTTTTACTTTCTTTTTTGTATTAATCATTTTTATATGAATATTTTTGGGTTGTGGAAAGAATCATCTGAGTTTCCATTATTTCTGATGGGAAAATTCACTTTGAAATACGAGTGCTTTGGATTACAAACATGTTTCCGGAACGAATTATGCTCGCAAAGCAAGGTACTACTGTATGTGGAGTTTTTAGCATCACAGCCACTGAGTAGTACATGTAAGAGAAATTCTGATGCTTTAATCAAAACTATAGTGAAGCACCTTCAGCTGGGTCACGTTACTTAGAATTACCTTCAAATTACAGGAACCCTTTTTGACCAATTCCTATCAGACTATAATGTCATATGACTATCAAACTTCCATAGCTTAAAGCTAGTAAGACCAGCCAAGCTAGCTGCCAAAAACGACTGACACACTTTAGTAGCTTGAACAATAACCATACAATAATCAAACACAAACTCTCTAAGGGACAAACTAGAGAAACTGCTCCTCTGTTCTGAATATTTTAGTATGCAGCCCTTTGGAAGCATGAAGACTAGTTGTGTGCTTATGTTTATTATGTTATTATAATATATTTTTTTGGTATATACCTTACAGGGGAGTAAAGATGCATTTGATGATTTTTAATGTCAGAATCGATTTTTGGAGTCAGTCTCCTCTTTGAAGACAAAGTAGTACTGTGGGCATACCAATTTACCAAAACGTTGAATGGAAGGGAAGGTTCATTAATATCTGCAGCCCCCCTCCCCCCACTTCCTTTAATGTGCTTGATTTTATTTAAATGCAGCTCAGTAGTTAGCCTTTTGCCATTTTAATACTAGCATATTACATTTAATTAAATAATCAATGATTCAGATCTAATCATCACATGAATTAGAGATTTCCTTTGCATACAATCATTCCCTAAATAATCATCACCACATCGATTTGAATTCTCTTGGAGCCTACAATTTACACCCCTAATACCTTACTATGGTGCCAAGCTGCAAGTAGTTTTACACAAAAACACAAACACAATAGAAACAAGCTCAGCAATCCACAGTTGATTCCATTCTGTTAACATTATTAGTGCCAGAAACAAAAACAACATGTTACGCAATGACTGAAATGCCCCTTATGCTCCAAATCTTTTAAAAACACAAATTGCATGAGCACTTCTAGGGTGATCTAGATGAGTGATTCTTAGCACTTGTCACAGTGTTTTATAGTTCCAGCATAATTTATGTAATGGATAGCAACTAATCGATGATAAGACAGAGAAGAGTGGGTCAGACAGACAGTGCCCAGACTTAATACATTACACATTCTGGATTATCTACACCAGTGGTTCTCAACCCATTTGCACCCAACCCAATTTTCACTATACCAGCTCAGTTGTAACCCAAAATGAAGTACAGGTTTAAATTAATGCTATGATCAAGTGTGCAGTGCACTCTGCAGTTTACACCAATAAATGCCTATCACACAAATCGGATGTACCATTGACTTCCAAATTAAGTATCTGTGGTTTGGCTTCTTGGATTGGTTGTTAGTTTAATAGTTGCAGACCTAAGACCCGTTTATATAGGTTAATTCATGGATTGAGGACGGGAAATCTGATTGTGGAACTTGATTGTTTTAAAATGCTTACATTTCCAACTCTGCCTTGTGACCCTTTCTGAACTTCCCGTGACCCAAATTTGGGTCGTGACCCATAGGTTGAGAATCACTGATCTACACCATGTCTTATTGCACATCTTGAATGCCTGTGTCGGAACTGCATTTAGACGATAGAAATTCAATTCATGTCATTTTTATTAGGTGAAGAACAAAGACAGCACTCTGAAAATGGTTACCAATTAAAATACCGGAATAAATAGCAAAATGAAAATCCATTTGCAGCTTATAGGAAGCCCTTGACAGGTTGACAGGAAGACAGCAGTGCTGAACACAGAAGGGGTTAATCCATTAATAGCTTTTAACCCCTGACCCCAGAAAGCAGGCTGGGAGAGGGTGCCAGGCGCCGGCACCGCTCCGCCAGCTGAGCCCACTGAATTAGTCTCAAGTGCACGGGGGAGGAAAGATGATCGGTACTGGAGGCATACAACCTGCATCTTATTTCTTTCTGCAGGGGTGGTGAAAAGGAGCAAGCATCGATTTTGAAGGACAAGATTAAAACCCAAAAACAAAGGGGGCATTGGAACAAGGATGAGAGGCGTGCCATCCCAAAGAGCCCGATGAAGACATTAGGAGCTCAGGCAGGCTGAACCACACGAGCTGCCAGGCACATTATTGCTAAAATATAAACAGACTAAAGTCAGTAACACTTTGTTTGTAAACTCAGTACAATATAAAAAAAACATAAAAGTTCAAACACAGTGAGGAAAAACAGGCTACTGACATGTGAATTTGCTGCCAAAGATAGAAAGATCTGAAACAAAATTCTAGAGCAAAGACCAAGCCCTGAAAGAAGGACATTCAGAAAGTGTAAGGTGTGCCTGCTTTCTCTTTCAGATGGCGGCCCACTTCTCCTGCCATCTGAACAGCCATTCAGAGAGCAGCAAAGTAAGCCACCAGCGTGGAATAGGGGCAGTGTCCAGTTGGCACGGCACAGGGGAACATGCCTATTGACAGCTGAAGCCACCCCCCACTCCTTTTGTAAGTGTTACACTTACATTCTGTCCACGGAAAGATTTCAGGCATCCCTCAACACCAGCTTCTCCAATCTAATGGTCCCAAAGAAAGCATGCACAGATCAAAGAGTTCCATCTGAAACAAGCAATGGTGTGCATTGGGAAAACATTTTCATATTGGAAGCAGGGCTGTGCAAAAATTGATCCATCAATATATCCCGATATTTCATTTCATGATATACAATATCAATTTCTAGCTCTAAAAATCAACATTTCTGAAGGAGAGAATCATGCAAAATACAACCAGACGTTTTGAGAACACCCTGGAGCCGTGCTATGTGATCCCAACCCGCAAATATTACGGAGGTAGCTGAGCCCAGGATGTACGAGGAGGTAACATAAGTTGTAAAAAAATCTTTTCTTTCTGCGGCAAAAGTTGCACTTATGTGCGATTGCTGGACTTTGCGAGCCACTGAATCTTACGTTACGATCACCACGCACCACATTAATGAGGATTGGCAACTTGATTTCCCATGTTTTGTTGAAGGGGGGACCTTTTTCACTGCTGCACCACTAAAAATGTAGGATCATAACGCAAGATATAGCTGACACTGCAGTTGTCAAAAAAATTGATTCTCGGATACTAATCGATATTAAAAAAATAAGTATCTGATTAGATACTCATTTTCACCATTATTGATACCAACAATGCAGTTTTTGCCTCATTCACCACACTTCACACGGTACCACTACAGCACAGGCGCACATGCACGCACGCACACACACCCTCGCGCAGCCCCTCCCCTCCTCTCAGTAATCACTGAATGCATTCGCGCTGGTTAACACGCACATACTGTTGGCCGATCACGGCATGTGCTGCAGTTGAAGGCATTTCGCAAGCTGTTTTATTTAAAAAAAAAAAAAAAAAAAGTGCCGTTTGGAAGTATTTTGCAGGTGAGCATGGAAAGGCTAAAGATGTCGATAAGCCACTATGCAAACAGTGCTGAACAGTGCAGCAGAGTACTTTAAAAAATAATATATAAAGTATAACAAAGTAAAAAGAGCTCTTGTATCGGAATCTGTATCGGTATTCGCAGTTGGGTATCAGTTGTGTATGAAAAAATGTGGATCTCTAAATTCAAGGCTTGACAAAAAATGGAAGGATGGAAAATAAGATAAATTAAGTGTGCAGTGCAGTATCCTTTAACCATATCTCAATTTAGAGTTTGGGTGACTAAAGTAAAAGTACTCATCTCTCATACAGCTGATTTGGCACAAAATACTATGACAGTCTTAAGCAAATTAAAATTCCATCTATCCCACTAATTTAGTACATGGTAGGGCTAGGCGATGTGGTACCACATTTCCTCTTGCAAAGTTTTTCATATCATTTGATATCGATAATAATCATAATATAATTCAAGTCATGATTTCTTCAATTAAACACTCAATTTTTACTTAAAATTCCCTTACTATGCCCCTTAGATTCACCTTTTCATGTGAGGGAACACTCATTACATCCATAATTCAAATGTAGCATGTGGAGTAATCTGCTATCTCAACCAACCTTGCTGTAGGTTTGTTGGGCATAGGCAGTCCAGTCTTAAAAGATTATCATATGACTGGCTGGAATTTCATTCTTTCTGTGATGTGATTGGCTGATGTATGCAATCAAGCAATGTTCCTTATCAACAGTTTATCAAAGGTTCTCATTTTCGAACTGTTTAAATTTAATATTGCAATTAGTGTGTATATCATTTATATCACCTAGCAGGCTGCACTTGCTGCTGCTAAATTTAAGACACTGTGAAAAAACAAGGACACTGTCATTACAGTGTTGTTGCAGTATACACCAGAATTTCCCACTGGGATCAATAAAGTGCATCTTAATCTTAAAGGCACTGCAAAAGAAAAAAACAGCAACAACATCACTGTTCCCATGTGCAGCTTATGCATGATAGTTATGCATGACCCAAATCAGTTGTTGCAAAAAAAAAAAACTATAAAAATTATTCAATTTTCTATAGCACTGTTTCAATGTAGCCACACCATGGGTATCACTAATTACTTAAATGAAAATGGTTACAAAAGCTTTTCATTAATCAATGTTAAAAAAACTAAAAGTGTGACATACAAAAACTAACCTGAAATTAAATTCCTAAATGAACTGAAAATGATAAGTGTCTCAAACAGACAAAATTATACATGCATCAGGCCTATTCAAATTGCGCCCAGCAGACTTCTTTCGTTTTCCACAAAATAAAAAACATCATTCTGGTGGTCTGCACTGGTAAACTCTATCACTGTGGGCAACCACAACAGTTAATATGCAGCACCCCCTCCCCCAATGAAATATTTTTACAACCTGACCACTGGGGATGACAAATAGGTTGTGTAAATTGCCAGCCTGTATAGTGCCAGCCGCTGCTGGTGTTACCAGTCTGCTTTTTGAACAGATGGACACTGTGAAAACATGATTGAGAGAAGTGTTACGAAAATGTATTTTTATGGTCACTCTCAACTGGTATCAATGGCAAAACAATTTAATCCCCCCTGGTCTGGAAAAGCTCTCATGGTGGTTTCTCTTGAAAACAAAAACTACAATTAAAAGTAAATTATGAGGCTCAGTAAAAATACAAACTTGAAAAGCATATTACAAGAAGTAGTAATTAAAAAAAATAGGGCTGTCAAAATTAACGGGTTAACGCGGATTAATCCATCATCATGATTAATCTGATTAATATTTTTAACGCAATTAACCCATCTGCAGCGCAGAATGACTCAAAATCCTTGAAATGTCTCTGTCAACCCATTTCGGG
>JAABNX020000070.1:18158305-18175850 GCA_015163995.2 Mormyrus lacerda
TAGATTAAAAATGAATGATATTTAATCGTGATTAATCAAAATTAATCCACAGCAACCCTGTGATTAATCTGATTAAACATTGTAATCGTTTGACAGCACTAAAAAAAATAAACTTAAATTACCTTGACTTACACAAACAAATGATATTGGTAATATTAATCAATAAGGGAACTTTCTGCTCGTGGTGCTTTTACCTATTTTTCCATGTCACACAGAGAATTCAAACATGCCAAACACTCCACTAGAAGTCAGCTCTCTACATTTTGAGACCCTCAATCAGTAAGCGTGTGCACAAAGGAAAATCCTTAGAACATTATAGAATTCAAGCCACTTCTCAAATCATGCAAACCACATACCAAGCACCTGCACTTTGTTCCACTGGATCCTACAACATATGTTCAGCTGCCACACACCCAGCACACCTTGAATATAGCTTCACTTCCACTATATATGGAAGTAGCAGGCTGGTCCTCTCTCACATGGCGGAAATGGTGCAGCCCCACAGGAGAACAATGGGTCTCCTTCCGGTCATGACTCTGCTGAGACAATAGAGATGACTACGGCGAAAGGAGGAGAACCTACAAACAATCACTGTCAGTATGAATCAGGTATAACATGGTTCTGGCCATTTCCTTTCAGTGTCTGAACATGGGGCTGCATGTTTCTGAAAAAAATGTGAATCACGATTCTTTTGTTTAGAATTGAAATCACGATTCTCTGTAATATTTTTTTTCTTTAATTTAAACATTTATTGCACTCATTAAACTGCAAATGGAAACAAAAAACATAACTATGCCATACATATGATTGATCCAGGACCAACATATGAACTTCTGACACTAGAAGGGAAACACTCAGTTGACTATTCAGTTAGAGTAACCAAAACAGCCATACCAAAAGTTCTAGTACCAGAGATGCCTTTTTTGGTACTTCAGTATTTTGGGGTGGAACGCTTTCTTTGTTGAACGGTTATGCAAATAGCCTGCCTCTGAAATGCAATACAATTCAGAAAACAACCATAAATGACGTAAAATCTGGTTCCGATCGGAAGATCAATGGTCAATGGTCAGAAGAACCTGAGATCAGGATCGCATAAAAGAAATAAAGTATTTTGTCTTATATTCTAGGATAGCACAGTATTCCAATGTGATTTTGTTGTCATAAATATTGGGGTGTTTATAAAACAAAAAAGAAGTTCAATAAACTTCTCAAAAACCCATCTATGGGTGATTTAAATTGCAAGGATGAAAATTATGATGATTGTCTTGTAGAACACATGCAGCGCTCATGTGAAAGCAGCAGAGGTCAATTTTAAACTGATTTTTAAACATATACTATATAATCTTGAAAATGAATAATAAATAAAATTGTAAAACTTGATAATTTGTTTACGTATAACAGAGTAAGAATGTTTTAGTTAAACTTAAACTCCTTATGGTATAATGTCCATTGAATTGAAGAATTGAAAGTAAGAAAAAGCCTCGTTTTAATGTAGCTGACTAGCGATGTAAGAATTGTATGTGCATAACATGCGATGTTGCTATTAATATTGTACCTCTCAAATTCAGTACAAAATATCCTGCCCCGCATTGTGATGTTATTTGGTACCAGTTTTTTACGCCAGTGGAAAACCAACACCTTGACGTACCATACTTTTGCTACTTTCATAAAGTAGCAAAACTAAGGTATGTGGTGCAGTGAGAAAGTTCCCTTTAAATGCAGAATTATGGGATGCTTGAGACTCTCTGGGGAAAGGTAGGAATGCTTGTTTTGATCTAGCTCAGTGGTAGGGGGTTATTTCTTTCCCCAAATGATTCAGCTCAAGAGCTGCGTGGTATTTAGCACAAGGAGGTGCAAGGAGTTGAATCAGGTGTGTTAAATGAGAGGAAACCCAAAAATACTTAGGGCTCCGGCCCTTCAGGACTGGACTTTGACACCCCTAATCTAGCTGATATAATACAAGGCAGAAGAACCATTGTAATTTAGAAATGAGATTACATAGAGATGAGAGCATTTTTTTCACGATTAATTGTGCAGCACTACACTAAAGTTGGCAAAACAGAATGAAACAGGCTTCTCATGTTAATCAGACATTTGCAAATTGAATGAACCAGGATTTTCCATTATGCCCTATGTGGAGTGAACAATGCCGGTAATACAAGACACTAAAAGCAGAAGCTGAGCCCTCAATGTAAATCCGTACCTTCATCCCCCAGAACCCATTTTGCTTTTCATCATTTCCTAGCCAAGCAAGAGAAAAAGGTCTTAGAACAAATTTACATTAAGAAAATATGAAGAATTTGCTTCCAAAAGACAAAGGAGCAGCAGTCAAATGAACACAGGAAAAATTAAGTTTTGGTTATCTGAAATAGTCACCACCATTTGAGAATATTATTTGTAAGTTATACATTAGCCAACCAAATAACTGTAAACACTGTGACTCAAAAATAATATTATATATAAAACACAACAATTTCATTAATTTCATTGGGCTATTTTGTGAAGCTGATAAGGGCATGCTCTGAACTTCGCAAAATCAATCAAACACACATTGAACACTACGGCTCATAGCAAAGGGACTGGGAGGTGTTCTGCTACCCTTCGACCCAGTCAACCACCATATCCTACAGTGACTTTAAAATGGCACAACACTATTTAACTTCAGCACAAGCCATCTGGGAACAGAACTGATAACCGGCCCCTGTGACCCACAATCCTGGTGCATTTAAGGACAGAAGTGTGTATAAATAAAACACATCAAAAAGGCATATTTACTTCCAGGTTCCATCATTAAGGCGTGACATGGCAAATGGAGCTTTGCCCATGTGAACAGCACCAGAACCTAATGGTTTGATTGAGAACAAATGGTTCTTATCTCCTACCCCCAGCAGCACCTAAGACAAATGGAGCTTCCTGAGGGGAGTTGCCTCAGCTTCCTCTCATCTACTGATCAGCCTCCTTCCCTCAAGGACCCTAAGCTTTCTGAGGCTGCCATACTTAACCAGACCCCACAGAATACACAGCATGTTACCTTGTTATGTATGTCCCCTTCTATGCGTGAACTCAAAGCACCAGCAAATGTCATGTAGAAACACATGTAGATGACAGAATATTTTCTGCTACATTGTTTCCTGGGTTACTGTCACAAAAATCACTTCAACAAGCCAGAAAGTACTCCCTGCATCCTGCCTGCCTTCAACTAGAGCTGCAACAACTAATCAATAATCAAACAATCAATAATAATCGGTAATAAAACAGTTGATTTGTCATCAATGGTTGCAACTAGCAACATCGACACTGGTGTGTTAGATCTAGTCCATACTTCAGTTTTCTGCGTGCCATTACAGACGGTTTGCATGGTTGTGAAAACTCATACGTACACACTATATTTATGGGTGGATGCAGATGGTAGTGGTTTGCGCATGCGTACAGCAATGATGTTAATTGGCTTGATTGTCATTAGGTAATATAGCATACTGCAGTATTTCAAAGTCTCAGGGGCAAAACTAGCTAGGAACCCCCCACTTGTGTTATGGCACAACTAATCAATTAATTATGATCATCTGATTATTTAATTATTAATATAATCGTTTTTTGCAACTCTATTCAACACGATACAGTTATTATAGCATCAGAATCACTGCCCTTCCCAAAATGTTTGGTGGCATGATGGACGTGCCCATTACGAGCAGGCAGAAGTCATTGCCACTCATGTGCCTATACTCTCATGAAGGTTATCATCCCCCTGCACTTATCCTGCGTTTATCTCTCAGAAGTCAGAAATTCCGAGGTGGGTGATGTCACATCCGACCAATCTCCTGTTCGAGCTACACATCTTGGAACAAGCATGGCTGCCTCCATGACCATGCTGTTGTATGTTGTTGCTTAATATTTTAGCAGATTTGAAGTGAGATTATTTTTTCAGAGAGACAAACAAACAGGAAACACAAATTAGTCAAACCACATTAAAAGCTTTATAATATTTTACTAGATCCATAGCAATATTCTTTTCAAGAGGCAAACAAACTACAAATTAGGGGAGCAACGATTATTCAAAATTGTCGACAATAAAAATAGTCAACTAGACGAATTTGATTGTCGAAAATTGTCACCAGACGTATTTTTAAACGAAGTGAGACATTTGAAATGGTGTCTCAGGGGAAACTTGGACAACAAAATCTGTCCAACATTGAGAATGGAGGCATGTTTCCGACAGGAAGTGACATTTTTTGTGACATTTTTATCCAAGTTACGATTTGGAGAGAGATAATCGAATGCAGGAATAATTTCACTTCAGCATTCAGCTAGACTATCCTGCCAGGTACTGAGGGTCAATCAAATATTTACTGGGCGTCTTAATGTTAGGCTGGAGCTTCACCAACTAACAATCGGTGGTGGCCCCTAGGGTTTTCTCAGGATCATCTCATGGCCCATCCTGTAGTGTCTTCTAAAAATTCCCTCAGTCACCCAACACCACCTCCACCACCAAAAGTTCTTCAGAGAACTTCAACATGTTTCTCAAAGAAATGGAATGGATGATATGCACGTAGTAAAGATCCCCTCCCTCCCTGGCACATTCTCCATCTGTCACAGTCCATGGCTGGGCCTGGAAGACCTACAAAATTGTCAGATAGCTGATCAAGCTTAGATAGCAATCAGCTTGACCGGAAACTGCCATGAAAGAAGAGAGCAGGGTAGAAATTGGACTGCAGCTTGGTTTCGCTGAACCTCACAAAGTCTGCATCTGAACTCACATTCCACGGCCAAAATCAATTTAAAAAAAATCAATAACTGGAGAAACTTAAAAGCATTTGACCAGTAGTGTGTCGTTGTTGAAATGTGTGAGCCTGAATATAAAGAGGTACATGTGTGTGCAAAGTCAGGTGGCCACTGTAGTTCAGTCTTAGACTAGATTAAATATACATGTAAAACACACTAATGTGCACCTCACAATGAACAGCAGTACCTGCGACTGTTGTATCTCAGTCCTTCTTAGTCAAGTCATAGTCTGGAGTCCAACAGTGGAGTGAGTTTTAGACAAGACCAAATCTGAATACCAAATTCTTTGTCTTCCCTTTTCCCTATTTTTGAAATATTACCTATTAATGACGTATAAATGTATCTGTACAGTAAATGAATCATGTAATACACCTTGAGGCAACTCTTGTGATAGCAGCTATGTAAAAATAAACTGAACTGAAATTTAAAGTGCACAAACAACTGAGTAACACTATATATAATACCTATCATGACTGGGACTCATACTGATTTTCAGAAGTGCAACTACTGTGAGCATTTTCTGCCTTGAATATGCACAATGGCGTCTCATTCTAATGGGGTCACATGAGATTTACATCTACCAAGCTATTACCTACCATCAGCAAGCATAAGATCATTAATTTTAAAATAAGCTGCAATAATAATAATTCATTTAAGTATGTAGATAACAATGTGTATCTACTTAACTTTGCTACTTTAATGTGTTTAGTCAGAAGGTGGCATGTCACTCAGCGGGTTAAGACTCCAGTGTCTGAAAAACTGGTTAGATTCCGCTCCCATCAGATCAATCACAGCACCATTTACCCCTTGAGGGGAGACCAGTGACAGTAATCAAACTTGGTCAGTTATGGACTTTATCAAATCATCAGATCAAAGATGTGAATTGTACGCAATAACACCACGTCACATTTAAAGGTGCTATATTCTTGGAGTTTAACTTCATTTAACAACAGACTTAGGCTTGGGTGGTGTTTAAGAAATATGGGTATATTTCTTTTTGGGGATTTAATCAGCAAATTGTTTTTGTGGGACCCCAAATTTATTGGCAAGATTTCAAAATACCAGAGTACTGCTGCTTTTGAAAATACCATCAAAATGCACTATAGCATGATATAATGTATGGACATCAGCTTAACAGTATGAAAAAGCCTAAACTTACCCTGTTCATCAGTCTCCCCTAATACATTGAAACATAACTACTTCAGAGAAGCTAAGCACTGATTGACTGTCTTTCTTTGGAGACCAAGGTCTACGATGCGTAAGAATTGTGGACACCGGATTAATAAAGTACAACATAATTATAAGACATTCGTTAGCTAGCTGGGTAGCTAATGCTAGATTTCTATGTGAAACAATATTATTCAGGAAGATTTTTACATGTGTTTCAGTCTGTTAAAACCAATTAAAAATTCACCTATTTGTGAAACAAGACTGAGTCCAATCATATGTTGACTGGAGACCAGACTCTAGTCTAAGTCTGGACTCGGGTACTGCAACTCTAGTGTCTGTGTTTCTGAAAAGTGAAAGTGGAGACTCACGGCTCTGAAAATGTAAAACAGATCTATACAAGAAGAAAAAGCCTTTCAGTACTACTAACATTACATGAAAAAGTGGTAATGCTGTCACACTAAAAAAAATGTATAAAAACAAATCACCCCTATTTCTCTGTATCTATCTAAGATGATCATTTACAGAGTAAACAGTACGTATCTTAACACAAATCAGATGTTCTTCATCCGCTGTAATGCTATGTTGAAGATGAGTCTGAAGGGTGACCTCCTACGCTACAGAGTCAGCTGCAGTACTACACAGACTGCTGAATGCTATGCAGATACTCAGAAGAGCATGTTCAGCTGACATTTTACCAGCACTGGTATTTCCTAACCACATGTAGTTCAAGTGAGGTTTTTCTTTCTTATGATACTAGAATTCCTCTATGAAAGAACAGCTGGAAACTGTGATTACACTATAGCTGCCACTTACGACTGTTCTTCTACTGATTCATCTAGCGATTATTTTACCAATTGGTTGATTAATCTAAGTAATTCATTTTCATCCAGAAAATCACATTGACCGTTTACTTTAAGTTAATTTTATTTTGACAACAACAAACTGTGTGTCATCACAGGGCTTTAGATAAAGTAAAATACCGTTATAGTGAACTCGCTTATAACGGAATATCGTCTATAACAGACAAGGTCCACTAGTCCCATCCGTGCACCTTTAAGAACGTGTAGAAAAAGCATTGGATACAACTCGCATATAATGGAATTTCACTTATAACGGACAAACAACTTGGTTCCCAGGGCCACTTTTAGGTGTAGTTTTGTTCTGCTATAACGGACATGTAGGCTCTGCATACAAGGTGCATGGCGTGCCGCTGATATCCAGCGCAGATACGTAGTCGGGATTATTAATACAGTAGTCACACATCTGGCCAGGTAAAGTTGGATCACTACATGTACAATATAATAACCTATACTACAAGTGTGTCTGCTGGGGTGTGGCATGAGTAAATGGTGTCCTGTAGTTGTGTTCTGGGCAAACAGCAACTCTGGATATAACAGACTGTTTTGCCAGGTCCCTTGAAAACCGTTATAACGGGATTTGACTGTAATGGATGTCAGTTTTTTGGCACTATATGGACATCATTTTTGCCTACAATTCAATAAGTAGATTAATGGTATGTTTATAAAGTTATAATATTGATGAGATGTGTATTGTGATGCCCAAAAGTTAGTGATCTGTATAAATTTGGCATATCCTGCTTATTAAATTCAGTTAGTGGAACATGCCACATGTGTTTTGGTAGATGATGGAAGCTATAAGCACTGAAGTTGCAGTGAAGAAAAGGACAACTTCAACATCTATTAAAAGAGGAGATATTGTGTTTAAACTAGGTTAAAAAACTGGTGGTGAGGTGGTGCTAAATGCAGATTAAAGTTCGACACTTGAAGTAAATATAGTTTTCATTTTTATTTCAATTCACGATAAAAAAAAAAAAAAACTGTTGTCCATTTCCCTTTCGGTTTTAGTTTACAATAACAACACTGGTCCCAACAAGCCCAATACACAAAAACACACACACACTGGCACCATCTATCAAGAGCTACAAGGACAAAACATATTGAAAAACTTCCATCCATCCATCCATTTTTTGAAATCGCTTGCCCTATTCAGGGTCTCAGAGGGTCCGGAGCCTATCCCAGGGGCTATGGGTGGAAGGCAGGGAACATGAGCGTTGCTATAGCCAAGTATTTTAGGCCTAGCCCCAAGTATTTCAGCCCCAATGTCAATCTTCCTTCAAAAAACCATAATGTCAATCCCCAGTTAAACCTGACTTAGCCCCTGATCTTATCGACAGCTAGAAACTCCCCTGGCAGGAAACAACCCAGGATGGGGCACCAGGTCCCAGAGGTGTGAGGTGACAGTACTTACCGTTGTACCCACGCACCGCCCCCCAAAGCCTTCAATGCTAATGGAAATTTAATAAACATGAACCGAAAACACTCACAGTGGTTTCGCCTATCCTGGTGGCCCATCATCCAGAATAGCACCTGATTTCTCTCGTGCATAGTGTTCATGCCACTGTGATATGCCATTGAACTTTGCACAGTGGATAAACCATCTTTTTGTTTTGTGATAATTAATTACATAGTGATATTTCTTATGATGAACTGAAACATTTTAGAAATCATAAAGGTAATTTCATTAAAACAATTATTAGAAAAAGATGCATTGATTTAAAATAACGATGTTGAGGCATTCACAGCATTAACGTCGACTACATCAACTAATTGTGGCAGCCCTGGATTACGCCCCACTCATTCTCATTGCATTAGAGATGTGTTGAGTTCATAGCATCTGCATAAACAGCTCAGACATTTGTAGAGTGAAAAAGAGCTGCTGTTCATCAATATCAAAAATTATGACAGCTCTTTGGTGTTCTAAAGTTTCACTAACACAAACTTACAGCAAAAACAACTATAGAAATAAAATGCATAAACGATGTCTCATTTTGCATATCCTTCCTGTGCAGCCTGAGTGATGCAGTCTGCATTTCCACCTTTACGTGTGACTGCGGCCTATTTGCACTTTATGTGCCGACCTTCAGAAAAGACAGTAAAGTGGCCAGTTCGTCCTGCCCTAGGGGCCTCTGGGTTCCATATCAGCTGCACAGACACTAGGGGGCATCTGGCTGAAATTGGAACCTTTCTGACTCATCATTTTATAGCATCCCTCATGATTACAGCACAGGGAGGCTCCATTAAAAAAGGAGCCAATGTGCCTTAGCCATGCTTACTGCAAACCCAGCCCCCCTTTTTCCCCAGCAAGGAGACTCCAGAAGGAACCAGCAAAAAAGAGCAGCCCATACATCAGTAGTCATGCTTTATTTGTAAGTATAAACAAAACTACCGACTGAAAAGCAATGGCCTTTGGAACCTGCAGCACTCAGGGTTAGTGGTTTCCATGTACAACTCAGATGAACAGAACAACAGAGCATGAATGACCTTCAAAGCTTCCTGACCTGTCCTTAACCTGTCCCTTTCCAAATGGTTACGGTATGCTCATGTATCTCTGAGCTAAAAGGCAGCTACATAAATCAGGCACACATTACCTAGCTTAAGAAAGAACTGGAATGAAGCAACCGTTCATTGGGAGCTGATCAATGAAGCCTTACCCAATGGTGTAGCAAAGATTGGGGAGGGTGACTGAAAAGATGCTCACCCAGCCAAGAAGGTTGTATCTTCACAACTGCGCAGTGTTCACCAAAACCCAACCAAAGCAGTGTGCATCGGTGGATCTCTACTGTGTGCCCTACAGTCCATGAAAGAAGCTAAACAAGTTGGCATTTTTTATTGCAATCCAGTGGGTTGATAGATAAAAAGACTGGGGCTAAATTTATGTATGGAACAGGATATGGGCAGACGTTTTTATAACAGTTTGGGGAATTAGAAAATGTAAAATAAGGGTAAGCCGTCAGCAAAGGCACTCGCCGTTCGTCTCCAGGTATGCTGAAATGCGGCAGCCTCACGCCTGCTCCATCACTTCATGACACAAGTTGGCTAATATGCTCTGTATGAACACGGGACAATGCCGCACTGCCTAATTTAACACTTCCTGAAAATATGATGTCCTTGCAAAACAACAGACACATTCCTAAATAAGAAAAAAACTGGCATTGCACGAATTTTGGAGAGCCGCCTTACTACGCATTTTTTCTACGGCATTCTCACCATTTCACTTTTAATCTTGTCATTAATTTTTTTCATCATTTAAGAATAAGCTTATTTATTCGTTCTACGGCCCATGATGCTGCTATTAAGGTGCGCCCCTCCCGTATTAAATCATGACAGCTGGGGGATTCACCGTGTCCTTCCAAAAGGACATGCCACAGCTTCCTCCGCAGTCATTACTCATCAGATTATAACTATTCCAGAATGATTACGGTTCGCTGATACCATTACCACTGTACATTTACTGAACCATGTACAGTATTCAATTATCCAAGCTATGCCGATAATTCCACGAAAGCACATGAGCATGACTGCATGAAAGTCAAAATTTAACGCTTACCTGCAACGGTCAAACAGAAATGCGGTATTAACACTGCTGGCCAATTAGCAATACGCAAAAGACAGGGAGAGGAAAATTCTGCGACGCTTTAATGAGGGACAGAGCATCCCAGCGCTGTTTTACCTGCCGAAATCAGCAAGCGGCTTTTGCTGCATTGAATCGGACTCCCCGGGGGCTCGTCACGTGACCAAGCTCTGCGCCTGCGATGCGCTTCTTTGGCTCAGTGACGTCTCACGCAAGCAATACGTTTCTGCTAAGCATTCACAGATATTTCAGAAAGTTAATAGTATTCTTAGGTAATTAGCAGCAAAATAATAATTAAAAAATCAATCTAAGAAAATCGCTATGTATGCATTAGCTATAGCCATGGGTAAAAAAAAACTGACCATTAATGCCATGTAACACGCCACGATCAAACACCACATAAAAGATCCTTACATTAAACATAATACTTCTAGATAATAATTTCTGAAAAGTTTTAAGCAAAAAATAACGCTAGAGGAAATCTGAAACTACTGTTAGACTAGTGGTAGAAAATATGCGCGCCTCCTGCGGGTGTCTACTCTGTCCTGCTGGCACGTAGCTTCGATCAAAATTACATAGCTTAAAGATTCCGTTTACCTGTAGCCATGTGGTCTATCGCAGATTCGTTCTCGCTCATCTTGTCCTTAAATAATCGTTTCCGGATGATTCCCAGGACCCTTAAAATGTGCAGTCTGAAAAAAATCCCGCTCCTGCTTACTTCGCAGTCTGTGTCATTGGGTGTTAAAAAGCTTAGTTATGCACTTTACAGTTTCCTAGATACTTTAGCCTCGCTTCCCTTTGGTTATTTGAATGTTAAACTGCACATTTAAATCACGTTATGCCTAATTTGCTCATGTAGCAAAAGTCTCTTGTTGAATGTGGATGATTTACCAGCCAAAAAAGGAAGTGGGGACCTCTAACTACTACTTTGGGATTGCCCCTCGTCCCGCCCCTCCCACTGGCTCACACGGCTGTTGTGGAGAGGAATGCTTCCCACTCCGCAGTGTCTGCTGCATCATGGTAGATGAGGAGATGCGGCGCGGATGCCGCTCTGAAACCATCGCCCTGCAGCACATGTCGGCCGTAATACCTTCAATCCTCGTGTGTGCCTGCAGAAAAGAGTAATAAGGAATCTGCCCTGGAATCGACTGTCTGTAAGCTAGAGACTTGTGTTGTTGTAGTTTTAATTCAAATAAAAATACATCAGCCGTGACCCTGTTCCCTTTTTGTTTTTGACGTGTTTGTACCATTTGTACCCGGTCAGAGGACATTTTCTCTTAAATAAATACACTCTACTAAATGAGGAGTGATTGAGAATGTTATATATGCCTAAACCGCTTTTATGCTAAGGGGACAGCACATTGACCAGGCTGTATTGTTAGTGTAACAGAGTGACTTGAGAATGGGCACCGGCATGAGTCATTAAAAAAGCCTTGCTATAAAATTTAAAACGTTACTACAGAAGCAAAAAATTAAGTGATACACTGTAATCTTTAACAGGCAGATAGCAAAGCCTGAATATGCACCACTAAGAATTAAGATACAAGAACAATGAAAATCAGTGGTCTGGTAATCTGAGTTTGACATGAGCTTGCTGATTGCTCAATGCTGAGGCTTGCCTACAATCAGACTCTTATCCCTGTCATACCAACACACACAGAATAGTATTTTACTCACATCCATAGTGCTGTTTTATCATTTTGCCCACACTGTCTAAACTTCCACTGGATTAAGTTCCAGCCGATCCTAATTTGACCTTCTTCATTTTATTCTTTCAATATATTTTACTTGCTCCACATGTGGTCTACAGCAAATAAACAAATGTTATGTAGTTGCACAGATTTATCAGTTAGTCCAGTGGCCCAACACTGCAACAACCAGCTCAGCTAGTCACCTGAAAGGAGAACATCCATGTTTTCACCTGTGTTCTTCTCCTCTTTTGCATTTGTAAGATTAGTCCTCTGAGGGACTACTCCTTTCACTATCACTTAAAGAAGTCCATACTAGCTGATCCGAGGGACAGATGTGCTTCAGGTACCTGCAATGTGCGTGGTTATTTCTGCAGTATCCTCGTCTTGTGACTCATGCCATCATTTATTTCGCCACCTAGTGGTTGGATGAAAAACACTCAAGGAATGACGTATAAAATGATGTATTAATAAAGAGCAAACTGCACACTTTATATTATTTTGCATTGGATCTTATAATGTGACAAGCACCTTTTATATATTTATATATAAAAAAAATTAAACTTGTTTAAATATTTTAACAACAAATGTAACATTTCTAGAACACAACCATTAATTAATTTTGTGTTACAGTAATAAATGTGCAATAAATTTAAATAGATAAATACATTTGTCAGTCACAGCAGCATCAACTCCCATAGAAAATGAAAAATGAAAAACTCAGTCAAATACAGTACTATACTGCAGGGCCCTAAAGGAACATGAAATGATTATTTTTTCATTTTTAGTTTCTGGTACACCCCTGAAGCTCAACATGAAAAAGTAATCATTAAATGTCCTTTTAGGGGCTCTGTACTATACTATTTATTGAATCATTACACACATTTTGGTGAGTGCTGTTCAAAACTTTCCAGTTAAATTTCCAGTGAAATTAATGTATTCATAAGATAATTAACACAACACATGTAATTAAAGTTATCTAAATCAGATATACTTAGGGTTCATCAGAAAATAAACATTGAAGCATAGTGTTTGGTCATCATGGCTAAAATATTTCATCTATTTAACACGGCAAACCTGTAACATGTCACATAAATAAATAAATGCAAGCTTCAGATAACATTTTATAGCATAATCATTCAGGTGTTTTTGCTTGAAAATTGGGTATGAGTTAGATCACTTTATTCATTCTAGGGGTGGGGGTGGAATGCAGTGTTGATGAACAGAGACCCCGGGTCCCAGGTTTAACTTTCATATAACAACCACCATTTCTGGGTTTACCCAGAATGCTTTGCTTTAGAATGTGGCATTTAAAGAAGGATTGAAAAATCCATCCCTAAAAAAGACTCAAGAAGGACTTCGAAAATAAGTATAATCTCTCCTACTGGAGAAATGGAAGCACAAATACTATCATGCACTCAAGGAAGGGATGACCCACAATGCAGCATTTTGCAGGGAAAACCACATGTTGTCACGCCCAGCTCGTCCGATCCTCCTGTGTGCCACGCCCCCCTCGTTACCTTGTGTTAATTCCCAACCTGTTACGTTCAGCCTTTCCTGTGTATATTAGTCTGTGTCTGAGCTGCCTGCTCTCTCGGGGACAACCCTGTGTCCACCAGCCGGCAAACAAAGACAAAGCCAGAGAAAGAAGAGGCGCAAGAGGAGAGAGTTAACAGACGCCCCAACGATCCGTCTGGGGGCTTGTCATATTTCCGCAGCCTCTCTCTCTGTTGAATGTCGGGAGGAACCTCTCCCAATACAGCCACAGCAAAGATCCCCGCTTCCAGCCTCCAGGTATCCCTCGCCAGCCACACCGACGAGATGCCGCCACCCCTGGCAACGTATCACTTCAGGGCAGCACGTCTGGCCCATAAAGGGGCCAGCGCGATAAGGGACGCTATCCTGCGGGTCCCACGATCCCTTAAAGGTACCACGAAGTCCCGGGAAGCACCGACCCGAGGTGCGCTGACTGACATGCCCGACCTCCCGCCAGCTGCAGCCGCTATGCCCGCTGCACCTCCCCATGCTGCAGCGCTACGCCCGCTGCACCTCCCCATGCTGCCAGCACCTACTGCGGCTCCCCCTGCTGGTCCAGAGTCAGCGGTCGCTGCGTCACCCCCTGCTGCACTGCCCGCAGCCCCACCTGTTGCCGCTGTCCCAGCGCTGCCCTCTGAGGCTCCACCTGTCCTGCCTGTCTCGTCGGCTCTGCCTGCATCTATGCCTGCTGCCCTGGCACCACCTCCTGCTCCACCCGAGGCTCCTAGGCCTCCGCCACCTGCTCCGCCCGAAGCTACTGCTCCTGCCCCAGGGCCAATGGCCCCAGTCCCTGTCCCTGAGGAGGTCCCGGTCTATCTCACCATTGCTCCTCCTCCCTTGGCGAAAGGAGAGGAGGAGCTCGAATGGGACCCCTCGGATCTTCTTACTCGGACCCAGAGACTCAGCGCGGTGGATCCCAGCCTAAATCCCACCTTTCGGTGTCCCAAAAAGGCAGGGGACACCTTCGTAGGGGTCGGATCCCGCCCACCCTGCCCCCTGGGTCACTTGTTTGTCCCCTGGCCATGGCTTGGTGGATGCCTGCGAGTCCTGCACCTCCGACTCGGCTGTCACCTCCGGGTCCCCCTCCGGTGCATCGTTGCCCGCCTGCGGTCCCTCCGACGGCACCTTGTCG
The DNA here is from genome assembly GCA_015163995.2 of Mormyrus lacerda. NCBI lineage: Eukaryota > Metazoa > Chordata > Actinopteri > Osteoglossiformes > Mormyridae > Mormyrus > Mormyrus lacerda. The sequence continues at coordinate 18,173,042 of JAABNX020000070.1, forward strand.
GATGCCTCTGGGTCCCCCTGCTCTGGCTTGGCATCGAACGGTGCTTTCCCCGGCTCCAGCTACATGGCATCCCCCTCCTGCCTGCCTGCACCAGTGTCCCCTCCTACTCCCTCCTCATTTCCTCTGTCGATCCCTCCGTCTGTCTCTTTGCCCCCTGTGTGGTCCCCTCTGGCTCCTGCCTCCCTGTCATCTGCAGCCCCTCCGTCTACTTTCCCTCGCCCACCTGGGTTCTCTCGGGCTCCCCTTTGTCCCCCGACCTTGTCTGCTCCTCGTCCCTTTGTCCCTCCTGTCTCTGCTCCTCGTCCCCCTCTGGTTCCTTCGTTCACTCCTGGCCGTTTTGTTCCACCTGTCAGTGTTCCCCCTGTGTCTCCCTTTCTGATCTGTCTGTCCGCGTTTCCCGTTCTGTGTCAGGTCTTGTCCTGGTTCCTGTCCCTGTGTTTGTTTTGTGTTTATGTCCTGTTCCCAGTTCCCCGTTGATGGTCTTGTTTTTGTCTTCCAGGTCCTGTTTCCCCGGTCTTGTCTCCTTTGTCGCCTCCCCTGAGGCGCGCCCAGAGTGCGCACCTTTGGGAGGGGGGGTAATGTCACATCCGGCTCGTTCGATCCTCCTGTGTGCCATGCCCCCCTCATTACCTTGTGTTAATTCCTAATTGTAATCACCTCTTACGTTCAGCCTTTCCTGTGTATATTAGTCCGCATCTGAATTCGTATCCCCAGATCCGCCATTGATGTGGTTTGCCGTGTGCTTCTCCTTCGTCTTTTTTGCCCTAATTAAAACCCTGTTACCCTCATTCACGGCTCTCTCGCCTGTTTCCCGACTCATCCGCACCCAGTCATTACACATGTAGGGAATTTTATTCATGAAGACAGCACAAGCACAGAAGCACGAACAAGCAACAATAACCAGACTAACAAGCACAGCAGTAAGGTTTGGGGCTGCTATTGGAGTTGAAGATTTGGTCATAAATAATTGTCTCGAGGAGATACTTATCCATCATGCAATACCATCTGGGTGGTGTCTGGTATCAAATTCATTCTGCAGCATGAGAACAATTCCAAATATACAGTCAAAATCATAAAGAGCTACAGTATATTCAAGAAGAAGGACAAGGGGTCCTGGAAGAGATGGAATAGCTCCCACAGAGCACTGATTTCAACATCGAGTCAGTCTGGGATTACATAAAGAGACAACTGAGAGCCCAAAATCCACAGAACAACTGCGGTTAGTTCTCCTAGACCTTTGGAACTACCTACCTGCTGAGTTCCTTAAACTGTGAGCAAGGTACCTAGGAGTACTGATGCTGTTTTGCAGCCAAAGGATGGTCAGACCAAATATTGATTTTATTTAGGTTGATTTTTGGTTTATGCATTTCAAGTATTGCTAACTGATAAAATCTATTTGTTCAATGATTTTTGAAATTACAGTTATAAGACTTTACAACACTACACTCCAGTGACATATTCATCCCCTTCCCTGTTCATCTATATAACTAGCATTGTGTATATGTTTTTTTCTTTATATTTTTACTAATATTTATACAGCTTAGAAATTGTTTATTGCTTTAATTGTCTATATTGTTCTTATATTGTTATTTTTGCTGATCATATGGATCCTGTTATACTGTCTTTTTTTTACTACTGCTGCTGTTTCAGAGGAATTTCCCCATTGTGGGATTAATAAAGTCAATCTTTTTCATAGCACTGTGCATCAGCTACACAATCTTCTGACGAGCATGAATGTGGCTGATTGATATATTTAGCTGTTTTGCCATATCATGAGTTATTTAATCAAATCCCATTGTGGCAGTAAACTGACAACATCTGTTATGATCGCCCAGCGGGCAGGAAGACAGCAAATCCATGGAGTCAGGAATAGGGGTTTATTCCACCAAAATGACAGAGCAGGGTACAGCACGATAAACACCATCAATGACAGACCTGGGGAAAGCCTCGAATGCAGACTAAAATACACAAGACAGGCTGAAATAACAGGAAACAGGTGATTACAATCGGGGTAGCACATGTGTGTAATGAGGGGGCGTGGCACACATGAGGATCAGATGAGCTGGGCGTGACAACATCCCTGTTGTTTTAATACACTAAAATTATAAATCCACATGATATAAGAACACAGGAAAGTTACAAACAAGAGGAGCCCATCGAGTTCACTTTAAGGGAATTAAACTAAAAATTTAAAGTTGGTAGGAACTTGTCAAGTTCAGTTTAGAAGGAGTCTAGGGTTTTAGCTTGCACTGCCCCTTCGGACAGCCTATTCCATACTCTAATTACACACTGTAAGAAGAAGTTCCTTTGCAGATCTAAACTAAAGTGTTCCCTGCACTAATTTTCAACTGTTGCCATGGGTACTTTAATTAGAACTTATTTTTAAGTAACACTTCAGATGAACAGCATGTAGGCCTGTTAGAATTATGGATTATGTTATCATTTAGTCTTCTTTACTTGAGGCTAAACAAATTCAGCTCTGCCAACCTCTACGTAAGTATGTAAGACACCCCTGTAAGGTCAGGAATCATTCTTGTAACCCTCCGTTGGACCACTTCTAAAGCAGCAATGTCCTATTTGAGGATATTCAAGGTGAGGTCTTACAACGGAATTAAATAGCATTACTTTGTCAGTAAATTTAATTCCCTTTCTGTATGTCTTAGTGTCAATATCATTTATATAACTTAGGAATAATAATGGTCCTAAAAATGAACTCTGAGTTACCCCACTATGAATTAGAATTTGGTGATCAGTGGTCATTGTCAACACACCACAGCACACAGTGCGCAACAACGAAATGTGTCCTCTG
>JAABNX020000070.1:18190254-18217846 GCA_015163995.2 Mormyrus lacerda
TATATACGCACACAGACAGTAGAATCAAATAAGGCTTTTTAGTAACTAATGAAGACATTATTTCGTGAATTAAACTTTAAGATTGTACGCAGAGCGTCCAGATGGTGGCAGTATTAACATGTAATCAAATGAAGCGCTTGAACTTTCAGACCCCGCAGCGTTGGTTGTAGACCGACTTTATTGTATTAATAACTGTTTGTTTCAATACAAACGTGCGCCGTGACAATTTTGGACTTTTTTTCGACTAAAAAAATAATTTCATAAATAGTTGTGATAAAATGTAGGTCAAGAAGGTCATTGCCTATTGCTTTATCCTGTTGAGAAGAAAACGATAATTAAATAGATGCTGTTCACGGCAAATTTAGATCATTGTGCTGTCAAAAGCTTTTGCCCATAATAGTACTATCCGCCGCAGAGAAATCAGTTTCCTGATTTTTTGTGCCAATGCAGAGTCCGTTTTGGAAATATATTTATTCTTTATATTAAATCATAACATGTTTAGGTAATGTTATAGTGACTTTTAGGGGGCAGATTTTGTTGTCAGGTATAATTTGTCACTAGCGTCTGTACAGCAGTCACAACCTGGAAAAAGGCCAATGGATGCTGTGGATTCCGTGACGTGTCAGATGCTAGTGCCCTCTCGTTGACTTCGTGTCCTGGAGCAAGCCGCCCTTTGAGTGAACTCTGCTTAAAAGCTTGAGCTGATACACAAATCCCACGGCCGGTGTTCATCGAGCGAAACAATCATAGTCTAACTTGGTTTAAACTACAGTACTGATTTGTGAAAAGAAGCGGTAACCAGACTCATTTTAACGTCTCATTTTTGCAAGCTTCAACCAGTTGCATAGTCGTTGCCGATCAATACATTTGTTCTGGATTCAAGTGGTCCCCTCGATGATTATAAAAAAATGCCAATAGACTATTACACACAAAAATAAAGTAATATACAAGGTAAGCGCAGATATGATAATGACCTGAAAACTATACTTAAATCTATTGTCAGGTTATTATAGATACAAAATATTTTCTGGAATTACATATTAAATACGTATTTATTTTAAAGGTTTTCATCTTATATCAATGTAAAATATTCACACGACAGGCAAGGAGCATTATCTTCCCGATTTCCCCAACAGATCCTGCGCTTCCCGTCATCCATAACATAATACGCGTGACTACAAATAAAAGCGTACATGATTTACCTATGGGGGTCAGTTGCCTGTCCTCTCTGCGCTTTAATCCAGTCTCGTTCATGGGATCTGTGCCATATTATTGAAAAGAAAAACATTGCTCTGCGTTTCACTATACACCTTAGACAGAGTGACTACAATTAGGCAGCAGACATTGAAACTGCCTCCATTAAAATGAAAGAAAAAAACAGAACACTTAACTTTTAAAGGCAAACAGTAGTATGCAATTTTTATGAAGAACCCTAATACAGAAAATGAGAGCAGACTACCTTGAGCTTAATCTCACCTCTGCCCCCTGTTCGACCCTGCACAGAGACATTGAACTATGGCCGCCTGCCAAAACGATTGTAGTACTATTAAAAGCGGATGTTTCACATAAAATGTTCGTGTGTGTCTGTGCAGGGTCCGGTACAAAATATATTACAATGTTTATTAACAAGGAGTTCTAGTATTAAGATTCCAGTTTTCATAAAAATGCGGTTTTCTGAAGTCTTTTGACACTCTTGCTTACCCCCTGAAACCAACAAATCTAAATATTTTGCTTTTTCAATAATGGCGTTTGTAATATCAATACAGAGGCGTATTATAGTTAGTCTTAAATGCCAATAAAGATTATCCATTATTGTTGAACTTGATCTCTAATAGGTCATAAATAACTATCCAAAAACATTCGAATTTCCAGATGTCTTTTGTAAAACTGGAAGAAAATTAACAGCAAGCCTTCACCCACTGAATCTCAGGCTTGTAAAATGAGATTTTATGTAGCCCAGAGATTAAGATAAGGCACGCAAGGATTAACGATTATCTATTGCTGCTTAATCCGGAAAATATCAGAAGTGACAGGACTGAGAAACGATCGACCCTTCCAATAGTGAAGTTACCTGATGTGAGAAAAGAAAACCTTACAATTCTTTTTTTTTTGTTTTTTTTTTCCACCAATTCACCACAGGTACACTTTATGTAACCTGTATAAAACACACAATTTTTTTTGAGCAACCACTTACCCTAAATCCGTATTTTATGAAGTGCCTTTACTTTTCAGCAGTCCTACATCAAAGCCCCCCAAAATGGATAAATAATAATTCCCTGTGTTTAGTTACGTAGTCTTCCGGTAAATGAATCATAATTAAGTACAGAGAAATACTGATTTTTTTTCTTGTTATTTTTCGGTAACGAGCATATGAACGATAGTTATCAGAAATTAGTCGGTATCACAAAATAAATAATCAGTGACTCAAAGACCGTAACATTATTTTTTTGTACCATTAAACCGAATTCATAATTCATTCATAAATTCTGGCTACGCAGAATAGGCTATAAGTCGTGTATATAGTACAAAAATTCGGTAAAAGTTAAAAGTAAAACTTACTCTATGTACAATACACAATGAGAGAGTCAATATAAATAATACATCAAAATCCTAAATTAAATCCATTACAAAACAATTCATAGGAGAAATATATGAATTCCCCGTATGCACGAGGGAGACGTTATCCTTTAAATAACAATAAACTGAAAATTCATGGGCATGGGTAATAAAACTGAATAAGCGTTATCTGGATAACTGGAAGCAAGATATGTAACCGCAGGCAAAATATACATGTAGTCTGTATGTCTATGTCTAAATGTCGCCGCTCATATTAAGGGTGAAGATTATTTCAAATCAAGGTCAATATCATGTCGGAACAGTATATTGAGATTTAACCAGTTTACTTCGTAGTGGAATTAGACATTTAGACCTCATTTTACAGCATCGCTAAATACGTTCCAACCAAATGAAATTATTCTTATATTAAAATGAAACTTCGGATTGTTCTCAGTACTTTTACAGGGAATCATGTAGGCCTATATGTATTGAGCATAGCGAGGATTTCATAGTAGCTTTAACTCAAACTTACATCCAGTTGCTTTTCGCGCAACCTTTTGTTTCTTTTCCTAGTAAACGTTCTGTCGCATTTTCATTATGTCACGTCAGGTCAAGTCAGATTTATTATCCCACCAGGGAAATTTAAGTTGCAGCCAGGTATTCAAAAAGGAATACATCAAATAAATAAATGAATACAACATTAAAACAGATACCAACATAGAGACAATGACTAATACATAATACAAACAGATCATCCACAAAACCATAACACAGGCCAATATACAGTACGCCCAGTGCAAGATTACTACATGGAGTACATGGATATTTCGTTAAGTATTATAAATCAATAATAATGATTTCGCGAGGTGTGTTTTTGAGTAAATGTTGGCTAGATATCACGTTGCACCGCTTAGATGAACTCCTCAAAATAATTACCGTCAATTTAAAAAAGCATTACCCAGAAATGAAGAGAATATTCTCCGGCAATATTTTGCAACATATTGCGAAATATTGTGTATGTGTGTGTTTTATATAATACATAATAATTAAGCATATAGCAAAAACGCATGCGGCCTGTAGACGTGTTGTTTAAGGAATGTTAATTAGGTCCTGAGATCGTATAACATTTGCTTGTTGCACTCCTGCGTGCACTGTTTACAGATATGCCACTATAAGTCTTGAATTCACCCCTGCCTAATTTCTTTAGCCTATATTATTACTGTTAAACGATATTTCGCGATAATCTTTTCTAGTGCATTCACAATCCTGTTCAAATTTGTACAGGTTAACATACATTTTATATGTATTAGTTATAAATAATGTAATGTACAATAATGAAGTGTACCTAAAATACTTTACAACTGAGGAGTGATCCAAAAAAATGTTGGTTTCATTTCAGGTTGTAATTTCTGTCTGAGGACAAGAACAATAATTCTGCTTTATATGACAAAGCAAAATCTGATTGTTTTAGACGTTATTATATTCCATCTTGGTGGTTATACTAGTACCATTACCAGATAACATGCTTCACTTCATAATATAATAGGTAGGTACATATGTTGTCCAAGCAATGCAAAGTGACTAATCATGCAAGTACCACAAATAATTAGCCTAAAGTTTCTTGCACCTTTTTACTGCTGTTGTGTCATGAATCCCATTGTCCTTTCCCGCAATCAGATAAATCAGCATCAGTTTGTGTGAAAACCCAATTCCTACAAACCAAGGCCGCCAGCCCTGCCTCATATCCAGTCCCAGACACCACAGATCCTTTCATGAAGTTGCTGACAATTTCGTAGGTTTCACCAAAAAAATTTGTGTGGCCCAGCCAAGTTTCATTGTGACCAATTCCTTCAGTGCTAAGTGTTTTGACTGCACAAATAACAGCCCTTAATAAGACTGATGCTAAATCCTATCCACTGCCCTGTAGGAGATGAGAATAAGGCAGAGGCTTGTGAAAATTGTCCACATTTGCTGTTTTCCAGGCTTTAGAATATCAAGTGTGAAGATGAATGGATATCGTCAGCCACGTTACAAAAGCCTTAGATAAATGTTTAATTCCACTAAAACATGAATCAGAACTGAAACAAAACCAGAACACGACACGGGCTCAAAAGCAGGTCCAGAAAACAGTGGAATAAAATCAGTAGGCCTATTTAAAATTTCTATAAAATGCATCTAAATATTAAATGAGGGAGATGTATAATACAAAATGAGGTATGTATTTTCTTCCCCAGCATGAATAAGTTTTTTTGAACTTTTCTGAACTGTTATTGGTAATGTTACAAAACTGTGCATATAAATATCATACCTCCCACTAAAATGACGTCAATTCCTGCTGCATAATTAAATGCCAATTGTGCGTTTGTGTTTACATGAAATTACAGCCGCTGGTTAAAAAATACACCAAAATAAAAAACTATCTTCTTTAAAGTCTAATGAGTAAGAAAAGTTCACATTGGCAATCGATTCCAAATACAGAAATTATGCGCTGTTGTAGATGAAAGCGCCATGCACTAAGCAGAATGAAGAGAAGAACCATCCACGACCGGAATAAAATGCATTCTAGTACTTTCAGATATGTACAACCAACCATTGTGACTTATCATCTCGCGATATTACATAATGTGACTTGGTTACTAAGCAACCGCGACAGTCAATTTTGAGCAAAACTGGAAAGCTTTACAAAGCTTTGCGTCTCTGTGACGACGTTCTAATGAAATAGAAGAAATCGCTTTGCTCCATGACAAACATGTCTTATAGGCGATTCTTTGGTAAGACTACTCGAATTTCTAAAGATCAAGAATTTTACGACCTGAAACACAAAGCGGCTGAGTATTATAGGGTCAATGGAGTTCCGCAGAAGTTTGAAGCGGCACTGAACTCCATGTTTTTCGAAAAACCGGATGATGTTTACGGTTATTTGGTATGAAATACATTTTCATATTTACTCATTTGTCGGGAAACTAGAAGCTATTTAAAAAGTTGATAATTTTTGTTTCATTGGAAGATATGTATTTTCTACCTAACGAATAATTTCTTACCGGCTAATATTTAAAATATGTAGGCTCTATTTACTGGTGATATGATATTTGGGGGAAATCCTTCTGTTTGTATTCCTATTTACAGACAAGGTATAATTAGAAAAGCAAAAAGCAGGAAGTACCTTCAGATGAATCCAGTACTGTAATTCTGACGTGCTGTTTGATTTTGGGAGCCTTATTTTACGTTATCATCGTTAATAAAACATTTAGTTTCATTCAGTCAACTTCATTTATAGCAATATTTACTTTAATATTAAACTCTGCACAACTCCTAAGAAATATTAAAGCTGAAACATTAACCTCAGTGCTCTGATGCCCAATAGTAATTGCAAATTTAGGCACTCATTTGCTCAATGCTATAAGAACACATCTTGTAACTGTGTTTAGATTACTGTTATATGAATTTCTCCATTTTCTCCAGGCAAACTATTTTTCAAGACTCTCAACACGACCAGTGATAAGCAAGCTAAAAGGAAGCAAAGTGTATGATGGAAAGGGTCAGCTAACGGTTCAAACAGAAGTCTTGTGCACCATCAGAAATGAAGAAAAGGTAATAGCCACTCTTATGTTTGCAGTTTTATATGCCATGGATATTGAATAGGGGATCTCAATAAACTTTTACAAATATCGGAAAATGGAGAAACGCACAAAACTATGCAGGATTTCAGTTATTCAGCTTAAATATTAAAGCAAATGAGTCCATGAACTAAAAACAAGGACAGAAAGCAAGAAGTGATAAAACAACTTAATTTCATCGCCTTTAAGTGTAGGATATAACACTACGCTGAGCTGTTGAGTCAAACAAGATTATATAATATAGGATTTTTCCAGGACATCTATAGCAATCAGTGAAACCGGGAAGAAAGTGACAACGATGCAAACTCTCGGGTTTTTGTGAAATATGTTGCCGAAAGGCCATGACAGCAAAAGGGGATGAGAAAACGCAACAACACCTCGGTAGAGGGGAAAACGCACACTGCCATCACACCACAAGCATATCACAGTGAAGCCAAGGTCAGTTCACATCGTTAACGCTATGCCAGATTCTGAGTGTCATCATTTGAGAGCCACACGACGAGATGAACGGTGAGTCCGACTGGCACATCTGATAGTAATGTACAGTGACAGAGAACATATAGACAAGCAAGGAATGTAACATGACTGAATATTAACCCAGAAACTCCACCCTCTAACCATACCGTCGGACAGCAGTAAAGCCACCATCTCATCATTGTCAGTGAGCTCCAGTCTGCCTCAGGCGCCGGTGGAGAGTACAGAGCTACAGTTCAGCCAGCCACCCCTCAAGGACTCAGTGTTCTGTGTGCACCGCTGGTTTTAATGTTTGAAAGTGATTATATTCATGTTTATAGGCATTTAATCAGAATCAGAATCCATCACAAGTAAAGTAAAAATAGGAAAATATAATGGTTATTTTAGTGCTGTATATCAAATGTTTATACCATGGTTATTTAGTCCACTTATATCTGTCTGTTTCCTGCTCCAACAGAACACACCCAAGTGGAGATAAAAATTATATGCCAAGCGCACACTTCCTTGAGACCAGTGCATAGTCCTGTACAATGATGAGCCAAAGTATTACAACCACCTTGTCATGAAGCAAATAGTATTGATTATCTAGTAAAAATGATGCATGTCACAGTCTGGGCCAGGGTTCTCCAATTTCAGTCCTCGAGGGTCAGAATCCAACACAGTCTGCAGATTTTCCTGTTCAAATGCACCTACTAAACCTGGTACAATGTCACATATGGGTTAAATGTAGAGAACACATTTCGTTGTTGTGCACTGTGTGCCGTGGTGTGTCAACAATGACAACTAATCACATTTCAATCACAACCAATCACCAGTTTCTTCACTTCACTTGAATTAGCTGATCTGGATGTGTTTGAGCAGGAAAATATGCAACTTGTGTTGGATTCTAGCCCTCCTGGACCAGAATTGGAGAATTCTGGTTTGGGGTATATAGACTGTAATCTAACATTCACTTCTTGTAGTTGTCATGTTGAGTACAGAATAAATGGGCATGGATAAAATATGACATTACTATTACTTTTCTAAAATAGTTTGTCGTATTCTGAGTTTGTAGCATTTTCCAATACGGTGATTGTTTTGTTGGCCATTTGCATGACCGATTGACAATGAGCACGTTTCCAACTCCCACTCTGAAGTACTGAAATACCAAAAAGTATCCTAGTTGTTTTGGTACTGGTACCAGAACTCAGTGGAAAAAGGAAAGTACATGATGCAGTGGAAAAGTGCCCTTAGACCAAGGCTGAACCATCATGACCAAATGACTTAGTCAGAGGATGTCCAAAATGATGAGGCTTGTGTAGTGCTCACAATCAGCTGTGGTGAGTACCTACACAGAGTGGTCCAATAAAAGAAAAAGCACTATCAGCAGGGTGTTGTATGGCCAGGACTTGTTGATGTAGCATGTGAATGAAGGCTGTTCCATGTGACACGAACCAGCAGATGAGCTACTGTGGCATAAATGGCAGATCATTTTGATGATGGTCATGAGAGTAACGTGTTATGACACAAAGGGCATTCAGCCCTGTTGTGAATGGGTTAAATAGCCGCAGACTAGTCAGAGTGCCCATGCTGACTCCTGTTCACTATGAAATGCACATACAATGTAAGCGTCAAAACTAGACTTAGATCAATGGAAAACAGGACAAACAGGCTGGGTATGTGTCAAGCATCAGTGGGATGTGTTTGACCGACAAGTCTGATCAATGACGGCGTAGCCACATATGCTGCTGGGCTCCATGAAACATGCTGACATGTTGACTGTTAGCTTATTGTTTAATATATCCCATACCTTGACATGCACTGTTTTTATGAGATGGGGGTGTTTTTTCTCATCTATGTATAGACTGTACAATATTAAGATGCAGTCTTCACATGTCTCCAAAGTTGTAATACTTCACTTTATATTTTGACATTAGAGAATTTGCTCTGCAGTTACCTCCAGCGAGTGCAACCTCACCATTAATGGAAGTGATAAGAGGGAGGATTGTGTGACGGCTGCACTCCACTGGATCGATGAAGCATTAAGCACAATGCTAAGGGGCTTTGATCCGGCTGACCAAACAGCAGTGGATAAACTACTCAGGTAATACATGTGTTTTATATATTTGGTACTTTGGGTACTATAGCTGTTGGCACTGGTCTTGACCTGAAGTCAGTGGAAAGGGAAAGTATCAAAAGTGTCATACCAAAAGTATGGTACCTGATGCAGTGGAAAAGTGCCCTTAGACCAAGGCTGAACCATTATGAGCAGATATCTTAGTTAGAGGATCTCCTAAATGGTAAGTCTTGTGTATCTGCCAACAGGGTGCTGCATGGCCGGGGTGTGTGTATGTGGCGTGTATGTATATGTACAGGGATTGACATGACCTTACCAACTACACTGATACTCAGTCATTATGTAGAGAAATGTAGAAGACACAAATTATGAGATTTAAGGTCTCTGGGCGTCCTGATCAGAGAGATGCGAGCCTCTTAGCAGATTTGTGGCTTATACTGCTCAGTCCCATTACAGTTAGTTACACAGCTATATTTCTGAAAACAGTGTTGGATTCTGTGCCAGTCAATATGAGATCTGATTTATTTCTTCTCTCTACAAGATGCATAGTCATCAAATCACTGTGCCTACAAAAAGCAGTGGTCACATCAACAGGTTTGCATAATTCAGAAAATATTACGATTCGATTCGATTTCAGTTCTCGGGCTCAGTAGTCAATTCAAAATCGATTCTCGATTCAATACATGCATCGATTTGATTCCAGATTGCTATTTTGAGTTACTTCTCCCATTTGACTGTTGTACATACTATTAAAGTGAAGAACAAACACCTGTAACCAAATGTAGTTTACTACTACTCAGTGCCAACCTTGAGTAAAAGTTATTATTTTTTCTATAATCCACAAACACATCAAACAAAAATTGCCGCAACATTAGTATGGTGTCATATCAATGTCAAATATCCCACTCACTAGCGCAAATATGAAACTTGTGAGTAATGAACAAATCGTTATTTTCAGTGAATCGGTTGAACCGGTTTTCACATCTATAGGAACTGAACTTTCTGTTGATAATTGACACATTAACATACAAAAACAGCCTTTTAAAATGCACTTATATTTGCTCTTCATAGACTCAGTCATGTTGCCTTCAGTGCCCTTCCACATAATCCTATGTGTTTGTGCTCTTACTGCCTTGAAGTCCTACTAAGATGATCTGACTAGGGAGTTGGCAAATTGTAATTACGACATGACACGTATTCAAATGCTTAAATTGGAGCAAAATGGAAGTTATAACAAAGTTACTTTTTGTTTTCATTCCTCAGAAGCCAAAACGCATTTGTAACATTAATTGACCATGAAGTGTGACACCATACATTTGGCTGTGATGTGCAGTAACTAGTGGGTTGACTTTTGAAATGTGAACTGAACCGGGTACACGGTACTTCCTAAATTCACAGAGTATTTATATTTAACCTAAGCTGTTAATAGTCTTTGGAAACATTGCAGCTACAGTCCAAGCAATGTTTGTAGTGTTTTCCAAATACTTCACCACTTCAGCTCTTTCTTCCCCTCGAGGTTATAATATCCAAAATGTGCTGAAACTCTTGCCTTCAATGAAGATGGGGCAGGTTGAGTTATTTTTTTCCTTTCTGTTTTCCATTGCTCATGGACAGTCACTCCAATGCACACACTACACTGTCTTCATTCTCATGCAAAGAACGGGTATCTGGGCGGAAACCTACACGGCACCATCTATAGGATTGGCGAGCTAAACTTATTAGGAAAATATGTAAACCAATGCTGTTACAAGACTGAAAAATATTAAGTGATTTTTGGAATTTATAAATCAATTTTTAATCGGTATATGTAGAATTGCGATTCTAATGTGAATTGATTTTTTGCCTACCCCTTCATATCAATATCCTGCAAGGTCCTTGTATGTCCAGTGCCACCAAAGTAGCAGTTCTATATTTGCTATAGATGCAGCGTTTCTATCTTCCTTCAGTCTACCGGGGAACAGGGGCTAAAGAAATTCCCAAATAAAACTGTGGTCACCCCACCATTGCATGTTCTCCTTTTTATGTCAGCCAGGTTTCCTACATGCACTTATCACAAACATTCATGCTGATAATTCCTAAAATTCTTCCCTTCCAATCAGCCTGAACATTGTGGACATTTTTTAGATCTCATTCTAGTAAAGTTGTAGTACAGAACTAGAAGACAAATAACTTGTATTTGTCATAAATATGAACAAACATTTTTGATGTCTGAGAAACGGATGGGTTTTGTTTGGTGACGCAAAGGCTCAGCAGCTAACACTGTAGCCTCACACCTTCAGGGGTACAGGCTGCTATTCCTGCGTGTTGCCTGTTCTCCCTGTGTTTAAACAGGTTAATAGGCGAATTTGTTGACTCATTTGGTATATGTTATTTCTGATAGCTCTGGTGCTTTTTGCATAAAATCAAATATATGTTTTTTACAGTGACTTTTTTAAGGAACGCTTCCTTGAATATCAGGAAAGGCAGAGCAGAGAAACTGAGGAAAAGCAAGCTGCGGAACCTATGTCTGAACCAGCCCCTCCCCCAGTGACTCCAGGACACAGAAAGGCAGGGCATAAAGGTAGATGTTGTGGTGTCCACATTCTTTAATGGTAATTTTACATCATACATTAATTAATTGTTGTTGACTGAAACTACCAAGCTGCCACTGAAATACATGTTCAGGTAGCCATACCAAAAAAGGTAGGTCATTTTGAGTTGGCTTTAGACCTGATGTCCAAAATCTCTTGTAAGCTCCAGGCAAGAACAACAATTACTAGATAAATTGGATCTGACAACTATTTATAAAGCCTATTTAAAAAATAAACGTTAATAGTTTGTACTGAGACCAAAATGTAGAAACAATTTTGAAAGAACTGAAAAAACAGGCTGCTGTCATATCAGTGGTCTCCTATGGTAATATATTGGAAATATATTGTCTTCTGTATACAAGCAATTCTGTACCAATTGAGGGGAATGTCATAATGAATAGGCTATGCCTGATAACAGGGAAAAAGAGTAACACCACAGAGAAGCTCCTCCCACCTGCAGAACCGCAGGTACCCATCATCCCTGGCAGCATGGCTATCGGTTCTGTATCCCTGGCAATAGCCAAGGCTGCGGCCCAGTTAAACAGTGTGCCACTCTATCAGCACATCAGATCACTGCATCCCCAACAGGTCTGTGCATCCTCATTTTATCAGTCTGAATGTGAATTCAAAGGCACCTAATATCTCAGTGATTAACATACAGTAAGCTGTAAAGAATCTTTATTTAGGTCATTTGCAGACAATAACTGTATAAGAAAGAGTTTGTTGTACAAGTCTAACGTGAGAGTGAATTTTAAGGTATTTCATATCATATAGTACTTGGGTCTTGGATTACTTGATACAACATTGCCATATCCATCCATCCATCCATCCAGTACAAGGTCATGGTGTATATTGCTATATGTAATATTGAAATATAACTTGGTTCTCTGAAGATTTATCCATTCAGCAGTTTTCATTGTGGTCACAATTATGTAACATTAGACTGATAGGCATTTAAAGAGTTATGGGGCCCTATCATAGAAAAAGAGTACAATATTATGGACACATGGGTATTTTTAGTATCACAGCTAATAGTAAATACACATTTCTCTGCCATGCCTTACCTAACCTGAATGCTAGATGAAACTATAGCAGTAAATGCACTGCTTTGATGCAACAGTTCAATGCCCATCTTTGTTTTCAGAGGGGTCTGGGAAATGTCGAGATGCCATTGCCTATGGTAACCCTGCTCCACTGTGGCAAAGCATCTCCAGGGAAGCTGAACCTGATAGAGGAGCTCATTGTTATCCCAACAGCAACACAAAGTGTCAGACAAGTACAGTCACTTACCTTCAATTCACCTATATTTTGCATTCAGATTTCCCACAAATTAGGAGAACAATTATTCCATATTATTCATAAGAGCTGAAGAATGTAACCGTATTTGACAGTAAAATAAATCATACATTTCTCTAATGTGATACATGACCTGCTTTACAGATTGTTGCAATGGTCCTTGAGCTTCAAAAAGAGATTACAAAGATACTGAATACAGCCTCAAAGACAGGGGTAAGAGAAATTGTGGAGACATTTACTTACATGTACATTTTTTGTGTATTTATCATATAAATAGTCTATCAGAAGTACCTTTGGAGTCATTTTCTGAATTATTATAAACTGGATTTAGACATTTTATCCTTATCTGTACCTTTCATTTTCTGCACACAAACAAAATACTGTAGGAGTGCGAAATTTAAATATTAATATAGTGTTTTGGTTTATTTAGTACAAATTCAGTTGAAAAATTCACACAATACCTTCCTTGACTGTAATTTTACAAGTGTCGGGTTCCAGTTCTTGTTCCAATGCAAAATAGTCAAGTACTGAATCTACAACAAAACATAATAGGCCAGTCAACACTGTCCAGGAAAAAGGGAACTTCCAAAATGAATGTGTTCAAAGTGACAGCTCCTGCTCTTTCCCCTCATTTTCAGCCTGTGTTGAATACAGTGTCAGACATGGGGGCAATGGTGGTAGGATATGACCTGCCTGAACAGCCTTTAGACCTACTGACAGAGGCAGCCAATAACCTTGGCTTGACACTGGGAGACGATATACATTTCGCAATCAACTGCGCTGCTCATGAATTAATGGACTATGTAAGTACAGGTGGCATGAGCATTTGCAAGAATGTAGCAGTGTAAAACAAACAATATCTAATGTATTTCATTCACTTTTCACTATGACACCAGGTTTACCTTTAGTTTTGATACATCATATTTATTTATTTGGCTTAATGTGGGATTATGTTGTTTTTTTCCCTGATACAAATGCAGCAAAAAGGTAAATATGATGTTGTCAGCGGCAGTGCAAAGACTCCTGATGAGCTAGTGGACATATACAAGAATCTGACGTGCAGATACCCCGCACTTATCGCTCTGATAGATCCCTTGCGAAAGAAGGTAAAACAATGGTGACTGTAATTTACCCGCACGATGTGTGATGGATTATTCCCATTAGCCTTCTGTGAATGCTAAATTACACTGTATCAGAAAAGCTGTTTTCAAGAGTTCTCATTGGAATATAGCTGTTAATATCTTAGAAATCAACTTTATTTCTTACAGTAGATTTGTTGAGTCAAGCAGACTTCAAATAAGTGATTAACCAATTAAAATGAAGAGTCTGATGATCGGTGGTGCAAAGGTCTGAAATGCTGTAAAATGACATAAAAGCTGGGAGCTGATAAACCCTCATTACCATATAAACACTAAAGGGAAACTGGAGATGCATATTATGTTGTTTTGATTATCTTGGAAGGCCATATTCCTCTTTTAAAAGCAAAAAGATTTGTTGTTTTTAAAATATTATTCCAATTTTGAATATTTGCAGGAAGTGGTATAAAAGTCACCAACAAGCTCTCAAAATGGCTCTTGCAGATCTGTCATGATACTGTTATGTTTCCATCCAGTGTGACAGTTACTGATGAGTGTTGCTTCTGTACTTCTGAAACACTTTTGTTCATGAGGGTACCACTATTTTCCACTTAGGTATCATCACGGAAATGATCTGTCTTTACTGATATTTTTCAATATCTTAAAGCTGCATTACATGAGAATAACTAACAACAGACATTCCACCAGAGAAGTGAATGAGGGACAGCCTGGGGTGGGGTGGGTGAGGGGTACTGGGTAAGCTTGGGTGTTATTATGGCAATATCGTATACTGTGTTATTTTCATTCGTAAATACCCCCGGTAAATCCGCTATATGCACATTGGGGGTGCTGACGTATTTCCAGTAAAATGTCAGCCAGCTAAATCAAATCCACTGTCAATACTATTGTTCTGTTTTCATCAAAAAATTATCAGAAAAATATTTGTGTCAAATAACTTTAAGCAATTCACAGCCCTGTCCAGTTGGTGGCGAGTGTACATATTAATGTTATGACAGCTGAGTGTCTGAAGTTTTTTTAAAAAGCCCAATAATTGTGATGGAGGTGACAATCTAAGTTAAAAAAAAAAAATAAAAAAAAAAATAAGGGATTGATGCGATGGAGGATCCCCCTGGTGGGGGATGAGTTGCTGCTCCAAGCAGAGGAATTTAAGTGTCTTGTGGTCTTGTTCACAAATGAGGGGAAAAAGGATTTAGAAGACTGACTGACGGATCAGTGTAGTGTCTACAGTAATGCGGACGCTATACCATTCTTTTGTGGCGAAGAGGAACCAGAGCTGGAGGGCAAAGCTTTCGATCTGCCAATCAATCTGTGTTCCTACCCTCACCTATGGTCATGAGCTCTGGGTAGTGACTGAAAGAATGAGATCACAGATACAAGTGCCAGAAATGAGTTTCCTCCGCAGGGTATCTGGGCTCAGCTTTAGAGATTGGGTGAGGAGCTAGGCCATTTGAGAGGGGCTCAAAGTAGACATCGAAAGGAGCCAGTTGAGATGGTTAAGGCATTTGTTTAGGATGCCTCCACCTCCAGTTCCTTGCCAAGGTTGTTTCGGGTATGTTCAATCAGGAGGGGGTCCCAGGACAGGCCCAGGGCATGTTGGAGAGAAACATCTTGGTATTTCCCTGGTGGAGCTGGTGCAGGTGGCTGTAGAGAGGGAGGTCTGGGCATCCCTGCTTAGACTGCTGCTCCAGTGACCTGACCCCAGATAACAGAAAATGGATGGGTGGATAAAGCATGAAACAAAGCAAACTCCCAGATATTTCAGGCATTTTCAGGTCCTGAAAAGGAGGACGTTTGGTCACCCTAGGATAACAAGAAAGTCTAATGAAGTCTCTGCTTCAAACATATAATTTGAATCCCTTCTTTTTAGTTTCAGAAGTATGGCAAGATGCTTGAATAATGCAACTAATGTCATTAACCATAAGTCTGGGTATTTCTTGAAGCAACCGAGTGAACAAAGCCATAGTCAATCAGTTGTTAAGTATAATGTAGGACTTCCAGAAGTAAAACAGCTGGCTGACTTGGAATGCAGAAGCAAGTGTGCATATAGTGGATTTTATTGGGAAATGCTAGTGTTGTACCCCTCAATAAGCCTCTCCCCAGGTAACGATGGAGTTACATTCCGATGAACTTATCGTAAAAGGCAAAAATAAAGTAAGGTGAAAATGCATTTTAATACAGTACACCTAACCTAAAAAACATCATAGCCAAGCCTAGCCTAGCTTAAAAACAGCATTAGAACACTTACTTTAGCCTAATGTTGGGAAACATCATTAACACAAAGCATATTTTATAATAAAATGTTGAATATCTCATGTAATTTATTGAATAATATCTTAGAAAAACATATATACATCGTATAGCTGAAATATCACAGGGAGCATCTGTATCTGTAAGTAGACTTTTGCCTTTATATTATTAAAATCCCATCACTTTATACCGTGGTATTATTTGTGAATGTTATGACATTAAAAATTAGATTCCACCCAAACCCAATGCTGGATGAAGGTTGCAACAGTAAAATTTCTTATGTGCTAGTTTTACTGCCTTTGAATAGTGGAACAACAGATTTCTGGGACATTGTAAACCATTCACAGGTGTCAGGGAGCTGTCTTCCCAAAACCTCTGGGAGAGGTAGGATGTCTGTAATGACCTTCTGGGTTGAGTAAGCAGGCCTGTCTAGCAAAGCCTGGCTAGTGTTTCTTCAGTGTCAGTGTTTTTTTCATTATTGACAATCGCAGTAACGTTGACACAGTGTTAACATTATGGTTTCTTAATGTTTCTACATTTTTAAATTAATTTAATAATAATAAATGTGTGCTTCCTGCATACCCTGCTCATCTGTTGTCATGTTTTGTGTGCGCCCACTGCTGGTTCGCGCTTGTGATCTCCCAGATAAAAGAGCTCCAGGTCGAGCTATGCTGGAGACATGGACTGCAGAGCACAGACAGAGATTCTCAGTTGCAAATTCTTTCATAATTCACAAAGTACAAAAACATATATTTTAAATAATTGCTTAAGAAAATGTGTTGATTGTTATTTTTTAAGTGACCTAGTGGATCTTGTGATTTTGAATTTTCGTTCACAATCTTCCTTAGGATCACGAACAATGGAAGTCACTGTGCAGAGCACTAAGACCCACATGCCACCTGCTCTGTGACACTACATTCAGACCCACAACTGCCCTTTTAACAGAGGGTACACTGTCCACACCAGGGGTCAGAGGTTATATCCTGAAGCAGACTAATCAGACGACCGTCACTGACCTAATTCAGGTCACTCAGCAGCTAGAAGGTATGGGACTACTCAATGATTAAGTGTACAGTGTTTCTGGTAAATCTAATTATTGGGTAGTTGTCATTTTAGTATGTACAGCACAATATGTTAGTAGTGTGGTATATACACTACCGGTCAAAGGTTTTTGCATACACTGAGATTTACATTTGCATGTTACATTTACTAAAAATATACTCTATTCTTTGCTAACATACATTTACAGTATGTTCACCATTTGAGTACCTTTATTAGCAAGAAAATGTCATATCTTCGATTCATCAAATTAACCTCCTTTAGTAGTTATAACAGCAGGGAAAATTTGAGACATTCATTCTGCATGGGACATTAAATAATTGCTGTTTCATGGGACAAAACAGATAACTAGTGCAGCCTAGAATTTGACCATGCCATCACCACAGAACCAGTTAATAGTATGTCAGACACTAACTCAACTTTCCAGTGTTTAAGAATAAAAATCTGATGTTTATTAAATTAATGAAAAAGTAGTAAAAACCTGACTGGCTGTGTTTGACTGGTAGTGTATGTGATAGACGTAAAACTGACTTTCGTCCTTTGATTATTATCCCTGCTGCATCTTGATGACCTGCCTGATGCAGATTACAAACATCTAGGGACTCACAAGTGTTATATTATGTGACAGATGCCCCCATGCATAGATGTAGTGGACTTTACTGTACAGCACAGGACATAAAGGAATGCACTCACTGGCTTCACAGTCTGCTGTACCAACATTCTTACTTTCTTTGCCTTTTGAAAAAAATAAGATGATTGAACTTACTGCATATTTTTAGGGTTCAACGGATCAAAGTAAAAGGAAATTAAACTGTTTAGCAGGAACATTTAGATCAGGTCATTTAGGATCACATCAGTCAAATCAGCACACATCACACAATCCCTGAAAAGTTTTATGCAATTTATGATAAAAAATACCCTTATCCTATATTGTTTTAAGCTTCTGCTAAAAGTACTTTGATATTTAAATATCTTTTATATTTGACCTCTCAAAAACTGATACACAAAAGGCGCAATTTTGTATATAGATGACGAGTTAGATGACCACGTTACAAAATGTGTATGTGACAAAAGTTGTAGATGTGCTGCCCATTGTTTTGGGTGTGGTAAATGCTTCTCAGCATGAGTAAATGGTGTCTGGCATTGCTGTATGTACTCCACACTCATAATGACTGGGCAGTCAGACAAGTGACTGACAGAAGAATTCCTGGTTTCTGTGCATTAGGTACAGTGACCATATTTGGAACAACAAGTGGAGAACCATGCTGTGACACTTTATCAGACCTGGTAAGAGCCCATCAAATGCCCTAGTAGGATTTGAGTATGTTTGGAATATCTATGGAGGGAACATATTACGAAACGTGCAGAACAACAGAACAACCAGCCTAGTCAACTGGAACATTCATTGAAATATATATCATATAGGATTCTTAAGAACCAGAAATAAACTGCTTGAAAGAGGATCATAAAATTTGTTTATACCAGAAGGACTGCTGTTTATTGTACAATTCATGGAGGTTTTTCAAGATGTGATTCTCTGTGTCTGTAACAGTTTAAAAAAAGCATACTTTTACTTTGCTGTAGTATGTAAAGATAAAAGGTTTGTAATACCATTAGAGTATAGCTTGTAAACATTTGTAAAAACAGAAATGATGCTCCTTTTTTAATTTTGCAGATGCATGATGGATAAACGCAGGTTCTTTGTGGCAGTAAAAGCCCCTGTATTGTGTGTCTGTCCCTTCAGGCTGTAGGACTGGGTGTTAATTTTGTCAAACTGGGAGGTCTGAGTCGTGGAGAGAGGCTGACTAAATACAACCGGCTGATTTCTATAGAGGAGGAATTGTCCCAGCAGGGAATACTGGGTATGGCTTTTTCTGTGTCTGTCTTTTCAGTTTGCAGAAAAGCGAGTGGACAAAGCGCAGGGTGCAGAGATAGGAATTGGCCAGTTGCTGAGAATGCATCTCTTTTAGTCTATGAAAAGAACTCTGTGTCAGGAATCATAAGGAAAGGATCTGTCTGGATGCGCCTTGGCTCTCTTAATTGGCCACCTAATTACACATAAAAGGGCGAGGACACTGCACAAGCCCTGAAAAGGAAGTTCATCTTTATATAAAATAAAGGATGAACCTCTGCACTACAGCAAAGGCAGACGCGAGGCCTGTACTGCCCTGGAAGGGGAGCGTTTGCTAATTTGGGGTGTGTTCCACTATGATGGTCACTTGAGAGACTCTCGGCTTTCAAACATTACAGTCATAACACCCAACTGTATGACAGCACTTCACAAGGGTGCCGCTCCTAAGTCTTTTCAATGTCATTTTTTTTTCTTTTTTCTTTTTTTCCACAACAGGTTCAAGAGAGGTAACTGGTTTTCCCAATTCACTTGGAACATGAGAGCAGGACAATCTACCAAACACTCAACAAATTTCACATTGTTCATGTATGGTTAGACAGTTGCCTGATAACTAAAATTATCTGTCACTGTTAAAGTAATTCCAATATTTACACCTGCAGCAATTTTATATGCGCTTCATACAAGTAAAAATAAAGTTACTGTTAGAAACACAATCTAGTACTGTATTTTCAAAAAGTAGAACTTAATGGAAACAATACAAAGTAAAAACCAAATCAATAGTGGTATATTAAAAATGTATACTGTACAATACAGCACATTCTAAAAACAAAAATGAGTCAATTACGCATTTAAATCACATAAAAATCATCTGTTTTACATGGAATAATATAAGAAATTAGCTACATTTCATTATTTCCATCATATCGGCGAATCCAGTGTCTGTGGCGAGACCCATGAGTAAATGGTATCATGGCTGCTGCGGGATCTGGCTTATCGCTCTCGGCTTGGCCAGCCATTGTTTTTTTTCCCCACCTTCGGGTATGTCTGTTTACTTGCTGTCCTTTTCCACGTGAACTGTGTGCTGCAGCAGGAGTGAAGTGGTTCCTGCTGCTGGAAAAATGCGGTTTGATATGTAAAAGAAGCTTTCCATTTGGTTGTAATTCACAGCATAAACAGAATAACTGTTATTGGAATAATTATCCAATTAACACAAATATTAGTGAACATTTACAGTATGTAAACATTGCATATATAGCCAATGTAGTATTATAATACTTCTATTCGCTGTGAAGGTACGTGTATGGCACATGTAAACAGATTTTGTCATAATAATTAAATTTTCAGATAATTAATAAATGCTACTACGCAATTACAGTCATGAAAACGACCATTACAGACCAGGCTAACAGCAGCTTTCTTGACTCTGTAGTAAGGATAATGTGAAAACTAGGGAGGATAAAGAGTGTTATTTCTCAAAGGATTCTGTGATTTCCAGATGAATCTGTTTGCTCTGTACCCAAGGACGACAACTTCCTGCACTTTTAAACAACATGGTAAAAATAACGTTTAGGTGTCCTTGGCTTCACTTTGCTAACTTAACAACTAAATTACAGAAAAGACAAACACAGCTTTAAAAAATGAAGAAAAAGCAACTCTTTACATATAAACATCAATGTGTACAAATAATATTTAAATATTAATGATTACTTCAAAAATAACTTATGAAGAATTTGATAATCCTAGTTATTTAAATAAAATATATAGTTACCTTCATATTAATCTGATTTTTTTGTTTAATGTATTTTATTATATTGGTCACATAAGTGTCACATAACAGTTAAACAAGTATTTACATTCACCAAATAAATAGAGGTGTACATCCTGCAATTGGTGTGGTAAGATGGGGAACCCTGCATGCGGATTAATCACAACTCCTCAACATTTTAAATAAAACAAAAAGTTGCAATTCTGTCACAGCTTATCAGCTACAGAAATCTGAATTAATACTGAAAATGTTATTTAAACACTACAATGTTTAATTTGTTTTGTGATGCTTCTCAGTGTGAGAGGTTGGGGAAGGAAAAAATAGGCCTTGATAATTAGACTACAGGAAATAAAAGCTGGTTTCTTGTAGTTCTGTGAGCGTGGAGGACACAGCGCTGGTGGTCTGCATACTGCGCACTTTCGCCAGTGCTGTGGCTGCAGGGATGCGTCGCCTTTTCACTGACCCAACATTCAGCCGTCTCTCACCGAAACAAGATTCCCCCAAATAACGGAAAGGGTCACTCGTGGCATTGTGCGTTACCACTGTGACACAAAGGTGTTACATAAAACTAGAAGAAAACATTTATTTGAATTTCAAAAACTCACAGAATTAATGAATGAAAGAGGAAAAACTACTTGGTGTGTGTCGTTATGAGTCATGCCTTTTAAAGGGCTTGTGTAAGCTCCTGCACTGGAATTCTGGGGCCATGCATGTGATGCAGGTAAAAAAAGGAAAAAAAAAAAGAATTTTCACTGGTGGTTGACTGTCTTACCTAATATCAATCTAACAGTGACAAAATAACTTTATTTTGTGTATTTAAAAAAAAAAAAAAAAAACTTATTTCATGCCCAGCCAATGCGGGAAGGCAGGTCACATATGAAAAAGGGGCAAGAGACTGGCAGCATGGAAGCTGAATCAGTGGTCTCATTGTGAGAAGCGTTTGGTAGCCCGGCACAATCCCGCTGTCCTGTTGCTACTCATGCCAAATAATTTAAAGGAAGCAATTATTTAGCGCCTTTTAAAGTAACAAAACCGCAATGGTCCTGAGTTACAGAATCCCAGCAGCCAGGCAGCATGTAGGAAAAGTCAGCATGCTGCCATCTGGAGGCACTCACAGGAGGAACTGAAAGAGTGAGTGCTACCGCTTAGCTTTCTGCCAGGGAAGGTGTGCCTTATTTGCACTTTCAAGGAAATTCTGAGTGTTTGACAGGATTCTTAAATCACGAATTTAAGCAGTTTAAGGCACAGCACCCATAAGAATTTGCCAATGGGGGGTGGGGTGGGGGCTGTGCTGGCTTGAGTTACACCCAGGGGACACCCAGCATTAAGCAGGCTGGATTAAGCAGCCTCCTCAAAGTGTAGCTTTGGCCTTTGGGACCCCCTTAATAAATACAATATAAACAAACATTTTACCTAAGCAAATCTGGTCATATGGATCACATTATATCTTTAACATGAAGCTTTTGTGTTATTGTAATGCTACAATTGCATCACTGAGGATTTAACTAGTCAAACCACCACCTGATGGTTTAACATAAAAGGCTGATAGAACATGCTAAATTCTCCAAAACATGTAACAACAAAAGCTATCAATAATAACTACTAAATGCTATTTGAAATAAACCAGTGAGAGCCAGTGCGAAACAGGATGGATGCTCTGTGGTCACCCACGCGTGTTCCCTGCTTGTCAGTGAATCCTGACTGAGGTAATGGCCCAGTCCACGCTGAAAACTCCAGGTTAACGCTCGTCAGCACCATCGCGGGCCGTCAGGTGGTCTGCCTGTGGGGAGCTCACTGATTGGGTTGCTGCCTGTCCCGTGATTGCATTACATACTGAGTGGCTCAGCAGGAGCCGCTCCAGTCTTATTGATTACAATAATTATTATTTCACCGTTGTGGCAACATAATTATGTCAGAATAAAGATGTGTTTGTGTATAAAACACAGGCACATTTGGGGGTGGACAAAATAATGGAAATACCCAACAGTATATTAATGTCAAGGCAGTGATAAGGAGTATGGTCATCGTTCAGCTTCAGAACAGCTTCAGTCTTCCTTGGAGTGCTTTCAAATGCTCCTGACCTGCTTATGGTAGCATACCAGACCATTCTTTATAAAGAACTGTCTCCAGTTCCCTGAGGTATGAAGGAGGTGCAGATCAGCATCTTGGTTCAGTGATGCTTAGATGTGCTGACTGAGGAGGCTGTTTGTCATGAAACTACTCTATGTTACGCAGTTGTCCTCACAGTTCTGTCATCATTTTTGAGGCTATATTTTCATGCTGTTTAGCTACTATCTAATTATCTATCTACTTTTATTCCTAATAAAATAATAATTTTAGTAGCCCCAAATATCGAGAAAGCAGAACAACAGAAAAGCTATGCACTAAGGTGTATGTTATAACACTGACAAATCTAAATAAAGTGAATCTTAATGCAATTAACAACAATGGCTCTACAGTAGTAAGAGGGTCTCATGGATAGCAAAAGGCACTCTGCCCAGTCCTGTTCTGTGTTGTTTGTCTTTGCCTTTAGCTGGTTTAATCTGGTTTAAGGTGACTGCCACACACCAGCACAGAGACGTTGTGGAAGTGTTGTCCAGAGCTAATGCTGTATAGCACGTTTAGCTTTCTAGCTCCCACAGGGAACCATCAATTGCGGTGCAGATGCACCGTCTGAGGGGAGGATAAGTTTGGAATGCAGAAACCCCCAATCAGTGGCTGAGGACCCTCCGCAGGCATGTCCTCGTCCCACTTCATTCCCACGCCTGGCAGAAACGACTCCCTGCTAGGCAATTACTCTGTTCGGAAAATAAATGAAATTACCCACAAAAACCACTAAATTAAGTGTTTTCTGCTTAAAAAATGTTTCCTAATTGCCTATCTTCATACATGGCTCTGCTAATGGTAATGGTGCAGCTCTTAAGCACAGGGGTGCTGGGCAGAGCATGTGGCAAAAAGGGCAAGAAAGATTGGTGCAGAGGAAGGGTGGCTGAGAGCCCGTCGCCCTCGCCTGGACCAGCAGAATTACAACAGTGGGTTAGTCAGCAGCCCCCGCAGCCCAGAGGCAAGGAATGGATGTCATTTAATCAGTGTCACTAGAGATGTCAAAATATGCAACAAGCACAGAAAGCACTTTGCTGGACTCGTATATAAACAAAATGTCTTTCCCATATGAAATGGTTGTTTAAATTTCCAACATGTTCAGTTAGCGCCATCTCAAAAATATCCTCACAAAAACCATAAAAATTTAAAAGTGTTAAAGTTTAGTTTGGAGGAAAATGTAGGTCTGGTCTAATTAAATAGATACGAGATGTTATTTTAAATGTTACAAACCAGAGATCAAACTCAGCAAAAAAAACTTTCAGGTGCCACCCCTCATTATTAATAATGCAAAGCCATGCTCTATAAATTTGCAGGCTGGAAGTAGATCACATTATCGACCCCTTCTCTGTGACAGAGAGTCCACCTGGAGGTCAGAGAGATGTGAGGTACAGCTGCCCTTTGCTGTAAATTCTGAACAAATCTCATATATCCTCACAGTGGAGGAATATAAGACAGGAAAGTCACATAGTTTGTGCTGGGTCTGACATCCATGCAAATCCCTCTCCTCTTTTACCATCCTTCATCTCCAAGACCATTGTTCACGTCAAATTGGTTGTGAAATAAATCTATTTAGGGACAAAAGTCTGAACTTCAGTGGCTTTTCCTGATTCATCCTCCTATTTCAGGGAAAGGTCTAATGAACATGCAGCTATTCAGAAACTACTTTGGCAAACACCGACAATGTTCCAAAAATGCTCTGTTGCCACCCCAAAACGTCCCCTTTAATCAGCACATCTGATTTCCAGCAGATGTCCACTCCGGAGCACCACTTACAAAACACCTCCATACGGCTGGTCAGGTGGGACGTGGCAAGAATTGAATTTCCTCTGCAATTTTCAGGGATTTAACCCCTTTGCCCTTAATGGTGCTCAGAGTGGAAATTGTGCCTTAACAACAAACTAAACTCAAAGCTTCAATTAGTGCACGTCACAATTCCATCCCGAGCCCGGTCCCCATCCAGCCTTTCTGCTCACCCTCACCTGAAAACAATGAAGTTACCCTCCAATTTACAGGGCGGAAACTCTAAACCGAACAGCCAGCTTCCCAGGAGAGACACTGTGGCATTGTGTGGATGCAGACTGATCCTGAATCCAGGTCCTCTGTAAGCTACTCCTGGATGGAGGGCTTAACCCCTGGGCTGGCAAGACAAGAGTTTAAAACCCAGTCATATATCAGCACCACACCCAGCACTCATCGCAGGTCCCTAGTTCCATTGGCACCAGATGGGGATATTCCAGCAAGCCACCAGATCCTATCATCTGTCTGTTTTTTTGAGATGACAAAAGTGTTTCATCATAGCCCTGAAAAACACATGGGTATCTGAAAGTCCAGTACACAAGCTGCCCCGGCCCCTTCACCTGGCACTGCAACATTGCAAACCTATCTATATAGCCAGACGTGTGCAAAAACTAGGTTGGCAGTGCAAACAGCAACAACAAAATAAATCTGCAGCAGCTAAAGGGTGGAAGAGCTGCATTTTAGCTGGCATAGCCTGCTGCCACTTCAGCTGGTGCTGCTGTTGACCTGCTGCTGGGTGTGTAGCAGGATAAGAGTACATATCCACTGTGGTAAAAACCTTTTAATATTTTTACGAAAAGGCAGCAGGCAGTGCTTAGGGGTGTCACATCACATCATACCACCTCCATACATCTCTATACATCTTCAAAGCTGGTGGTTTTGAAGAGCCTGTAGTGTTGCTCGTGTATGTAACACCTAGGTGGGGCTTCCGTAAGAAGGCATGTAAACATAAACAAGAAAGTGCAGGGAGGAGCAAACCCCACCAGAAAATGGCACAGCTCAGAGGGATGGATGGGATCCACTGTTGGTCCTCGAAGCAGGGTACCAAGGCAGGTGCACAAAGGAGGGTGAGTAGCGGCTCCAAAGTAACTCAGTGCTGTGTGGTACCTGCTTTAGCAGCTGGAAGAGGTCAAATGCACATCAGCAGTCTTGCATGATCTACATTTATTACAAGCAGCATAACAGTCACACATAAGCATGCTTTAGTCTCCCAAGAAGAAAAAGGGAACTATTTGTTCCGTTGGGCACAACCCACCAAAGCTGTCAGCTAAATGTGCGAAGCCCAGCCTTGAAAAACTGTCCCTCAACAAAAATATTATCAACCAGTCAAAGTCTTCTGGAACATTCCACATCATTACGGATAAGGCCCTAGCTCACACAGGCTACCACTCCATCCGGTGCAACTAGCACCGCTGTCTGGCCATGCTGAGGTCCCAGGCTCGATCCCTCAAGTTGCTATGTGTTGATTATATACATTCCAGAGTTTTTACTCAGACCCATCTAACACCAAACTTCCCACAATCCCCTGGCAGGGGGCTGTGGTAACCAGTGCAGGGAGAAACTATTGAAAACAGCACGTTTAGTGAAGTGATCCAAAACAAAGCACAGCTTGTACAATCCAGTTTTAATTTAAAAAATGTTATACGTATAACTTAAAATAGTTTGCATGTTTATATATAGGCTGCATGGTGCAATTGCCACACACCCACAGAAACATTTTTTACTGGAGTAGCTTCCTGATGAGAAGGTGAGGAAAAATGACCTTGTATACCCAGTCAAGCCCTGTCTTTGTGTTAGACCAACAAGCCAATAAAGGCAGCAGGACCTCAGATCACAGACACATGATGTTAATTTCAATTGGTATATTACTGCAAGGTTACATCATACAATCTGATGCACAGCTTTTCATTTCCGCCAATGAGATTGTACCCCTGCCAACCACACGCAGCCAATCACAAAGCAGCTCTGCTAACAATACTGCTGATGTTTAACTATACTTGTTTTGTTATAAATATAATTTACATGTTTTACTTTAGGGTTTAATACACAACAATTTACAGTAATGCATCTTATTGAGGCTTGTCCTTCATGTGAGGCTGTATTGCATGCAATCATCCCGAAACGTAGAAAGCCCCAACATTCCCACAATTGATCAGTGTATATTAAAAACTGTATGAGAAAAGGACGTCACTGATGAATGGCATTCCTTTGCTATTAGCTATTAAATGTCTAAAATCATCAACTGTTCCAAGCAGTTGCCAATGGAGTTGTCTGGGCAATGCATACTCTCCTGCTAAGAGTACAGTCACAGACTCACATCACATCACGTCACTATGTTCCTTAAAGCACAGAGAGGACTGGAGTAAGGCAGGAGATGCAGCTCTATTACAGTCTGGGTGACATGACTCACTGTCCAAACAGCCTCTGAAAGTCACCCTGAGCTGATAAGAAGCATATGTTGAGTACAGAAGATGACTGCTGGTTTGATGCCTATAAAATGTAATTTTGACACAGTAAAAACTGCTTCCTTCCAGGCCCCCCGGACAGGGCACTCACTGAGGCTCTGAGCCTCTGCCTCTACAGGAGGCTAGAGGTGCCCCATGATTTTATGAAGAAGTGGGGGGAGACTCACGGTTTTCCCGGGTGGAATCGACTGCCCGCCGGCGTCTCTGCAGCGCTGTCTCCAGTTCTGACTGTGTGGCCCCCACACGAACTCCAGCTGCACACGGGACCAGGGATGCTTGCCGAAATGAGTCCTGCATGCGCACCACAGGTTTTTTATGTCTGTCTCCAAGTGGGTGACTGGTATTTGAAAATTCCCCCTTAAACACACGTAGGATTTACCAGGATTCCTTTGAGTTCCCGAACTGCAGAGGGTGATGGCATATTATGTTCCTGAAAAAACAAATAGCATAAAATATACAGAACCCAGCTGCATTGTGATACATGTGGCAGAATGAATAGCATCACACACACACACACTTTAAGGAAATTACAATACGTGTTGAAATTACTACTACACTTCGTGGTCATTAGTTAGTTAGTTAGTTAAATCACTCTATCACAAGCCACTTTAAATAAATCACTTCTAAGCATATTTGCA
>JAABNX020000070.1:18219623-18233996 GCA_015163995.2 Mormyrus lacerda
ATAGGGTTAATTGCTGCCTGCAGCTTCTTTTGAAGCTCCTCCACTGCAAATTCAGCAAAATAAAGGTTAACTCTGAATGTCTACATCCTACACATTATGGGCGGAACTGCAGCACTTGGCTGTCAAGCGGCATCACCTCGAAAGCGGAGGTCCTTGGCCTGCTCCTCCGCCTGCCGGCTCCGCTGCTCCCACTCCGCCTTCTCCTCCTCCAGCAGCTGAAGTTGACGGCAAAGCGCTGAAGCTTCCTTCTGCTCCACACTGGGAGGCGCATTCTGGACAGCCTTCATCTGACACACACAGCCAATGAGCTCATCCATTCATCTTCAAATGTACAGTGATCGATAACTAGCTGGGTATGTAGTATGATGGCTCTGTTTCTCTACACCTCCTGGGTTGTGGCTTAGAGTCCCACATCCTCTGTGTGCTTGTAGAGTTTGTGCACTTGGATAAGAGACTTTTCCACTGGGAGTCGGATGGATGGTTCGATGGATGGATGGTCGAACATTTAACTTTCATTCAAGTAGCAAAATATAACAGGGTATAAGTTTGCTTAAAAAAATCCGGTATACTTACATTAAATAAACAAGAAAAAAAACTAGCTATGATAATGAATTAACGTGCTCATTCAAGGGTCATGCGGGAAGAACACAAAGAGCTCACATGGTGATGATTGCCATGAAGTGGCTCTGGCACAGTGCCAGGCTTTATCTTCTCAAATAATGTGTTAATTGTTCTTTAAACAGAAGCCAGGCCTCACCTCCTTCCCTAGGCAGCAAAGATCAGTGATCCTACTTTCTTGCAATCATTAAAATCGACATGTAAAACAAACCCAAAGCATGTGAAAGTCACCATGATGACACAGTGGTCATTAGGCTTATTAACATCACACAGGGCCATCCAAAACATCATTGGCACGATTAGCATGAAGAGCACTCCGTGAAATGTAACTTAAATGAGCGACCAGTGGACTCCCACGGGTTTTGATTTATTTATGCCACATAATAATGCTGCAAGGATCACATGACTATGTTGGAGGCAATAATTTAGTGGTGCATTTGCAGACCATAAAAATCCAAGTATAGTTTAAGACAGGGGTGGGCAATCTTATCCGCAAAGGGCCGGTGTGTATGCAGGTTTTTGGGATAATCTTTAGGTCAGCTGTTCAAACCCAGGTGTGAGAAGTCTTCAGACAATCAGTCCTCTAATTAGTGACCTAATTAGGGAGTTGCAGCGAAAGCCAACATACACCCTGGCCCTTTGCGGATAAGGTTGCCCACCCTTGGTTTAAGACCAAAACCAAACAGTAACAGAACCGAAACTGAAAATGAAGGAAGATCCGATAATTTTCCTTTAACCTTGGTCCATACTTGACGTAGTCCAGCATGTGTCTTCCAATATGAGCATGCCAGGCAGGCTGTATTACCTGCTGTTGGTGCTCCATCCTCTCCTGCTCCAGGGCCTGAGTCAGCCTGGCCACCTCCAGCAGGGCTTCTTGCAGGGCCTCGCCGGGAGCGGCGCTCTTCAGTAGGATCTGACTTTGTCTGTTCAGCTTCTTCTGCTCCACCAGCATCTGCGGCACACAATGATGAGGGACACACCTTGATGGGGGCATCTGCTACCAACAGCACAGCTGCCATGCCTTTTAATAAAGCCATCATTGCTTCAATGGCAGCTATTAAAGTACAGAAGAAATTAATGACCATTGGAACAAGGCCAGGGCAGATACGTGAAAGAGCTGGTCAGACACCACACACCTCCCGTGCAAAGCTCTCAGCCTCCTCCCTGAGGTCCTTCTCCAGCAGCAGGCTTCCCTGGAGAGCCTCGTACTCCTCTACTGCCAGCATGGACACTGTGGAGCACAAGGTGAGTTGCACCACATTCAGTAAATATTGGCCAGGCGGGGAGGGCAAGTATGCACAGGGAGGCCTCTTCTTAATGGTGAAGAGAGAGGGCACCACACACACCGGTGAAGGTGATGCTAACAGGGCAGGTACACATGGCGTAAGACACAGCGGGAACCCCCCCATCAGGCCCCCCCACACCCGCTCAGATTTAATGCCTCCTTGCTGTCCACCAGCAGCCATTACAGCAGATACTCAGAACAGAGCGCAGAGCCTCAGCATAGGCTGAGTCCCTTCACATGCTCAGTTTTGTTTTTAAGTCCGTCACCTAGCTTCCCTAAAAACTTCAGTAAAGCATCTGCATCAACAAACACAGAGGGGGTGCTGCAGACAAGACATAGCAAAGCTAAGCTGCTTCCCTTCTCTGAAAAACCATCCTCCAGCACACAATGGGGATGTGTCTGAGGTCAGCGATAGTGTCCAGTTCTGTCCCAGTCCATACCCATCACGCCATGAGAAACATTCAAGGTTGCGAGGCAGAGAAGGCTTCTGCAAGCCGGGCCAGTGAGCTGTGGTACGGCATCCGTCTCCAGGATGGTGTTTACGGTACATGGTTTTACCTCTGTTGTACTTGTTCAAGAGCTCCTTTTGTTGAAGTGTCTTGCCAATCAAAATGGTATTATGGTGTTTCTCCTTCAGCAGCTGAGGGAAGAGTGGATGGTTTATTTTGTTTTTAAGCGCTTCATTATAAGGTGTCCGACGTGCCCCTTGTGCCCTTGACATATAGATAATGCCTCCTTCATTCTGTCCTAAAGCAGACCAATAAAGCATCTGGACAGATGTTCTAAAAACGAGAGGCCACAGTCTCAGAGTCATAGTGCAATCGTCGCAGTGTTGGACAATGACACGTGTAACATGGCATGTAACACACAAATGAAAAAACAAGTGGGACAGGGCTGAAGTTGTATTCAAATCCCAGTAGGCACATGACTGTTGAACCGTTACAAGCAGCACCCAGTCTAAAATGTTTCTATAAAACATGTAATGAAATACACAACAAAAAGAAAATAAAAATCACAGAAATTACAATAGGGTAAATCCGAGTGGTTCTCAAAATGGCAGAACTCTGTAAAGGCTACCCTCTGGACTTGTGGGTCACGCACCTCCTCCCTGGCCTCCTGTAGGGCCTCCCGCATCACCTCCAGTTGCACAGCAGTTTGTGTCTTCACTTCCAGGATACTCTGCAGTCTGTCCTGCAGCTCTGTGGACAGAGCAGGGGATGTGAACATTAGAACCAGGGACGTAAACACTAGAGCGAGGTCAATAACGAGGGATGCGAACATGAGAGCAGGGCTATATTAACATAAGAACAACAACGGCAGCCAATAATGGATCCTGCTTTTAAGATGGTTAGCTTGCATTAAAATGAATACCTGCAGTACTGTAAGATACACAAAATGGTTCCAGTGGTCCTACTGGCATGCAGTGTGGTGCATTTTGGGTAAAGGCCACAGTCACCTGTGATGATCTTCTTGCAGTGGCCAGAGGAGCATGGCGTGCCATCCTGCCCTTCATCCGCCTCCTTGTCATCATCCTCCTCGTCCTCTAGGCTGATCTCAGTGATGACCTCTGGCCCAAGGTGGGCCAGGAGCTGCATGCTCTTCCTCTTTAAGGAGCGGTTCTGCCGATGCAACTGAGGGCCAGAGCAGGAACAGTAGGATTTACTTAGAGTAGGCCTTTGTGACAGGCTAGGGGTGAAATGCAGGTGGGGGCAGTCGAATATGAACATATTGATCAGGAGTCACAGTGGCATTTCTGATTTTTCGCACATCCTTGACCGCACCACGACACTAAAGGAGACAGATTAGCATGCGACATCCTGCGACAGAATGTAACCCAATCAGTCTGTTAGCACTGATGAAACCACATCAGACATGTTTGAAAGCAAAAGCCTCCTTTGAAGCCACGAAGCGTCCTCGAATTTTCCCATTAATCGAAACCTAATCGAAAATCCAGGGGTGTACACTGCATTTGGCCAAGGCTGTGAGCAGAGGGGGCTGCGTGTAAAATCAGGTTGTGGGGGAGGGAGGGGGATTGGGGTGTCTGGAGGAAGAGAAAGACAGAGAAAGGAGAAGTGATGAATTTCCCAGCACTGAAAAAATGCAGGACAGCACCGCGTGATGGGAGCCTGACTCACCTTGAGCGTCGGTCACACAACAAGGCAATCACAACAAGCTCGCCAGCGGCCGCCAAATTAAACTGCACCTTAATCCAATGTGCTCCAATCATGATGGCGCACCGCACTGGGGCCACTTCCCCAAAGAGGTGGCAGTGGCAGCCATAATTAGGCGTGGAAAAAAATTAAGTCTTCTTCTGGGGTACAAGGGAGAGAAAGGTCTGTGCAAATGTGCCTTTTCACATAATTACAGTACTTTAAGGAAACCTGGCTATTTTTAATACCATTTACAAAAGGCAATTTACATGTGTATATACCTGTATATTTCCCTCATTCTTTAAAAAAAATGCAAGATATGCAATTTGATCTGTTTGAAAGGCAAAATTGACTGCATCAAATCAATGAAATTTGGCTTTCTTATTACCAATTTAAGATGGCCGTATATATTAATTAAGGACACCATTAAGTAGAGTCTAAAACAGGGTGTGAATTAAGCATATTCTCTGATGTCACTTTGGCCATATAGGAATAAAATGTGTCTGGGGGGAAAAAGCTTATAAAAGGAGCATTTATTAATGAAATCCAGGCTGATAAATTGCAGCTGCCCATTTTCTGATGAGACCTTCCAGAATGCATTTCATACGCAATCAACAATAAATAATACAAAGATAAAAACACTCTTTGATAATAATCTACTATTGATGAGACAAAATATACAAAATTACACACTCAGAAAAATCAGCAGCGAGCAGAAGACCAACTCTGTGAAGCAGAGGTCATTATGTCAAGGCCTTCATACTCTTTTATCAAACATCAACACAAAATGTCATGTTTTGGATTGCACTTTGATTTGACTTGTGCCAGCGAGGCCCCCTATTACCACTTTTTAATTCAAACGCAGCAGAGTTTAAAAAATTGATTACGATTTTCACTGGCCTTGGTGCCAGCAGGGAAATTACCACTACTGAATTGGCAGCACTAAATTAATAAGAGCTGAAGGTCATCTGTCCATCCTCCATCTGCTGCAGCGGCGCTTCGGGCTGATTTACATGTAAATGAGTCATAACCCTATACTATAATTTCGAAAACACTCCCTGTTAAGATGTGACAGAAGATGTTTGCTGAGATGTACATTTCCCTGTGTACCACCAGTTCCTCCACCAAACTGGGTTTTAATTTTAAAAGTAAACAGGACATCTTAGACACCCGAAATTTGGCAGCCTAAGGGAGACGCCTCCAGGTGTGCCATGGTAACATCAGATAACCACTAATCATAAATGAAACACCAACAGTATTCACATTTATTCAGCAGACACACAGCCAAAACGAGACACAAACAAGTACTGTAACAGCATCATATCTATGTATGACGCACCATGTTTAGAAAGAAAACAGGCTAATATTTATCTGTAAACAATCATAATGAGTTCTGCACAAAATTATTATGCCTATCGTTAGGTGGGGCTCACTGCTAAAACCACATACACCGTGCGCCACGCCCCCTCGTTAACCTCATGTGGAATCCCCGTGTGATCAGTTGTTTCTGGTCGTTGTCATTAGTCCTCTGTATTTAGTGTGCATTTCAGTTTGTTTCCCCAGTCCAGTCATGGTAATGTCACTGCGTGTTTTCCTGCCTTTTTTTTTAAATCATTAAATCCCATGTTCCCCGATTTCCTGACTGCCGCTTTTCTGTCTCTGCTCCGCATCCTGCATACAGCACGACAGTAAAACAACAATTTTCGGTACAATAATAGCCTACCTAATAAACACAGACAATTTTCACCAATCTGCAAATAGCGTTCAATTATTAAGAAAATTAATCCCAATATTAACGGGAAAAAGAGTCAAAAACGGGAAACTGATCAATAAAACTGAAATACATGCAAAAAAATAAATACCATAAAAACTGGAATACCAGGCAAAAAACCAGCGATCTTAAATACGTGAAATATTTAACTACTGTTAACTACTGACTTCCACTCGTACATTTCTGTTAGCACGTTGCGGAACGAAGCGGGAAACAAAAATGAACAAGGCTAGTTTCCAAAACTTTTGCATAACTTTTCCTCTCTATCCAAGAATTATAAAACTTATCCAGGGCCTGGAAAAATTATTTCAAAATTCCAAAACTTGACCACGGGTAACGTGTGTGTGTGTATATACATATAAAATGATTATACTGATTAAACTTTTATTATCCATTTGCACAAGCATGCGGCTTTTGCGCTCTTCATGTCCACACACACACACACACACACACACACACACACACACACACACACACACACATAAACGTGACACCATAGGGTTTCACATTTTTCCAGCACTCCTGGTGCAGAGAAATAAGAATCTTGCTCAAGGGCTCACCAGTGATACGATTACTGTGCCAGTCATGGGTTCAAACCAGTCATGTTCTAGTTGCCAATGCCACACTGTGCCTATTTGTCATTTCAATAGCAAGCAAACAATATGGCTGCCACTGGAAACACACAGGATGTGCTGCCAAGCGCCATGGCGACGGAGTTCACTGTCAGTGACATGCATCGAGCAAACATAGGCTGCTCCTTCCTGCTACTGTGCATTAAGCATGTGAGAAACGGCATGGGAACAACAGAGCCAGTAGGGGCACTCAGGAAAGTATTACCTCACCTTGTGTGTGTGTTTATGTTTATCTGTGTAAATCTGAGGGAAGGTTACAAGTAGAGGCATCTTAAAAGCAACATACAGTACAGATAATTGCAAATAAATCATATTTATTTCCCAAATGTTCTTTTGATTATTAATTCATAGGCACTGAATCAGGCATTTCCCACTTGACACTGGGACCTCTTGTTGCTCTCTGGAGTCAGCTGACCTTCAGGCTTTAGCCACTTCAAATTAATCTCACACAGTGGTACGGCTGAAAGGGGCACTGGATCAAATGGCACACACACTGTGTAACATACTGCAGATGTATTTGTGCTTGCCCAGGTTCAACAGCAGTCAGGAAAATGGGACTGGCTTGTCTTTTTACCTTGGTGTTCACATGTGTCTGATGTATAATTTACAAGCACAGCTGCTGAATACCTATGCTTTATTTAGAATTAAATGTTCCCTGTAAACCATTAAAATGAGCCTGCGACACACAAGGACAACTTTCCACAGGGACAGATCCTTAATTCCTTCCCTCCAACTGCTGATCTTTCCAGAGTGCAGCTTACCTTGGAGGCCAGCACTTCGGCACTCTGCCGGCAGGACTTCTCAATCTCCAGGTTCTCCTGAATGGCAGTGACCTCCTCAATCACCATGTGGGACACTGGAGGAACAGCGAGAAGTGGCATGAGTGCGCCAGCACCCCACAGCCCACCCCGAACTATAAGGGTTAGGGAAATATGAAGCGTAGTTACAGTACATAGGTAGCCTTTAGGAAAATTCTATTTTCTTTATATTCTATGAATGCCAGTTCAAAATTAGTGTAAGGGAGATGCTGTGAAGCAGGTATCAAGGGACTAATCCCTGATTGGGTCAGCTGTGAGACATGTGTAAAAGGGCCAGTTCCTGATTGGGTCAGCTGTGAGACATGTGTAAAAGAGCCAGTTCCTGATTGGCTCAACTTGATTCTGAGTGGCCCCAAACACCAGGTGAGGGAACTTCCCATTCAAACAAGCAGAATAAAATAAGCAAAACAAGAATGGTCTGTGACTGTTTAGAGTTTATTTTTTAAAATAATGCAAAAACAATGTATTTAATAGTTACAGACTGAGTTCGGCTAGGCAGATTTGCCTCGTTGCCACTTAGCTAATTAGCCGCTCGCAGCGGATGTGGAAAAATAGGAATTAGTGGGGCCTGTCAGAGGCATCCCCTCGGACCGCGTGTAATTAAAAACCGACGAACGGTCAATACTGAAAAGCTCCCTCGTCAGACGTTAAAGAGCACTTAGCCGCTGAAGTCAGCCCTGGCCAGCCTGAGCCGACGCAGCGGTGGCGTGACATGCTAATCACGCTAAACGGCGGGCGCGGTAAATAAACAGGGCCGGCCATGAATTGTGTGCGGGCACAGGAAATCACGGCCTGCGCATCAGAGCTGGCAGCCTTAATTGTAAGTTTCGGCCTCCCCATATCTCCATCTAGAGATGAGTTTTTTCTACTTTATTTTATTTATTTAATTTTTTTCCCCCTCACTGGGAAGACAGTGATTACCCCTGCGCCGTCGTGTCACATAATGCTATCGGCGCCTCCGACAGTGCGATGAATTAAATCGTATCTGCAGCGGCACCGAAGCCTTGATAAGGGGGCCTTTGCCTTTGTGGTGTTATCATTATAACACAATGGTCATGTTGTCATCAACCTTGCCATCGTCAATTGAAAAGACATGATTGTGTGTTGAGGCTTTTTTTCCCTCCCCCCGTCGTTCGCTGTGAATAGAAGCAATTTTCCAAGAGCTATGAAATCACGTAATAGGTCCTAATATGCAGCTGGCTGGCACGGAGCGGCGGCTCGCACTAAAGGAGGGGGGCAGCACAATGCGTGTTTATGGGTGAAGAACAAATGAAAGCTGAGCAAAGGCCAAGTTTATTCAGACACAAATCCTGCGTTCCACTTCATCAAATAATTGCCTTTTTAAAAGTGTATTTTGACTAAATCTGGGCATTGTTGAGCTTCAGAAATCCAGAAGTTTAAATATTCAGATGATAAGATAATGCAAGCCAGCCAGTGGGACAGCGAGTTGAAAGGTAACCTTTCCAGGACAACACAGCTAATTTTCAGGGAGACATGGGCAGGGTAGGTAAAAAGAGCCACGGAGAGCGGGCACAGTGCGAATGGGCATCTGTGCCCATTGCAGAGGCAATGAAACAGCTTTGCAGGGTGAGCAGCAGCCTTGGCAGACAACCATGCTGCACAGGACTTTGAAGACGGTGTCATCATGGCAACACAATTACAACCGCAACTGCCGCTTTCACTCCTCAGGGGCGTGTGCGTATCAGAGGAATTGACATGCGCTCAGGTGCTGTCAGCCAGCCAATCGAAGGCCTCCACTGTGAAACAGAACCACTGACAGATTGCGTAGCCAATGCTGAAGTGTAGTGACACTAATGCGTAGGGCACCTGGCTGCATGAAGAAGATCAGTTAGCATACAGTGTGATTTGAGGTCTGTCAAATCACAAGAACGTAAAATGACTATGGCAGGAATCGACGTTTGTACCCAGCAGCGGTCGCCTCCATACAGGTACAAACCAAGCAGCGTACCCACCCCTAAACGGACCAATTAACTGGGCAGAAATGAGTCGGGGAAAACAAAGAGACAAGCGGCCCAACAGGAAGTCACAGCAAACAAAGGCGAATGCGGCAACAAAGCCATTGAGAGGCGAGCGACAGTGAGTTAACGTTTGCAGCTTTTCGACACGCTGTCATTTGGTTTGCATGCCAGCTTCATTTAACACGCCTCGGAGCGCCACTTTCTTTCAGTCCCAGTGCAATCTCACTCAATAGATGTGTGTACATGTTATGTCAAAACATGGCCTCCAGCCCAGAGAGCATGACACACAGCCCCCAGGGCACGAGAGCCTTCGGCTTGTCATGGAGGCACGCAGTTTGGCTTTCTGAAAAGGAAACTTGCCATCTTTACTGTGACCGGACCAGTAGGTAAGCCCACATGTAGGCTGATCATGTCATTGTAGAACCCTACATGCATTATCATTCAAGGAGCCAGTGTGTGTTATCATCTGAGGAGACTGCATGTAGAACGGGCATGTTATTGTTTAAGGATCCTGTGCGTATTATCATTTGAGGAGCCTGCATGCATTACGTTTAAGGAGCCTGCGTGTTATCGTTTAAGGATCCAGGATATTAGGGTTTTAGGAATTTGCATGTAGGCCGGGTGCATTAATAGTCTAATGAGGCACGTGAAGTGGGGACAGCCAAGTGAGAATGTGAGTGTCAGTTTCCAGCTTCGCTTTGACCCACAGGGGGACAGGACTTCAATTTGTTTTTACCAGCACAGCAAGTTTTGAGCTTTGTGAAGCTAAAAATGTAATGACAGATTCAATTATGAGATTTTTAATGCTCATAAATATCACCACATAGTAAAATAAACAGGCCATAACAGGCAGTCATTAAAAATGTGCTGGTGTGACACTGACAGTGACCCTTGGCTGCACAAGGGGAGGGCAGAGCAGGCAGACAGGGGATATGAAACACGTCTGAAGATTTCTCAAGCCATCAGGTTAATTTGTTTGACATTAAGTGGGGTGGAAATTATCACTGCAAACTCACACACTTACCACTCTGAAATTCTTTTAATTTCCGTATGGCCTCGTCACGCTCTTCCTCCATTCTCTTACACTGAAACCAAAAGAAACAACAATGATGATTATTATTCATGTGTTTCACACCAGCCTTTACTGGTAAAGGCAATATTTATCCCACCTCTGTTAGACTGAACTTCCATCCATCCATCCATCCATCACCATCCGACAAACCAGTTAAGTGCCTGCAAAACTGCAGACGCTGCACTGATCCGTTTGTCCAGTTCTCGATCTCGCCTACCCTCACTTGTGAATGAGACCCCGAGATACTTGAACTCCTCCACTAGGGACAGTACCTCATCCCTGACTTGAAGAGGGCAATCCACCCAATTCCGGCTGAGAACCATGGTCTCGGACTGGGAGGGGCTAATCCTCATCCCCGCCGCTTCGCACCTGGCTGCGAACCGTCTCAGAGTTCGCTGGAGGTCCCCAGCAGAAAAACAACATCATCCGAAAAAAGCAGCGACGCCATCCTGAGGCCATCAAACTGGACACCCTCAACACCCTGGCTGCGCCTAGAAATCCTGTCCATAAACATTATGAACAGGAGCGATGACAAAGGGCAGCCCTGGCAGAGCCCAACCCGCACTGGGAACACGTCCGACTTATTACCGGCAATGCGGACCAAGCTTCTGCTCCGTTCATACAGGGACCGAATTGCCCAGAGTAGTGGGCCCTGAACCACCCCCCACGGAGCACCTTGGGGAACCCGGTTGTAAGCCTTTTCCAAGTACACAAAAAGCATGAAGACTGGATAGGCAAACTCCCAGGCTCCCTCCAGTACCCTCGCAAGGGTCCAGTGTTCCACAGCCAGAACGAAAACCGTATTGTTCCTCCTGAATCTGAGATTCTACTGTCAATCTCACCCTCCTCTCCAGTACCCCGGAATAGACTTTCCAAGGAAGGCTGAGAAGTGTGATCCCCCTGTAGTTGGAACAGTTCCCTTTCTTAAATAAGGGGACCACCACCCCGGCCTGCCAATCCAGCGATACTGTCTCTGACCTCCACATACTTTAGAGAAGACATGTCAGCTATGACAGCCCCACAACATCCAGAGCCTTTATGTACTCTGGGCAAATCTCATCCACCCCCAGGACAGGTCACCACGTAGCTCTTTAACCGTCCCTTGGCCACCACCTGAGTCACATTGTACCAAACCCCTGACATTCCCCTTGCCGGTGATGAGCCCACCTGGGGACAGTCCCGTGTACTTTTTTCGGGCTGGGTCTGGCCGGGTCCCATGGACGAAGACCTAGCCACCAGGTGCTTGCCAATGGGCCCCTCCCCCAGGCCTGGCTCCAGAGTAGGGCCCCGGTGACCCTAGTCCCGGAGAGGGAAACAAGACCTTGCTATTATTCTTTCTCATCAGGGTTTTTTTCAGATTGGTCTTTGTTTGCCCCCTCACCTGGCACCTTTTTGCCTTGGGAGACCCTACCAGGGGCTATCGCCCCCGACAACATAGGCCCCAGGTCCACTGAGGCACGCAAACCATGATAAGGTGATAATCCAAGGATGGGTAGACTGAACTTGAAAAGCTTAAACAAAGAAGAGAAAGGAGACCTCATTTGAAAGGACCTCTCAAATCACACCTCCGCCAGGTCCCCTGCCTTCACACCACCACTTCACCTTACAAATCACACAGAAAAGGCTGTACAATGCACACACACATGCTACCAATCACAGTACCCACCATGGCCTATCGGGAGCAGCTTGGTTGGGACAATTCCAGCTGAACTTATGGTGCGTTCAATTATTTCTCTCAGAGTTAGAACTCGGATGAAAACGTCACGAAAAACATCACTTCCCGTCGGACACATGGCTCTTTTATGACGTTGATGTCGGACGGATTTTGTTGTCCGAGTTGCCCCAGTGACATAATTTTAACATGGCGGCTTACACACTCAACAGTAATTCTATTTTATAAATCTTTAAAAATGTTTATTTTGTTAAATGTATTAATAGTTATAAATGTAATTGCACATGTTTGATTGAGGAAAAACCATACCCTAACCGTAAACAATATCCTAGCATGCAATATGAGATTTTTACCAGACTTGTTAGTGTCTTTGATTTGTTTGTAGTTTGTTTGCCTCTCGAAAAAAGGATATCGCTATGAATGTACTAGGATATTTTGTAAAGCTTTTAATGTGGTTTGACTAGTTTGTGTTCCTTGTTTGTTTGTCTCTTTGAAAAACAATCTCACTCCAAATCTGCTAAAATATAAAGCAGCAACACACAGCAGCGTGTTCATGGAGGCAGCCATGTTTGTTCCGAGATGTGGGAGCTCGAACGGGAGATTGTCGGACGTGATGTCACTCAATTTGGAATTTCCGAGTTCCGAGAGAAAAATGAACGCACCATCAATGTTATGTTCCATTTACCTCTGAACTTGGAACTGGAAATAACGTCACACCCAAGTCACAAGAAGTCAGAAAGCAATTTAGCAATACCAATTCTAGCCAGGTTCTTAACAATATCAGTTGATAATGCATTACTTGATATTTGGCACATAGAAACACCGCAGCAACATGTCTACAGATAGCAGTTGGACAGTACTTTGTGTATGCCCGATTATATAAGAAACAAATAATACATAAGTGGTAATAAACAGTACATTACACTTCTGTTGATACAACCATCAACCAGGGCAGTGGTGGCTTGATGGTTAGGGAAGCGTACTTGTAATTGAAAGATCGCAGGCTCGAATCCCCCACCAGCAGGTCACCACTGAGGTACTCTGAGCAAGGTACTGCCCCCTGCTATGTCATGAAAGTCACATATGGGTTAAATGCAGAGGACACATTTCGTTGTTGCGCGCTGTGTGCTGTGGAGTGTTACTTAATTCTTGGTCCAAATCAGAACTCCTACTTCAGGGACCATTCCAGTTGAAATTTCTGACTAGTTTAAATGAAACACACATGTAAGACCCATCCAGTGGGAAAACATGAACGGAGGACATCCCCAGGAACAGCTGATATGATGTAACGTATTAGACTATATGGCCAAAAGTATTAGGACACCTACAGGAACTTTTATGACATTACATTTTAAATCCACAGTCATCATTGCTGTCATTATTCTAGGAAGGTTTTCTAGTTTATGGAGTGTGTCTGTGGGAATTTCTGCCTGTTCATCCAAAAAAGCATTTGTGAGTTGGATGAGAATCTCACAATCTCTGTTCCAGTTCATGGTAAATGTACTACATCTTATATAGTGCTTCTCTACTCCTACAAGTACTCAAAGCCTCACATTCACCCATCCATACACCAGTGGTGAAGGCACCAACCCACAGAACAATTTGGGGTTCAGTGTCTTGCTCAAAGACACTTTGGGGTAAGGAGGAACCAGGGCTCAAACCTGCAACCCTCTGGTTGCTGAACGATAGCACTACCTATCACAAAGGTGTTCAAAGGGGTTGAGGTCAGGGCTCTGTGCTGGCCAATCAAGTTCTTCCATAACAAACTCACCCAACCATGTCTTTATGGAGCTTAGTTTGTGCACTGGAGCGCAGCCATGCTGAAACAGGAAAGGGCCTTCCCCAAACTGTTCAAGCACGGAATTGTCCAAAATGTCTTGGTATGCTGAAGCATTAAGAGTAACCCTTCACTG
Organism: Mormyrus lacerda; assembly: GCA_015163995.2. NCBI lineage: Eukaryota > Metazoa > Chordata > Actinopteri > Osteoglossiformes > Mormyridae > Mormyrus > Mormyrus lacerda. Next base: position 18,233,534 of record JAABNX020000070.1, read on the forward strand.
GATCTAAAAGGCCTAGGCCAACAACTGAAAAACAACCCCATAGTATTATCCCTCTTCCACCAAACTTTTCAGTCAGGCAGATAACATTCTCCTGGCATCTGCCAAGCCCAGAAACATCCATCAGACTACCAGAGAGAGATATATGTATTATTACAGAGTACATCTGGTTCTTTCACATAATCTCACTGTTTAATGAAACACCAATATAAAGTAAAGAATAAACCGTATCATTAAAAAAAAATTTCAAGTTCATTATCAGAATTAAGCATGTACTGCAACTGAATGGACATTTGGTTGCTGAAGATGCATTTTAGATGTTTAGATAAGTCATAGGAACATTACAATCTGCTGCTCAGAAGGTCATGGTATTCTTTGCAAAGTTGCATAAGATGGTGGCGCAGGAGGTAGTGCTAGCGTTCGGCAACCGGAGGGTTGCAGGTTCGAGCCCTGATTCCTCCTGACC
>JAABNX020000070.1:18251049-18271744 GCA_015163995.2 Mormyrus lacerda
AAAGCTTTGCAGCCTATTGGCTGAAAGCGTGGGAGGGGTTAGCAGAAAAACTAAAACGCAATTGCCACCATTTCCAGAGAAAGGCGACAGATTTGGACTTTAATTCCGGGCGTGCGTGGCGCTTTCCGCCATGAGCTACGATCGTCTTACCCAGCATGTCCTCCGACACTGGGGTACGTAGGATGTCTCCAGTGAACTCACAGGCTGTCTTCTTGGCGTCGATGCCAGATGTGCCCTCGAACACCTGGGGGATAGCAGAGTTACAGGGCCGTGTCAGAATCACAGGGGCCACACCAGCGTCACAGAGGTGTGCCAGAGCCAGTAATACATCACTGCCAGTGGGGTAGCTCATAGTTTCCATTATTCTAAAGAGATAGAAGACCATATTTCTGTTAAACCTCACATATTAACATTTGATGTCCATGTCTGAAGTACATATGGGAAGTGTGTATCTGTGTTCAATGAATGATTTCTAGGGCCTGTGAGGATTCAGCAGTGCTCCCCATTAGTTATCCTAGGGCTGGTATTTTACTGTCAGGGCACTAAGGTCAGACCTCCTGTGAGTTACAGCATAGGGAAACCCTGATGTGAAGGCTGTCTGGCTCAGTGATCCTGGGCAATGGGATAAAACACCTTCGGTGTGGCGCTGTCCTTGCCCCCCAACGAATGGACATGCATCTTCTGCTCACCTGGACCACAGCTTTGCTGCCCATCACCTCCAACACTTGGCCACTGCGGCGGGTCCCATCTGGCAGGGTGAGGTGTACAATCTCTGCATATCTGGGGAACTGGACCGTCAACAGGACATAAATAAGCAATGATCCGCATTTGAAACTGCAAGAAATGCACAGCCCATCAGTAGCAGATTCTGACCCAACAGCAGCTGAAAGACACCTGTCCTCCCTTGTTCAGAGCCCATGGCACACAGAGAAACCTGTGTCAGCCAAGCCAGCAGCGGCTACTGGGACAGACACACACCCTTCAAAGTGTCTGAGGGCACAGCATTATACTGTGACGTTGAAGACCCTGTGTGCAGCCTGTCATGCAATTTAAATTTTCACAGAGGCTGACCGTTACGATTCAGCTGTCACAGTTTCTGCTTGTACTCCATAGTCACAGGAAATAACTGTTCAAATGTCATTCAGGTATGACTCTCCCACGCAAAAACAACTCAGGAAGCGAAAAGCACCACTTCAACGTTCATAGGGCCTCTGGGACAACCCCAGACTGGCCTGCTGAGGCAGGAAGGAGCTTCTCCCTGTTGCGTTGAACTCTGTGTCTCTGAGGGGCTTATTTAAACCTCACGGCCCGCATTAAAACCACTTCTTTAAGCAGATATTTCAAATCTTTGATTGTAGCTTACACAACCAGAGGCACAAATGTCTGTTCATTTATCTGCTTTCTAACAGTTAGTCTCTGACAGGTCACATGGTGACCAGAGACCTTCCAGATGCCACTGTGAATCTAATGACACAAAAGTGGCCCCCAGAAAAAGGGCAACGCATTTCAAACCCACACATAATTACTGCAGGCACCCACGTCCACAAACGCCCTTTCCATACTTACCTTGACATTATCCAGGATAACCAGAGGTCCATTTACGCCTGACACCGTGGAGTATGCTGGGAGGAAGGGGGAGAGAGATAGAGATAGAGATAGAGAGAGAGAGAGAGTGTCACCCCTCAGGGACATATAGACTTCACCAGAGGCCACCTTAGGAAATCCTGGGTCACAAAGACCCCGAGTGTCTGTTGAGCAGAGGCAACAGGCGGGCTACAGGTCTCAAGAAATCCAAATGTCGGGGTTTGGGTCACAGGGAATAACACAACTCAACAGCACACCCTAACCTGGGGGGACTCAAAAGTGAACCACTGTAAGCAGACGTCTATCTGTTGAGAAGGAGAGCCCTGGCCTAAGATCCCCCCTGCATCCTTAAGCAGCAGTGCCCTCCTCCGGACTGCTAAGTAGGTGGCTTCTGTCTTGTCAGCAGGCCCCAACACTGCTACCAGCAGAGCAGTGACTGTTTGGCTGCAACTGAGAGGTGGGGTAGGGGGACAGGAAACTGCATTGTCGTGCTCCAGAACGTCTGCCATGATTCAGCTTTGCTCTGAATAGCAACAAACAGAGCAGGCACTTCAGTCAGTAGTAAACCCCAACACCCCCCGATGGCCACAGAGGGCAGGCTCAGTTAATAATTCCAGTAACTGTGTCAGATTTACATTAAAGCATTGAAAAGATGACATCCTTCCGTGGTAAAGTACATCACAGCTGGCAATCATTTATTTCAATCACTTAAAAATGGGGGGGGGAAAAAACACAAGCAAGCAAGCACATCTGGTAGCCCATTTAAAGGAGGTGCGGAGAGGGGAGGAGGGGCCCAGCAGACAGAGGCGTGGGGAGCATGGGTGTGATCCTCAACTTTTGGGGTCTTTGGGAAAACATGAGCGCCGTTGACATGGGAGCCAATTTGAGGGTGTCTGTCAGCAGCCGCTGGTGCCCCCACCCCCCCCCCCACGCACCCATGCACACATCTGTGCCACAGAGGAGCCAGAAGGAGGCCATTGTTTGGTCTGGGCCTCTATCACTCCCTGCTTTTTCTTTTTTTTGTGCAAACCGTCAATCTCTTGGCCAATATCAAAGGCGCGAGGGAAATTAGAAGAGAGCGGCTTTAACACGCAGCTCTAAAGCTTAGCGGGGTGCATCCACTATGCCACTAATTAGGGAGCAGCCAACAAATAAGCTGTCAACGCACAATCGCCATTTCCCACACACACCTGCATTCGGGCCCCATTACTGCAGTAGAAACTGGCGGACACTGGCCCAGCACAGGGCTTCTCCTTGCAGGGGGTTGGGGGACGGACCATTAGGCATGAATCAACAGACCACAGAGGATCTCAAGCGCATCCGCAGCTAAGAGGCAAACATTAACACAGACGTGCATACAGTATATGCACATATGTATTTACTAACACTGATCGCATTCACATGCTACTCCCTGTCCCAAAGGAGACGCTCTTAAATGCATGATGCCGCTGCCCTCACCATACGTAATGTTAATGACTCTGTTGGCAATCGACGTGGCACTTGCCAGACACAGAACCCTACAGGCACACCACCCTCCAAGGTATCCACTCCAACTGAAGTCCAGGATCAGGACGCCTTCCCACACATCCGCCAGGATCAGAAGCATATCCCAGGAGCAACCATGCAGGTATGGGGGGGATCAGGTGACAAATAGCTGGCAGACAGATGCTATGCTCTAAACGTAGTCACCCAATAACGCTGGGAGGAGGTCTTAAGGAAGTAATGTGTCCCATTTTCCCTTTTCCCCCCCATTTAGAGGTGCGTCTTCTCTTGGCTTTGTTTATAAATGGGCTTAATAGCCACACTTAGCCTGCAAACAGCCCACGTTTCTAAAGAGACACGCACAGCGATTGGCTGCGAGTGGCAGTAACAAGGCAGTAAATAGCAGCCATATAATTGCAGAGCAACCTTTAAAAACCAGCAAAATGCACATGGCGCTTTAATGGAAAATATTTGGAAATTGAAATCTTTATGGAGCTCTGCATCAAGACACTGAAACAGCGAATGAGTCCACGGGGGCTTTCATCTGCAGAGGACTGTACGCCAGAAATTTCCGACTTCATCCTCAACACCACGGGGCGACTTACCAGAAAAACTGACTATATCAAATCGGGGGACTAAACATCAATTCAGGCAAAAATATCAGCTTCAATATCTTCATTCAGATGGCAAGGAAAATGATAAGACGATAAGTCCATTGGCATATTCCCGGCAGCAAATCACACACGAAAAGAGAGCGGCGGAAAGAATAGCACCCCCCCGGGCATTTTGAAAAGTATACTGGGTGGAGGGGGGGGGGGGCACAGAGAGAGGGGTTTCTCAAAATAAAATTAAGGGGAAAAAATGCTATACTTTCACATGGCATGAAGTAGCAACATTTTCTACTTGGGTTGAAAAAGCTTGCCCACCTCTTAGCTGAAGTAGGCAGCTCCCCAGGCTGGCCTGCCTCACAGAGCGGGTCACCGTCCGCCCCACCGGGCCCCCGCGGTCCTTTGTCCACAGAGATGTTAATTGGTCCTAATCCGACACTAGAAGCTGTTTTGGTAGCCTGACCTCGCACCCCGAAGGAGACCTTGGTGTGAAACACTGGAGAGGCTATTCAGGCTGCAGTGAAAAGAGGCACTGAGCATTCCAACACATTTTAATTTCCCAACTGGAGGGGCAGGGGGCCAGGGGGGGCGCTGTCATTCTAACACTGAATGAAGTGCCACAAAGCGGCGACGAGGCACCGAGCACATTTACTCAGGGCCTCCGTGGGCTGCACAGGACCCTCTCTCACCCAAGCTCAGGCAGGGAGTACTAATTGGCCAGCATCACTCTGGGCCCTGGCTGACCCTCACTGAACCGTGAGCGTTTTTCCTGACCATCACCATGCCGGCTCTCTGTGTATCTTACTGTCTGCTCTTTAAGGGAAAACTCCACCCCCAATTTAGCATCTTATACTTTAATCCTCCCGGAGCTGCAGGGCAGTACGAACAGCCCAGCAGGGTTTAGCCATGTGCTAGTCCGGAGCCCATGGGCCTCCCTGGTCATGTAACTCTCAGAAGGGGAGTGTCCTGGCCACGTCTGCAAGCGGCAAACCCCACAGAGACTGAGACAAGAATCTGTCACAGGGCCCAGCAGGATGACACAGCGTTACCCAAAGCCTACCTCCAAACAGGGTACGCAAGGACATAGTGGTTAACTGCAGCGTAAAGCGCAACCAAATAGAACAGGCTGACCAAAATGGCCTCCTATTTTGGTAAAAAAACTACAGGAGTATCAGTACATAAAATTCATGGTTCGGTATAAACCTCGATTTTGTGTCCACGGTTTGATGCAATTTCGCTACAGTAGAGAAAACAGAATCTGTTTTGGAATTATCTATTATTAAAACTACAAACTGCAAACAAGCATTCAGATGATGTTGTCTCAGATGAGGTGGAGGTGTTTCCAGCAACATAATCAGAATGGCAAAGCTGACAGTCAGCTGACACTTATGAACAGTTTTCTCCAGTTTTGGTGTAATTTCTTGGGACACTAAAATACTCCCAAGCCACCGATCATGACTGAATGTAACCAGCATTAGCTTTAACCAACTGACAGCTACAATTAGCATAATGTTTTCCGTATTGAACATCTTTTGAAGGATCTGCCTGTGTTAAATGATTTGTTTCATTTTGTGTACTGAACCCAAAATGATGCAACTGAATGGTACCCAGCAAATACATGTACTGTTAGAGTCCAACAAAACACCACTGTTTCAGTTCCCAGAGAGAGAAATTACATTATTTATTCACTTGTTTTGTAGTTAGTTATAACATAAAGGTTTCTATGCATAAGCAAAGCTGCTGATGACTGATTGTCCATTATTACGCTGATCTGTGAGGCCAAAAAGGTGGAATTTTTACTTGTTTCCATGTGAGATTGCAGACATGCATGAACCTGCAAATGTGTATTTAGGCATCAGAGAAGGAAGCCCCAGAGGGACCATGTGAGGGGTGGGGAGGGGGGGGGGGAGTCTGTATAGAGTGTCCAGTGATGAATTTTGCAAAACAGTCTCAGCGGCATGACCACCGCTAACGAGGTACTAATTAATCTGAGGTATCACGTGTCAAAGGATGAAAATGTCAATTAGCCCTATGCTGGGTGCCGCAACTGAGGATTTAACGTATCTGGCAGGGAGGGCTTTACCACATCGCCTGACAGAGCTCCAGGTGCCCACAGCTCCACATTGGACCTCACAGGGTGGAAGCAAACACTCCACCAGCACAAACAGGGCCCTCCGTATCATCGGTTCGGCTCAGACATTTAAAGTCAGTAAGAGCCCGTCCCAGCTGGCAGTATCCTGAGATGCCTTCACACCTTCACCTGAACTGGGCTTTCATCTTAACCCCAGCCACACTTCCACATGCAGACCCCGTAATATTCATGGTTTGCACAATGGGTTCATTTACATACATTTCACAAAAGAGTAAGGAATACTGCTGACAGAACATGCAGAGGCATAAAACACAAAGCCGCCAGTGGATGATGCTTTTCCGTCATTTTTCTTCCTCTGTAGATATACATTCTGAGGGACATGAATGCCGATCGACAGTGAGGCCTTACTCCTAGGACCCAAAATACAAGCCATGCTCTGCCAGGGTCCGTGTTGAGTAAGACCATGGGGCGTTGGCAAGGAGAGACCTCAGAAAGTGTCCCGATTGTACGCAGGGCAGGTCGGCCAAAACCATGCGTGGCCCATTAGGGCACAGTGCAGCCACATCTGATCATAAGCAATATGGCACTTACTCCATGTAACTGGATGCAATTGTTGCAAGGCTTCGTTCATTTTTATTAAGGAAAATACTCACAGAATGGAAAAAAACAGAAGAAAAATATAAAGATACTAACAAGAAAGCTCCACAGTGAAGAGGGAGACCTTGCCAAAATGAATCGAGTAACCTTCAGTAAACCTGCATGGGATTTAAAACCAAGGTAGAATAAAAAGCCCTGAGACAGAGAAAACCAATTATGACAAGAGGCTCATTCCCCAGAACAAGGCAGCAGCAGATTTAGTTTGTAAATATAGCACTGAATTAGAGGCTGACAATGCTCATTCTTTACATAGCAGGGCTGCATCTGCACCATGCGGCAGACACACGTATAGTATAACGCAATTACTGCTGATAGCGAATGCTTCCTGACCATGTGTAGGAGCACAGGTAACCATTTCACCACTATCAAATCCATGACCCATCTGTACTGAAAGGCATAAGAGAAACGGCAGGAAGGGGGCGGCCAATGGGGGAGACTGGCAAAGCAGGCCAGTGGTGGTTAATGGTGGGGGTGGACAAAGCGGTGCAGCCTCACACCCAGCAGCATGGAAAATAAGGGCCAAGACTTAATTCTTCCTCTACTGATCCTGCACTTGCACCCACTGCTTCCACCCCTCCCCACAGCACTTTTAATAGCCACTATGCTCCGCAGGGACACTGTACGCCGTGACGAGATACTCATAACACCACAAGCGGACAGTCTCTGCACATTGTTAAGCGCCTCCCTGGAGCAGCAAGGCACATTGATGCCCCCAACGTGTCATGAGCCATATGGTTGGCTGTGCCACCACAGAGCCACTGTAAGTGGCATCTACTGGCATCTACTGGACCGCAAATCATCCACCCGTCCAACTCCTGCTCATACTTAAAGCGGGCTGTTCAATATCAGACCTAGGCAAGTCTATCATCCATGAAGGGTAATCAGCATGGGTAACAGAGCAGAGAGGGGACTCAACTGGCTGCCCCGATAAACAGCCCAAAACAATATAAAAAAAAATAAAAATAAAAATAAAAAAAAAAAACAACAGGCCCATCCCTTAGTGGACAGACTTCAAGGCTGGCTGCCCAGGACGCTCGCAAGGTGGCCCAATTCTGGAGGCCAACAAGTCCATGCATAAGATTATGGCCAGGATTTGGTTTCTCACAGCTCAAGCTTTTATTAGCCAATAACAACAGCAACATAAGATGAAGAGAGAACGCCTCGCAGGATGGTAGAGAGTCAGACCCAAATGGTGCCAACATTCCCAATCACCCATCCCAAACTGCTATCAAGTCCACTTTTGGACTCACACTCTCAAGGCCACCTGTTCAAGTCCCAAGACAGAGCCCTGCTCCAAGACCTGGAGAAGTTTAAGTCATATCATACTGTGTAAATGGAGAAAATTATCATTGACTTAGAATAAAATTGTCACTAAGAAGCCAAAATCTAACCTGCCAATTGGAGGTTCTCTGTACGTCCCTAAACCCTAGGAAATCCAAATCAACAAAAAAGAACGCCTTCCAAATCAAAGAAAAGCTACACTTAAGAAAAATTACTTCAAGTTGAAAGAAGCCGTGTTCTATTCTCCAGCCCAAGAAGCCAATGTTTGAAACATGCTCCACACTACAAGTGCCGCAAACACAGAACCATCAGGGATAGAACATGCAGATCACTGGGAAAGCAACAAGTCTCTGTTTCCATTTAAAACCATCTGCATTTCAGAAAAGCGACAAGCAGGAGCACATGGGGGGTGGGGGGGCATTAGCATGAAACGGTTAACGAACTCCGTAAATGAGAAACTCATCAAACGCTTCCCACTGACATCCATGGGCTGTTTATTGCAGCAGCATCACCAAGATTCATTGTTTCCTCACAAAATGCGTTGCTTTGCTGAATATCCCCCCATCAAGTCCTAACATCTGGCCATGGGTAAAACAATGCAGCGCCATCAAGTGGGTTAATTGTCATTGTTGCATATGACATGAAAGAGACGAGGCTGGGGAGCAGAGCGAAAGGCTTGCATTGTGTTTACACCGCCGCGCTTCACTCGCTCCCCTCGGCCCCCCACCTCACAGAAAAACTCTGCGCTGTTACCCAGCGCCTTGGGGGAGCAAGAGCGACACGCTCCTGACGTGGGGCCCAATCATGTTTCAACGGTGGCCAGCTCGGGTCCTCTCCTTCCTCCACAGCAGTAGCTTGGCCCTTCCTTGGGTGTTACGGAGGTAACAGCCCAATGCGAGACTGACGTGTGTATTAAAGCCAGCCCTCTTTGATCCTGCGAACACCCACCATACTAAGAAACCTAGAAAGAATGCCGTCAGAATAACAGCAATGCATTCCGGACAGCCCTGTGACCCCCCTTACCACATTTAACCCCTATTCCTTCCACTCCCCCCCAACCAGTACAATTTCTAGAATTACTGGATAGAAACATAAATGCTAATAAATGTGTTTTTACCTGTATGCTCTGACACCAGTGAGGTTGAACTGATACAAAAATGGTACAGATGGAGGCATGATATACTAAATTGTGCACACAATTTAGTTTAATATGCCCACAAATGATTAAATCAAGCACACAAAATCCCTAAAAAGCAAGCATTATATTATTTATAGCATTATTTTCAGGCTGTCAATGAGCTATTTTGAGATTTCACATTAAATTTAATTTAGCAACTTGGTTATTTGGGTTCTTGGCCATAGAAAATGTGTTCAGAAAACCAGAAGTGGAGTGAAATGTGGAAATGCAGGTATACGTTTTAAAGTAGTAAATTTACTCACTCAAATCTATTTAATAATTTTGTAATGGGACACATGCATTATCCTGTACTTTTTAAATATAAAAGCAAGAAAATGGTTCAATAACATCCGATTGCACAATATACAGGATGGGTGAAAACTAAACATGACATTTCCCAAAAGACTTAATTGCCTGACTGTACAGACACCTCCCTTTTGCACAATAACAACAAAAGATGAACATCCATATTTACATTATATACACAGGATTAGTAACAATCAACAAGAACAGTATTTACAAATCAAACAAATGAACTCACACTTTGAATTGTTAAACATGGTTAATCACTCTCTTTAAGTGACACGGTTCAATCCCCCCAAAACAGATTTCACCGTGATGAATTTTACCAACCAGCTTCCACACTGCTACTGATACATTTTGCAAGATGGGGAGGCTGATGACAAAAATATTTAAACTTCATTTTAGAATATTCAGAAAACCATATCAAAACCCACAGTTTCAGAATCTATCAGGTGTAGGTTTTCATTTTCTTCCATATGATGTTTTTGTGAAGTTGTAACAAGAGCCACCGAAGATCAAACAGTAAATTAGAGCTGCCAGTAATAACTATTTTTCCGTTTCTATCCGTATTTATCAGATTGGCCAATTAATGTAAATGATTAATTATCCTCCAGAAAAATCATATTGACCTTTTCAGTTAAAGTAATTTTATTTTGGGACCAACATAATGAATGTCACGGTAAGGATTTAGATAATGGACACAGGCCATTCGGCACCATACAGATGTTTACTGGCACCCACAATTTCACACGTAGATTAGTAGTACACTTATAATATTAATGAGAGGCATACTGTGAAGCCCAAAGCTTAGCAACTTGTATAGATTCAGAGTATCCTTATTTTTTATTAAATGCAGTTTATCGGGACACGACACAAGTTACTGTTTTGGAGTATCAATAAGCAATAAGCACTGAAGTTGTGGTGAGAAGAGAGAAAGCTCATACGATCTTAAAAGAAGATGTTATGGTTAAACAAGGTAAAAAGATGGTGGTGGTGTGGTGGTATTTTTTACAGTTTAAAGTCTGACCTATTTTTAGTTTCAGTGTGTTTACGGTAATAACATTGGTAAGCCTAACACACACAAACACACAGACACTGACACCATTAATCAAGAGAATATGCCCAGATTCTAAACAAGAGGTGCTTTCACACTGCAGTAATTTCATGTTTTTTTCAGAGATCAGAGCCTTTTTCCAGAACCTGGAACTTTTTATTGAACTCAGTCCAATTGTATAGTACAAGGCAGAAGTTTGGGCCCACCCTCTGATTTTTTTTAAAAAAACAAATGGTACACTGCTTTTTTAAGCTTTTATTACAAGAAAATAGTAGGAACATTTAAAACAAATGTAACTGGTTTTGAAGTGTAATACAACAAATTGCTGTGCATTGTCAATGCAATTTCATGAATGCGAGTGTCTGAGTTTCATCAAAATGAACACCCCTTTTATCACAGCAGCACAGATTCACAGCATCCTTTCAAGCACTTTTTCGAAATTACTTGTATCCAAACCCTCCCAGCACCTTTTCAAGTGTGCAAACTGTCCGGCCTCATTTGCTAGATGCTCATTTCAAACTTGGTTCAACTCGTCCCATGGATGGACTTTTGCATTAAGAACAGTAGCTAAATTTTACAAATATATTTTATATGCACACTTTAATCACTATTACAGTTGGGTACGGGTGGTCTTTGAAACCATATAAAAAAGTACCAGAAGTAATGTTTTAAATGAAATGAATGATAAGTCGTTTCAGCTGAAAACAATGCATTTTACAATTTATTTCAAATACAATGCAAGGTTGCCAACTTTGGTCGGCTGCATGGAGTGAGATTTTCAATTCGAGACCGTACACACATGAACACGCATTTACATGCATCTAACAGTTTCACTACCTTGCATATAGAATGTCAGGTTTGTAAACTACCCCAGTACTTTTGATGTTGCTAATTTTAGATTTATAACGGAATAATTAAGATTTCTATTGGAATAATATAGATAATATAGCCGTAGAATTTCCTGCATGAGCAGGAGAGTCTGAAAGCATGTATCACACCAGATGCATCAGCTGGCAACCCTGAAATTGTTTTTTTTTTTTTTTTTTTAACCACGCAGCTTGCATGAAGGCAGTGGCGCGTATATATGCTGATTTAGCAAATATACATTTTACTTTTTAATTTACTACTATGCATAAATGTAACCAGAATATTACTGTTTTAAGTATGATTGCACAAAATCTGTTTGACAATTTTTTAAATTTCTTAATGTGCTATCAGGACACTGCGTTAGAGTATATTTAACAGAAAATTCCACACAACGCAGATAAACAGGTTACATATACACTGGAAATGAAAATTAGAGAACCTATAATTTCCTAAATGTCATGGTCACTACACAGTCCTATTTGGAAGTTATCCAAACAGGAGTAAAAGAGCAGTATTTTAACAATATGCAATGACATATAAATTCGGAAGCACAGTATAAGAAACTTAAATGAGATATTTAAAAAATAACACCAATCAAAATTAGAGAACACTTTCAGATACCTCCCAGTTATTGGTGTTACTCTGGTAGCTGGTGCTAATTTCCTTAATTATTTGACAAACCCTATTTAACTGGCAGCCTAACTATCCAGTTATCAATGACTTGATGTTGAGCTAAAAGTAACAATCCTCCAGCAGCAGGTTGTCCAGATGAAGGGTCATCCTTTTGGCCTATCAGCCATAGCAAGAGAAGTTAGTTGTTCCAAATCTGTGATTTCTAGAATATTGCACCTTTACAATGTCACAAACTCATTCAAGTCCCCCAAGAAGACTGGTCGTCCATGAAAGACAAATGTAAGAGAGAACAGTATAATGCGGACAATGTCAATGGGGAATCATTTCAACATTGCAGCTGGAATTGCTCGCCAATTCAGCACTGAACGGGTAAGAATCTGTCTCATTATAGTCCATAGCTGTTGATGAAAATATTTGTAAGGTTTTGGCTAGCTCCTTTTGTTCCTAAACATACTAACCTATGTTTTCCTTTGACTTCATCGATACGTTTATTTTTGGTTTGGCTTCTATGTATATGAAATATGTTTCCAATATGTTACTATTGTCTTTTAATTTTCCTGTCTATTGATTGACAACAGTGTAGACTCTTAAACATCAAGACACTGACAGCCTACTGTACAGTGACTAAACCTCTCATAAGCAGGAAGAATCAGAAGACTAGACTAGCCTTTGCTGAGGAGCAAGTTGTGTGGACAAAGGAGAACTGGTCCAAAGTTCACTTTAGTGATGAAAGCAAGTTTAATTTAGTTGGGCCTGATGTGAAACATTATGTTTGTTCTCAAGGTAGGGAAAGACTGAACCTCAATTTTGTTAAGAAGTCACTGAAAGGTAAAGGAGGGAGTGTCATGGTTTGGGGAATGTTCTCTGCAGCAGGAGATGGGCCTCTTATACAGCTACATGGCAGAGCAAATGCAAATATTTATCAAAACCTTCTTCAACAACATGTGGTTTCTTCCCGGCGTTCACCCAATCAATCATTTTCATGCAGGACAACACAGCAAAATGGGTAAAGAAGTTCCTTGAAACAAAAAACACTGAAATTATGAAATGGCCAGCCCAGAGTACTGATCTAAACCCAAAAGAAAACCTTTGGAAAATCCTTGGCAACATAGTTATGGCTAAGAAACCAAGTAGAGTCACTGAACTATGGAGGAGGCTGCAAGAAGAGTAGACCAAAATCTCACCAGAGCTGGGCGAGAAACTAGTGATGTCCTGTGGCCACAGATATGCTGAAGTCATTCAAAGCAATGGCCTGTACACTTCCTATTAATTTTTCACTGTTGTAACCTTCAGAAATTTTAGTTGTGATTTTTCTTCATTTTACAGTCATTGCTGTTCTCTAATTCTGATCACTGTGTTTAGTTCAGTTTCCTTGGTTATGTTGCATAACACTGTTCTAGTACCATGGTATAGCCACAGCACCAATTCCGTCAAATGTTGAGCAATGAAAATGACAATTTCTGAAAAAAGTTTTCATAAATTGTTCTCTAATTTTGATCTCCAGTGTATAGTAGAACCTCAGAACTCCAACGCCAACTCAGACATCGAATGGGTCTGTTGAATTTTTTTTGGCTTGTACTTCAACCAAAATCTTGGAACTAGAGCATTCCTGCCAAAACTTGTATGGGCCAAGACTACCAATTCAGACGTTGGATCTAAAAGAAAATTCTAACTGCAACTCATCAGAAACCTCAAAAAAAGGACAAAACAAAACAGACTTGATAAACTTTGAATGGATCCATGCGCGTCTCTGATGGGGTGAAACAAAAGCAAACGGACCTACTGGGACACTGATGCCTATGAATCGCTCTTGGTCTCGCAATACGTCTCAACCGAGTTTGATGTGCGTAAGCTGTGTTCCTGTGTTCGGTGTGAATTTTTTGCGCTTTACAGTAATCATCTTCAGTGATATCATTAGTTAGGTATGTAAATAAGTTTATATAAGCAATTATTTGGGGGTCTGGAATGAATTAAATACATTTAAATTATTGCTTATGGAGAAATTTGACTTTGAACTTGACCTTCTGTAAGTAATTAAGCTCATGTTCCAAGGTACCACTTTACTATATAAAGAACAAATATTCAGATTACAACTGAAGCTTGGAAGAAAATAAAATGCTTAATTTTTTAATAGGCTGCTACACTGGCTTGCTCGACAGGTTGAATTCTGAGTCTCTGGCTAATTTCTCCACTTCTTTGATTGGTCACTTTGAATCTTATGATTGGCTGCCAGTTTCATGCTCTGTCATGATGTCACAGCAAGGAAGTCTTACACCAAGTTAACATCTTTCAGAGATCCCATTTCAATATTGTATGTTTTCAGACTGATAACTAGCCATCCAGCTGGCAGACATAACTCTTAAAGTGTTTACTTGTACAGTTCCAGCACTGACAATCTAACTTACCTCATTTTATGGCATATCCATTTTATCCCTGGGGAACCCACAGGGTCATATATGACCCTTCCTTTTATTTCTGCCTTACATTCAACCCACTCATCAAAGTTAAGATTTTTTTTGCTTTACAGCCCATTGTATCATATACAACCCAGTAACAGTGACATTTAGTGATTACTCACTGAATTAACCAAATTTTTTTTTCCCCACATTAAATATGGCCCCCAACGCGTTTTGAGGTTGTTGCTGTACATGCTTCAAAGATTCACCTGTCAAGCTGTGAATAGGTAAGTGGTAGAAATTTTGCATCATCAGTTATAATTTTTAGATGTTATAGAACATGTACAACTAGGTTTTGGATGTTTCAAAACTTTTCTGGCAACTGTGATGATCATGTTCCATGTGCTCAACATCAGCCTCAGACAAAAACAGATAGAATACTGGTGGTGCACCAGACCTTACAACCCATCACAAGTAAACTTTCTGTGTGTAGTACACCTTTTTGCAGGTCTGTTCACTTGACCTGTTTATTGATGGATTAGCATGTTTGAAGCATGTGTTTTATTGAGAAATTAGGTGAAATTAATAACTTGGAACAGCATGAACAGTCCAGCGGGTCGTATATCGCACATTTCACAACATGGACTGGGAAAGGGTTATTTTTACAAAACACCTGTTTTTGCAT
Source organism: Mormyrus lacerda (assembly GCA_015163995.2). NCBI lineage: Eukaryota > Metazoa > Chordata > Actinopteri > Osteoglossiformes > Mormyridae > Mormyrus > Mormyrus lacerda. The sequence goes on from JAABNX020000070.1 coordinate 18,265,869, forward strand.
TCACTGGGTCTGTATGATCATTTTAGCCAATGGATATATTTTTCCTATAATAAGGTGGTCTGGGTTCCCCAGGGTTATGTTTACACAGGACATTAGAGGCAATGCAACAGTTCTAGTACTGATATTTTACCTCATTTGATGGTAATTCAAAAGCAGATGCAAGCCAACTTATGTACATTTTGCAAATTTATTTTATTTTTATGAGCAGTGAATATTTGCATTTTGATTGAAGGTTTGTTTGGATTACTTTTGTTTGTTTACATTTATACTTAAGATTTGAGGTCAGTTTTATTAGGTGACAATATTGTGCAGGTGCCCAAAGAGTTACAAGGTTACATTACTTTAGTCATTGTCATTTTTAAACTAAAGCAATAAGCAGTTATGTTATGTTATTTAAGACTTCCAGGAAAAAAAACTACCTAGGCTACTTTATATTCAATTAAAAAAAAAAATTTTTTCACTTCAATTACATTTAAGGAATACCTTTTTTGCTTATGTCTCTATTTCTGCATCTGAAAATCTTTTTGCTGATGAATATACTTTTGTCTAATATCAACGGTGCTGGCAGTGAAAAATTGCCAGGGCTTATTAGTGGAATATGTTTCACTACTGTGAAACCAAATGATCAGTCAGTAGGCCATATTTAATAATGGAATAGTCAGTCTTACTACAGCGTGACTAATGTGTTCCTGAAAAACCTTGCATTCAATAAAATAGCGTCCTAAAATAAACAAAACTTACACCAAACAAATGAAATGATAATAAAAACAGTGATACCAGTGGATAGTAATTATATGCGATTAAAATAAGAAATAATAATAATTCAAAAGTCTCTGGGGTCACGTAAAAAATTATTTGCGTTGAAGAAAGTTTTTTCTTCATTAAAATAACATCAAATTGATCAGAAATACTGTGTAGACATTTTTAATGTTGTAAATGACTATCATAGCTGGAAACAGCTATTTTTATGGAATATGTACATGGGTATACAGAGGCCCATTATCAGCAACAATTAGTCCTGTGTTCCAGTGGAATGCTGTGCTTGCCAATGCATCATTTCAAAAGGTTAACTGATCATTAGAAAACCCATTTGCAATTATATTAGCACAGATGAAAGTTGATGAAAGATGAAAGCAATAAAATGGGCCTTCTTTGGACTAGAATATCTGTAGCATCAGCAATTGTGGGTTGGATTACAAGCTCAAAAAGGTCAGAAAAAAAGAATTTTCTTCTCAAACTCCTCAGTCTATTCTTGTTCTGAGAAATGAAAGCTATTACATGTGAGAAACTGCCAGGAAACTGAAGATCTCATACAATGCTGTGTAGTTCCTTCACAGAGCAGCACAAACTGGCTCTAACCACAATAGAACGAGGAGAGGGAGGCCCTGGTGCACAACTGAGTGAGAGGATAAATATATTAGAGTGTGTAGTTTGTGAAACAGATGCCTCATAAGTCTTCAACTGGCAGTTTCAAAAGACCAGTCTTAACATCAACAGGGAAGAGGCAACTCTGGGAAGCTGGTCTTCTACGCAGAATTGCAAAGAAAAAGCTAAATCTTGGAAAGATTAAGTTAATAAAAATAAAAGACTGAGATGGGCAAATGAGCACAGTCAAAGGACAGAGGATGATCGGAAAAAAGTCCTATGGATAGACAAATCTAAATTTGAGGTGTGTGGATCACAAAGAAGAACTTTTGTGAGACGCATATCAAATGAAAAGACGCAAGAGGATTGCTTGACGACATCTGTCAAGCATGGTGCAGGCAATGTGATGGTCTGGGGCTGCTTTGGTGATGGTAAAGTGGGAGATTTGTACAGGATAAAGGGGATCTTGAAGAAGGAAGGCTCCACTCCATTTTGCAACACCACGCCAATTTGGTCTTACAACAGGACAATGACCCAAACACAGCTCCAAACTATGCAAGAACTATTTAGGGAAGAAGCAGTCAGCTGGTATTCTGTATATAATGGAGCGGCCAGCACAGTCATCAGACCTCAACTCCAGTGAACTGTTATAGGAGCAGCTTGACTGAATGGTACGTAAGAAGTGCCCATCAAGCCAATCCAATTTGCACAAGAAGATTCAGAAAGCACGGGGTGAAATCTCATCAGATTATCTCAGCAAACTGACATCTAGAAAGCCCAAGGTCTACAAGGCTTTAATTGCTTTAAATGGAGGATTCTTTGACTAAAGCAAAGTTTGAAGGAGACACTTATTATTTTAATATAATTAAAATGGTCATTTCTAACTTTGTTAATAGGACCGTTTCCTATTTATTTAGTTAGTATTTCCTAGTCAAACGCATTCATGCATGTTTTCATGGAAAACAAGGAAATTTCTGTGACCCCAAACTTTTGAATGGTAGTATATATCATAAACATCTCCTATGGGTTTTGTAAGTCTTATGTAAATTGTCTAGTAACAACTGCTTCAACCAAACATGCTGAATTCACTATACTTGTTGATTGCCATGAGTCAGGAGAAGAGAAGGTCAACACAACGCTTCATGAACTATTTGCTGTATTTTCTAACCACACTAGATGATGTTCTTGGTTTACTTTGGGGCATACTTTGAGCCTTTTTTTGGAACAAACAGCACCATCTAGTGGGGTCAGAAAATACAGCAAATGGTTCACAAAATACCATTTTGCCTAGCATTAGCTGGGAGTAGGGAGCCACAGTCACCATGCGGCCAAGCATACACTCAGCACAAATACAATGAATTACAGTATTCGGAGGGGCACTGAAGGCAAGTATAGGTAGTCTACAACAACCCGTGTAATGATGATGTGAATTTTTAGATTTTAACCTGTCCAATGCACAGTTATACAAAAGGTTTGATTCTTTTATAATTGAAAATGAGCATATTCAATTCACTGAAACGAACCGGAAATCACTATTATACTTGGATAGCTGTTTTTGTGTTTAAGTACTATATATCTTGTCAAGACAATACAGTGTTGTAATTCGCATAGGGCTTTTCTGTCTGAGTGAAACCTGCACAAAGACAAATGCAATTGTGTTTGTGCTGTGTTGTAGACTTGGGTACCAATAAATAAATCAAGTTACAACACACCTGCGGTGTGATATGACTGCATAAATATGTCAAGGGTTCTATGAATAAAATATAAAAATCCTATTTTCTCAAACCATTTACATTATTGCTTTAAGGAGTGCATTTAGTAGCTATAAGGACAAAAGCTCTTAAGAAGCTCTGAATATAATGGTAATTTTAAAACATGAACAAATGACATTTATGGCAGTTTTGCCTATTTTGGTGGTTCATCATCCAGGATAGCGCAGGTGCTAGGGCCGCTATGGTATGTCATTGAAACTTTGTACAGTGTACACCTTTTAGTTTTGTGATAATTTGAATTACTCCCATAATTACACAGCAATATTGAAGAAAAACATTTACTATAAAGAACTAAAGTGTTTCAGAAATCAAAAAGGTAATTTCAATAAAATAAAATATTGACAGTGATGCTGAAGGCGCTTTCACACCGAAGTTCTAGAACCAAGTCCCTGGGCTGTTGACCTGGGACTTTTGAAGCTTGTGGTTGCTTTCACACTGCATAACAGAACCAGAACCATTATACTAAATAAACAAGGGAGACACAAAAAGCTGGTAGGTGAAACTTTACACAATTCAAATCTACACCCCAAATCAATGGAAAATTAACAAATTGTTTTGCTGAGCTATTTGTATGCTATTTGCTCGTTATTGGAGGAGAGCGATTGTGATAAAAACAGGACACAGCCTTTTATTTATAGTCACTATGACACTTCATTTGACCCTTGACATGTTCATATTTCATTATTAAATCTGGTTGCACAGAATAAATGAATGTAACGTATTCCGCTAATAAGCCATGGCAAGTTTCATAGCTGGCACTGGCGATTAGAGATGCAGTGATTGCAATTTTCTTGGCTGATTCCGATTTCCGCTTTTTTTGCAAGTGTGACTTGCCGATACTGATTTTTGCAGATTCCAGCTTTCTTTCTAAGAACTATAACAGCATATACAAGTAATAACCTTACAAATTTATCTTCAAAGTAAAATTTTTTCAGAATAAAAAAATTGTTAAACTATGCAATTTTGGAGGCCGGACACATGACCTCGTACAAGATGGCTGCTTAGGGTCTCAGCTCCCAATTTTTTTTCTCCATCATTTAACCTTCAAATTTATATTACAACAGTTCCAAATATATTTTTAACAACGTCAAAGCCTCAGCGGGATAAGGATTTTCAGATTTTTTTCCTCAACTCATTTTTATACTGACAAGAAAAAAATTACCCACTTGTCAGAAAGACAACGACTCTCACTAGTACGGGCAGTGACGACCCTGTGCGTAATTTTAGCTCGTCTAGATGGTATCAAAAAATCTGTAGATTCCCTGGATGATATAAGAACATTGATCTCTATTGAGAGATCTTTTTCTAGCTTATTGAACAAAGTGACAGTAGAGAAATGTTTAGAGGAGGCCGAGGGCAGGATATCATCAACCGAAGGTGAGACGAACTCCCACAGCATTCAACTATCTACTTTACAGAAAACAATAAACCAGCATCTCATAAAAGATTTGGAGAATTGGGGTAAAAATTATTTTTATTAAAAATTATTTTAGGTATGTCTTGGTGAGGTTTTTAAAATATCCACAGAGGCAGTTCTTCAGGTGGTAGCAAAGAAACAGGATATTTCTCACAATGGTTCACAATTACGTTTCTTCCCAGACTTCTCCGCTGAGTTTGAGAATATATCTCATTTGATAGAAAAATTACAGCATGACAGGAAAGTCTTTGAAGTAGTTAAACTACTGAAATTGGAGAAACAACGTAAGGAACGGCTTACTGACTCCAATGAGTGCTAGAAAAAAACCTAACATGGAATGCAGTCGACTCACAGAAAAACTTTTAGTTTACTAGTTCTAAGCAAAAATACTACATTCATGGGAATAAACCTGGACGACTTCTAGCACATAGTTTAAGGGCCAAATACAATGAGCGTTCCAGCAACTCTATTAAGACTTCCCAAGGCGCAATTAGTCAAGACCCCCATGTTATCAATACTACTTTCAGGGATTTTTATGAAACTCTTTACTCATTTGGAAGCAGTGACTCAAAAACTAAAAATATTCTCTAATTTAGAGACGATATCTTTGACTGCTGTGACAGACGAAGACCATTCTATGATGAATACACCTATTACCTCTGAGGTGGCCTTGATGGCTACCCCCTGGAATTCTATAAGAACTTCTGGCCCTCAGTTTCCCCGATCTTTATGCCTGTAGTTAATAATATGTCCCTAGTAAGTACACCAAACTCCTGGAAATCCTCATCTACAAGTTTACTTCTTAAAAAGGATAAAGTTCCCTTTACAAGACTCTTCATATAGGCCTATCAGTCATCTCAATGTTGATTACAAAATAGTTACAGTACTAAAGTGTTAGCCCAAAGATTAGAAACCCTTCTTCCCAAAATTAAGCCAGAACAAACAGGTTTTGTCAAAAAAAGATTTGGCTCAATAATATACTACACAATGCCTTTAATAAGAAGGACCCAATATTGATAGTCTCACTTGACGCAGAAAAAGCATTTGATTGTGTAGAGTGGCCTTTCCTGTTAGCCAGACTGAGTACCGTAATTTCCGGACTATAAGGCACACCTGAATATAAGCCGCACCAGCTAAATTTAGGGAAAAATACAGATTGTTCCATATATAAGCCACACCCGACTATAAGCCGCAGGTGTTTTAATGTTTAATTACCGTATATAAGGTTTCCTGCTACCACGGAGTAGATTGTCGGGACAGAGATGACTGTTTGGGAATGCAAAGCGTCCCATTTATTAACAAATCTTTCAATCAATCAAACT
>JAABNX020000070.1:18329152-18352035 GCA_015163995.2 Mormyrus lacerda
AGCTGGCAGTCATGTTAGTGATACTAAGTTCACACTGCACGACATTCATTAGATCGCTGTACTGTTCACACAGTATGTATGGGGTTCCATTTGTGCCAAAAATATGTTGACATGCATATGAGGTCCCCATTTGTGCCAAAAATATGCCAATAGCTCAATGTCCATGTCAACTAAACATGTAACAAAGCATTTGTCTATCTATTCAACTTTGAATTGTACTTCAGCTGTGACAAATCTATTTTGACATTGAGATTCTATGTTGATTGCACACCTGACAAAACAGTTCAAACTTTATTTCTGTCGTCCTAGTATTCCCTCTCATTTGACATGTATTGCATGTCGAGAAAATATGACATCCCAAGTAACCTAATTCTGTTTTTTTTTTGTATACCACGTTTTCATGCACAACATGTACAGGTAATGCAGGTAAAGTATGTGACTATCTAGGGCTAGAAAAAGTAAAGGAATCCTAACTTGATTTTGACAGAAGTAGTCTTTGCGTGTTGTATACTTATGAAAAAACAAAAGTGTATTGGAGAATGCTACAAAAAGACGACATGAATAACAACACAAACAACAGAGAGAATGATACAGCAGGACTAGAAGCAAAGAAACACAGACAAGTGACACATCAAGATGACATTCACAACAACACAGTCAGACAATGCATTAGGACAATATACATAATGATGCAGTCAAACAACAAGGAAGACAGCACAACATTGCGACGATGGCAAAGTACATTTTCAAGTTCTGACAGACAAAAGTTTTGTTACATGTTTATCTGACATGGGCAGTGCACATATTGACATATTTTTGGCACAAATGGAACCCCATATTCCATTTGTGCCAAAAAAATGTCGATAGCACACTGTTCATGTCGACTGAGCATGTAACAAAACAATCGTCTGTGACGGATTGTCTATGTTGATTGTTCACCTGTTGTATTGCATGTCACATGATTTGTCATTCTACCCGTCATTATGCATGTTGCCCTGATGTGTTGTTTGAACGCATGATTATGCATGTGATCCTTATGTGTCGTTTCACTGTGTGGTTGTGAATAAGGAACCTCATTGGGGTCAAAACCCGCTCAATCAACACATTAAATCTGTATGTCTTAAGATATCGAAAATGAACATGTTAACACTATCATGTGTCTTATGCGCAATTGTGATATACACATTTGGACAAATGTGGAACAGTCCATTTGTGCAGGTAATTGTGAACAGAGCACAAAATGACCTCTAGAAACTTGACTCACACATGCGCTAAAAATATATGTAAAGTGGTCTATTTTTTATATTTAACTGTATGTGACACCTTTTGCAGACACATATGTCAAATATACAGCCACAGAAAAAGTTAAGAGATCACAGCACGATTTTTTGTTTCACTCATTTCTCAGGTTATGGGTGTGCATCTGTGAATAATATATATTTTATAATAATATCTGATTTTTCCCTGTTTCTCATTTATGAAGGGCTTCTTCCTTGCTTTATGGGACCTCAGTCCTGCTTCTAGGAGCCTGATACAAACTATCCTACCACCTCACATCTGCACTTGATATTTCCCATTCCTTTGAAGTTCACTTGATGTCATCCTTCGATTCATGAGAAACTGTTGGATAAGTTAATAATCATCTCAATAGTCAGCATTTACACTGCACAGTGTCTGGCATTAGAATGTTGCTTCTGCCTTTTACTTGGCTGGTTTCTGGTCATTCCCAGTGTACTGAATACTTTTCTAGATCAGCTGACCATCTTTGGGCAGCATTTACACTGCACAGTGTCTGAGTTTACATTAGTTCTCTTTTGTTCCTCTCCCCCCTGCTAGTGATGAATATGGCAATAATAATGTGGCAATAAGCCATGAAAGTCCATGGTCCCTGCTATATACATTTTCTTTCTGCTTGAATCCCTGTCACCATTCACATAAAAACTAATAGCATTTAACTATGTTGAAAACATAGCAGATATATGAGAGGAAAGAAGCCCCGGTCTTTTCCTCGTACGAGACAATTATTTTACTAATTAAAAGTAATATTTAAATAAATAACTTAATCAGATCATAGCCCCAATGATGGTTCAATTTCTGAGGTACACTAGGACAGTGTTTCCAAACCCAGTCTTCGGGGACCCACAGACAGTCCACGTTTTGGGGTTTATTAAAGAAAACAGGAACAGGGCATCAAAACAGATCATGTGGTGCTACTAGCAAGAGGGGAACTGAAGCGCACACACAAGGGCAACGTCAATAGCCGGGGTGCGCAGCACTGAAGGACACTTCCTATACGTGAGGGAACCGATTAGAAACACATGGAGTGATCCACACAAGGGCTGTAATGAGAGGTAAGACTAAACAAGCAACAGGTGTGGCTCGTTAGAACCACACTGGGGAGAGAACGAGGCGGCAGGAATGCAGGGTGATCTTTTCACGTAATCATACTGCTTAATGAAACACCAATAGTAAAGCAATATATATTAAAGAACAAACATATTCTAGTGCCAGCAAGGATCAGCATATCCCAGCATGCTTGTGGCCAATGTATTTAGCCCCTGTCTGTACTGTAATTGTAAATAGCTCTTGTTGTACTGTTGTTATTCTTGGTTGCATTTCCTTATTGTCGTGCGTGTATGTATATCCGTGTTTTCTGTCTAGCCTGTCCAATCCTTGTGTGTTCTTAGCTTTATACCTCTCCCACCATTTGTGCACATTACAGTTTGGTGTCTGACCACCTTGTGTTTCCGCTGTGTGTATTTGGGGTTTGGTGCTCATTGGGTGCTTGTTACAGTCCTGTTCAGGACTAGAATTAAGAGCATGCTCTCTCACAGCAAGCTAGTCTCCTAGTCCTCTGCTATGCTTGCAATGTCTCGGAATGCGTGGCTGGAGTAGGCACTGATTGACTGGCAAACCTGCTTCAGCCTGGCAAGTCTGGAGGCGGCTAAGAAACAGCAGCAGGCAGAGAGAAAGATGAGGGATGCAAAGCTCATCTGTTGGTGCTGCCGGAGAGAAGGGCACCAGGCACGCTATTGCCCGGGAGTCTGCACCAAAGTCACTACCAGACAATCAGGGGATGCCGGAGTGAGAAAGACAGCCACTCCTCCATCCAGGACACACCAGACTAGCATAGCGTGCCTTGAAGCCATTCCTGCCAGCCCACTAGACTTGCGTCAGAGACAGAGACGTTATAGAGCAAGGAAGGCGGGCTCTCCTGTGGACTTACCCGCCGATGTGTGCTCCCTGCTCATCAGCCACAAGGAACTGCAGCTCAACCCCAGCTGCGAACACAAGCAGGCTGTGTACTGAGCTGGCCAACTCAGGAGTGTAACCGCCAGGCATGCCTAGCTGAGGCAGTGGAGTTGGCAGTACTGGGCCACAAAATGTTGATGTTCACCCCAGGCGGAGGGATCTCACAGTTAGCAAGCCCAGCTGGCACAGAAGACCCATGAGCTGCAGGAGGCAGGCGCCACAATGCTGGACCGCAAGCGGGCGTGCCTCACTCTGACGGCAGACCTCCATGACCAGGCCCAGTTGGAACACCTGTAAGAAGATACCAGTATCACACTGCAGGATCGGATGGGCAGGGTTGCCCGACCCTGCAAGCAGGAGGCCCTGAGGTGGGGGCCAGGAGTGGGAGGCTGCACCGCTTGCAGTCTACAGCTGCACCGTGCACTGGCTGTCCCTGGAGTAGGGAGCCTGGCTGTGGGAGTTGCTGCGTATGGGGTGTCCCGGCCAGGTAGACCTCCTGGAATGGTATTAGGTCCCCTTAAGATGTGCAAGCGGAAGGGTGCTGGGTAGGAACTGCCATGCCAGTGCCCGTCAGCAGCTAAGCCTCACCATCACACGCAAGATTGGGAAATGACGTCCTGCCACCCCCTTTATCGGAGGCACTGGCAGTTACCACTGGACCACTGGGACTTGCTTCAGAACTGAGGTGGGGACTGGGGGAGGGCAGTGTAGTGCCGGTGGGGTCAGCATATCCTGGCATGCTCAAGGGCAATGTAAATAGTTCTTGTTGTACCATTTTTGTTTATGGATTCCCTATTGTCACGAGTGTATGTTTACCTGTGTCTTGTGTGTACCCTGTCCGATCCTCATTGCTTTGTGTATTTGGGGTTTGGTGCTCATTGAGCACCTAGAATAAAAAGTGGGTTCTGTCCCAGTTAGGTGGAGTGGTGGCTCTGAGGCTAGGGAATTGCAATTGGAAGGTTGCTGGTTTGAATCCCGTGAATTCCAGGAGTGATCCTACTCCATTGGACCCTTGAGCAAGTCCCTTAACCTTGCTTCATCCTGGGCATGTTAATCTACCTCTAGCCATCTTAGGAGGTTCTCCAACTTATAGGGAAATCTGTGGGTTGGTAGCAGGATTGGCACTCCAGCCACGGGCAAAAACTCACACTGGTCCATTTGAACTAGTGTGGTGCTGAGGTATCACCCCCTGCAGAGCTGCACTCAGGTTTTCATCCCTGAGGTGGTTTTTCATGTAGTGGGTGTGGCAATGCACAATAATCATCATGTGCCACCCCCCTGACCTCCTTACCTTTCACCTGGCAAGCAAGTCTCCTTGTCTTTTTCAATGCCTCAGTCTGCGCAACGCTACAGTATCATTAAAAAACTTTTCGAGTCCATTATCAAAATTAAACATGTACTGTAACTGGATTGTGGATTGTGTTTCAGATATTTAGACAAGTCAGGTGGAACACTACAATGCAGCCCTCAGAAGGTTGTAGCATTTTTATGGCATGTTGTGTGTTGGATGTCTTTTGTGACTAATTTCTGGTACATTACAATTGTAATGGCATGTGTGATGGATGTTTGCTGGACATAAATGAGGACAAATTAGAGTCCATTATCAGAATTAAACATGAACTGTAACTGAAAGCACATTTGGAACAATGCAGCCCTCAGAAGGTTGTGGCATTCTTTATGATATGTTGTGTGTTGTGTAACATTGCCATGTGTGATGGATGTCTGTTGGACTTACTGTAAATGAGGATACATTAGAGCACTTTAGAAGGTATGCTGCTGAACCACATGCGCCGAAGCCAACAAAGGAGTGTACACCGGCAGCAGCACGGGCATCAGCTGGCAGAAGAGCTGAATCATCTGTAGCCTGGAAAGGAAACTAAATTGTCAGATGTAGAAAACTAACAGCCCTATTGCCTTTTATGGGAACATTTTAAAACACATTAAAACCTGTAGGCTGTGTTTTGTTAGAACAAAGATTGCACTTGTATTTATATTTTGCAAATGGCAAATCAAAAATTAAAATAAAAAACACCCAAGTATAATTAATTTGCCATTCCCACCTGCTGCTCTTGTTCAGCAGCAAGCTTCTGTTTTCTCCATCTTTTGATATCAGTAAACCCCTTTCAGCACTGTGCAGATAATCTGGTGATGCCAGAAAAGGAGGACACACTACTTTTCCTTGCTACCTCATACCATGCCTGCTTCACCTCACCTGACCATAAGCACCCTACAAGCCTTGCCGTTTTTGACAATGCTCTGACCTAGTTGCTTGACTATAACAATCTGTCAGCACTATTTATGTCATGTGGGGGTGGTCGTAATGTTTTGGTTCATTAGTGTAAGTATAAGTATTCTGGTGAAGCAGGACATTGAGTTCTAATATACAAACCTTGTATGTGGGGTATCGGAGGGGCATGGATACCCTAGCAGATTCAGGGGACTCCCTGCCTTTGCTTATATAATCAAACTTTTGTGAGTAATTTCTGATACATTCAAATTGTAATGGCACACTAACTGCTACTAAATAATCCATTTTAAGCTTTTTTCAGGATGATCTGCATAATTTTCAAATTATTATGTCCCTACTCAATTCCCTAAGAGCAGCACAGCCAACTAAACTTTACAAGTATTCTATATTTGTATTTCAAATTATTTGAAGTGGTATTATTCAATAAGTGCATGGAGTTCTATTTATATACCTACAATATACAGTATAAATATCAGTACAACTCTGTTCCCAGGCTCACTAGGAACAAATACTTACAATGATGTATACAAATAGACTTTTTAAGACCAATTTCTCTTACACATTTGGTCACATTGGTTTTATTTGTGGGGGGCCACCATGTCACCTGTTATATTAAAACTTTTAGGTCAATATTTACACCACTAACATTAAGCAGATACATTTCAGCTGCCTTGGCTACAAGGCACCTTTACATGCAGAACACTTGAACGAGAGGAATGAGGCGAGAGAAATGGATATATAAGGACACATTGGGACTTTAAAAAAAAAACAAATGAACACTTCTGAGCTATAAAAAATTGTATCTTTGATTTATTAGTTATTAACTGAAGCATGACTGTATAAAGAAAATACAGAAATTTTAAATGGTATCAATTGTGTTTGAAACATATTTAATCTTATGTAATTCTTTTCCTGTTGAACCTGTACTTTTCTAAACATCAACTGTCATTGCAATTCTTTGATCAGGTCCAATAAAACAAGCAAACTTAGTTGAAATTTTTAATACCCTGCAGAGAAGAGTGTCATGAAACAATATGCTCAGTGCAGTGTTTATACAATTATGCCTTCCTATCATAGTTTCTTCAATAACGACTAAACTAAAAAGTCATGTGACGTTCACCGTGCATCCATTACTAAGTGAATTCCAACTGAATGTCGGTTGACTTTGAATATTCACTCATATCTATATGAACCTCCTGCACTTTTAATCTCTCATATGATTCACTTCTTTCGTTCCTCTTCCTGTTCTATCCTAGTCTCTTTGCCATGTAATATCTCAAAAACCTCCTTTGCTATACTACAAAGTAACAGTATTTCATTTCGTTACGCCCTTTGTACTGTCTTGCACTTAAATATATACTGCGGTTACATTTCATTTGTACTGGAGCCCCGGACCGACCGAAGTAGTGTAGAAAAAAACAAATGACGAGAAGACTTATATGGGTAACAATGCTAAAGACACGGGTTCATTGTATTATTATGCATTTGGTTCTTCCAGGGTGTTGTCATAGATTCGAGCTGCATTCTACTGCACTCTGATCTGAACGAACCAGGAATAGTTTCCTGTCTTGCAGTCGCCGGTGCAGCATTCAAGTGTCTTCTCGGCGAATATAAAAGCAGAAATTACTTGCGAGCGAGTTTCTCGCTTAACAAAAGCGGGTGAAACTTCTTACTGATGAAAATTTACATCACACGATCTATAAACTTCATTACAGACCACAAATCAAGGACCACAATTTCTGATGGATTTTATACAGCTATAACGTACAATATAAACCTTTATAAACGCGCATTTTTGAATTGATACCTGGCAACCGTGTCATTCCTTTTCCTGATAAATGAACACCTTTAACCTTGGTAGCCTACAAAAGAGAGTGAGTGTCGCATGTGGATGTGTATATTGCACATGTCAATAGTGAAAATGCACGAGCTGATATTGAATTACATATAAATAAGGCTGGCATCATATAAACAACATTCCGGTTTGGGAAGCATAGTGGATTATCCCGCTGGATGGAGGCATGACATGCATTTGTAAAGTAAAAAAAAAAGGCCAAAGCCTTGCCAATGATTTACAGATTTTGGATTATTTTATGAACAATTCATGTCACCTTTACATTTTTGAGATAAATCAAAATGATGCTTCCCATTATCAGTTGAACATCCATTTTATATTTTGCATGACACTTGAGCATTGATCTTTTTCTCTGAACATCCAGATAGGAAGGCTTTGGGTTTTTCAAGGATAAAAGTACAATTTTTAAAATGTATCAGCATATAGTGTTAAAATAAACACTGTTTTAACCGTCAGACAGTGCTCTTTCAACTACGTCTAAATTAAGTTACTTTAAAAAATGAGGCGGGCGATTGGTTTCCTGATGTTTTTCAAGTAGGCTAATGTCTGCTTTTAATCTTAAAAGGAACACTGTTTGTAGTACACATTACTATTTGCATGACAATACATGTGGTTGTCAAAACTGAAATGCTTGAGTTGTTTGAACTGATTTTAAGAGTTATACCAATTTGCAATTTTGAGTTAATGTTAACACATTTTTACGAAACATATTTATGGAATTCAGAGTCCATAAGAATACAAACAAAGTATTAACAATCACCTCCATTGTTAGTTATAAACACACGCATCAACGAAATATGAATAACATTTTAGATAAAGCATACACTTAAACTCGCGAGGCTAGCAAACATTGTAGACAGGTCATACAGTGTTTACGCATGCGTAAATATTGCTTAGAAGCATTTAGTGTTTTGTCGTTAGGAAAAAAAGGGCAGAACACCTGCGCTTCTCCATGTTTTGTGACTTCTTGAGATGGAAAAACTTCTAAGGAGCACATTGCTTCATTATATTTCATAGCACTGGCTCGAAAGATGCCTTGTAGAGTTGAAAAGCGAAACATTGCGGAGAGGTCCAGATGCTCCCCGTTGTTGTGGACGATATTTCCCCACTTCTGCCTTATACTGTTACTCGTGGTATATGGTTGTTTTGGGGCTTTTGTATTTAGTCACATTGAAGGTCAATCTAACACGACAAAAATCGAATACAATGCATTCCTACGCGCACTCGTGGATACAGTAAACAATTCAGGTAAAATAATCTCAAGAAGCAAAATTCTTAAAAATCTGATTTGATAATTTGATTTAAATTGTAGCTGTAAATTAAATACTACCTTAATTTGTTATACTGAATTTATTTAGCAAACGTCTTAGCATATTACATTATATGGATTAAACTAAATGTTTAAACGCTGTCATAATTTCTTTCAGATAATCAGGAACTTTTAATGAAGAGGGTGGATCAAATCACAAAAAAATTCAATCCTATATGGCTTGAAAGCCCAGAAAGGTGGAACTTCTTTGGGTCGCTGTTTTTTTGTTGCACCGTATTGTCAACAGTGGGTAAGTATTTAAATAACTTTCCAATTAAATAGATTATAATTATTTTATGTGCTGAAAAAGGCAAATTAATAAATTTGGATTTTTTTTTCTTGTGAAACCTGTAGCCTACATATACTATGCGATTTCGAAAAGAACATACTGTTAATTTCATAATATGATTAGAAAGCCCTATCCCCCATGGTGCTCAATCTGGTTCTGGATATTTGGAGTCGGTTTGAGTAAGAGGAGCGAAGGAAACGAGTTGTGGATTGTGGAATGAGTAGTTCATTGAGGTAAGGAAGGGGTATTTCTATAGATACATTGATGGGTGAGAAGAGAAACCTTATATTCAATCCTGGTGGAAATGGCAAGCCAATGAAGTGAATGAAGAATGGGAGTGATATGTTCGTATTTCCGCACTCTCATCAGGATCCTAGCTACAGAGTATACCATGACTTTTTGGTATAAAATGGGACACTTCCTAATATGGCTTGCTCCAGGGGAGTTTCTAGCTTTTGAAAAGACATGGGGCTAAATCAAGTTTACCTGGGGCTTCACTCTTTTTTTGACGGCGGTTAATTGCCATCGGGCTAAAATACACGGGGCTTGGCTTAAAATAGCCCGAGTGATAGGACTTAAAACCGGCCGTGGTTTGTTCCATTGTGAAAAATCATCGGTATATTTGGATGGATCGCGCAGCCATCAATACTGGCTACCAAGGCACCCAAACTGATGACACCTCAGCAATCTTTAGAAATTGTTAGCACTAGTTGGTACTGTTGTCTGTAGTCAATGCTAGAGTGAAAATTATTGCGGAGTAATAAGTACAATGTGACGCGTCCGTTCTGCGCAGATTGGAATCCTGCAAAACAAAAAACTTATTAGTAGTTGAACTCTTTACCAAAACGTACAATTTTCATATTTCTTATTATTACAACTCAATTGAACTACTGTTAAAGACAAATGCATCTTTTGTTTTCACATTTAAGAAGTACAACCGGAACAAAAAGTCAACTATCTGATCCTTTCCTGAAAGCAGTAATGCTTGCAAACATGGAGCAGATATGTTGCCTCTCTATTCCAATGTTTCAAAATTGGCCCCAGCTCACCCCAGTGTGCTGACATGAATATTAGGAATACTATGCTGCCATACTGAGTGAATGTGTCAATACACAAATGTCCCCTATATTACATAAATATGGTGGTTTAGTTGTGCTTTGGTGAACAACATTCCCAAAATACAAATATCTATTTACTATATCCACAGGACAAAATCAATCAAGAAAATATCTTTTAAAATGAAATATATTGATTGCACATTATATTGAATGTTCCGATTTTAACCTGCAGAGTCTTCACTATATTGATGGGTGGTACACTGGTGTCACTACAGTTGTTGGTATGATTGTGCACCACCATATGGATTTGCACTACACCATTAACACTGCAAGAATTCAATAGCCTAATTATACAACCACCTGTTTCTAAAACAAAAAATAAAGCATTTTCTTCAAAGCTTCGGTTTCAATCTGAATACTTGTTTTTATATAGTCAATGTAATCGGTTTATCTGCATTGTATGAATTTAATGGTAAACACACTCTATTATATATGTTAAGCAAAAATAACCTGGCTATATATATAATAGCAAATTTAAAAGTAAGGTATATTCATTAAATCAGCATAAGCCTACACATTGTGACGTCAGGCTGGCCAAGGCATCGCGGGGGCAGAGAGAGACATGGAGATTGGCTTGTCAGGGAGTACACAATCTTTATTAGCAGTCCTGAAAAGGACATCAGGCACCCAATAAGCACCAAAACAATTACACATAGGAAACGCAAGGTTGTCAGATGCCAAACTGTAAGATGCATACATGGTGGGAGATTTACATAAGCTAATTACACACAAGGTTCGAACAGGGTACACAGAAGACACAGGTAAACACACACATAACAATAAGGAAATATAACTATAAAGAATAACAACAACAATACAAGGGCTATTTATACCTTCATGCAGGGCATGCTGGGACATGCGCCCCACCAATGCTACAGTATGCACCGCTGCCTTCAGGCAAAGTAAATGCTACAAGGCACAACAGTCCAGTTAACACTAGAATCGCCTGTTTCCCATATCAATGAACATTGAAGTCCTGTAATCTCGTAACAAGATGCACATTGGCGCATGCAGCCCCAATTTCTCTTGAATTGAAAATCTCATGTCAGCCAGCTGACCATAGTTGGCACCCCTGCATTTTATCTTTAATGAAAAGTAAAATGTACTGTTTTCTGTTGAAGAGGCTTGTCATTCTGTTTGCATTGTTACTCTGACAATTATTAAACAAATGAGAAAACATTACCTATAGCTATTATATTTTTTCAAAATAAAACCACCCATACCCAACTGTAACAGTAATTAAAGTGTATTTAATATTATAAATATATATTTATTTTACATTAAGGAACTGTTACGGATAGCATCTGGGGAAGCAGCAGAGAAAGCCATGAAGTTGGGTAAACAGGGTTTTATTTGGAGAAATCACCAAAAGACAGGACAGAAACACAAGCGTGAATGTCAGTGACCGGACAGGGGTAAGACAGACTCAGGTGCACTAAATACATAGAATTGATTGACAACAACTAGACAGCTGAGAACACCAGGATTCCACACGAGGTAACAAGGGAGCATGACACACGGGAGGATCAGAGAAGCAGGTCATGACAGAACCCCACCCAAAGGCACACACACTAGGCACGCTCAAAGGGACCAGAGGGAACAGAACCAGGGACAACACAGAACAGGACCTGGGGAAAATAAAAGCAAAAGCTTTAACGCATCATGGAAAACTGCACCAACAGGAGGGAATAAAGGTGGAACAGAGGGATGAAAAGCAAACACAGGGGGCACAAAAGGAAGCAAAGAGCAGTATGAAATTGGGAGACGGAGGGAACCCCGGCAAGCAGAAGGCGGAAGCTACAGGGGCAATGGGGGACCGCGAGGCTGGAGCAGGCAGGAACCTTGGCGACCGCCGAGCAGGAGCCAAAGGACCGGCAGGTGACTGCTGAGCAGGAGCCAGGGGGACTGAAGGCCAGCCA
Source organism: Mormyrus lacerda (assembly GCA_015163995.2). Lineage (NCBI taxonomy): Eukaryota > Metazoa > Chordata > Actinopteri > Osteoglossiformes > Mormyridae > Mormyrus > Mormyrus lacerda. The sequence continues at coordinate 18,341,143 of JAABNX020000070.1, forward strand.
GGGGGTTGGGCAGGTGGGACTCCTAGCGCAGGTGTCCTCGTCCTTTCCAGGAGTCTGAGAAACGGGGACCCGGCTGGGATCTACCACACTGGGATGGTTGCTGAGGTGACCCACTGGAGCGGTTCATTGGGGCAAGCAGGGAAATTCCTGAAGGGTCCCACTCGAGCTCCACCTCCACCAAGGAGGGAGGAGTGGTGGTCCAATAGTCTGGGACCTCCTTGGGGACAGGGACTATGGGACCTAGGGCAGAAGCAGGGTCCGGGGGATCAGGAACCTCCTCGGGGATGGGAGCCAGGGGGGTCAGGAGCAGGAACTGGAGTAGGATCTAGGGGGTCACGAGCAGGAACTGGAGCATCAGGGACCTTCTCAGAGACAGGAGCCGGGGCATGGGGACAAGGAACCATGGGAGCCGGGTCAGGAACCTCCGGAGCAGGAACCACTGAGACCGGAGCAGAAATCTCTGGGACAGGGACCATGGGGGTTGAAACCGAGGTTTGGGTCTCGACAGCAGGTAATAATAATAATAATACATTTAATTTATACTGCACTTTACATTACCAAAAATCTCAAAGTGCTTACAAAATCAAAAAAACAAAAGGAACAAAAAACTTATTAAAACTAAGATTTTAAAAAGAAAGAAAATTAAAAACAATTACTATAAGAAGGTTTATTAGTTAAAAGCTTTACTAAAAAGAAATGTTTTTAGTCCTCTTTTGAAACTGTTAGTAGATTGTGATGCCCTCAAAGTGTTAGGGAGAGCATTCCACAGACGAGGAGCAGCGGCACAGAAAGCCCAATCCCCCGTGGTGCTCAGTCTGGTTCTGGATATTTGGAGTTGGTTTGAGTAAGAAGAGCAAACGAGAGGAAACGAGTTGTGGATTGTGGAATGAGTAGTTCTTTTCGGTAGGGAGGGGCATTTCCATAGATACATTGATGGGTGAGAAGAGAAACCTTATATTCAATCCTGGTGGAAATGGCAAGCCAATGAAGTGAATGAAGAATGGGAGTGATATGTTTGTATTTCCGTACTCTCATTAGGATCCTAGCTGCAGAGTTTTGAATGTATTGAAGCCTCTGAAGACTCTTGTTAGGGATCCCAATGAGAAGTGAATTGCAATAATCCAGTCTGGAGGAAACAAAAGCATGGATCAACTTTTCAGCATCTGGTAGAGTAAGAGTGGGTCGGAGTTTAGCAATATTGCGGAGATGGTGGAAGGAGACCTTACAAAGGTGATTTATATGAGATTCAAAGGTGAGGTGGGAGTCCATTTTAACACTGAGGTTAGTGACTGATGAGGAAAGGGAAATATTGTAACCGGAGAAAGTGATACTGGTTATGGATGAAGATTTAATCTGGTGGGGGGTACCTATCATGATGGCTTCAGTTTTAGAACTATTTAACTGGAGAAAATTGTGGCCCATCCACTCTCCTTTATCTCCTCCAAACAGATGGCAAGTCGAGATGATGATGATGACAATGACTGAGATGATGATGAAGGTAGGGCCGCAGCAGTTGTTTTAATGTACAGCTGCGTGTCATCAGCATAACAGTGGAAGGAAATTCCATGGCGATTGATAACCTGACCGAGGGGAAGGAGGTAGACGATGAAAAGGATGGGGCCAAGGACTGACCCCTGAGGTACCCCACAGATAACTGTACAGTATATGGATGTGATCCGGAATGTCCAAGGTAGATGTATTCTGTTCGATTTGTGAGATATGACTTAAACCAACTAAGGGCAGTGTCTGTGAGTCCGATGGTGTGGTGAAGCCGATGAAGGAGAATGCTATCGTACTGTATCAAATGCAGCAGACAGGTCAAGGAGAATGAGGAGAGAGGGAGAGCCAGCGTCTGCTGCCATGAGATGGTCATTTCTGATTCTTAGCAGTGCTGTTTCAGTGCTATGAGCAGGACGGAAACCGGACTGGAATTTTTCATACAGATTATTTTGTTTCAGATGGTGCTGAAGGTGGACAGCAACTGCTTTCTCCAGTACTTTCGATAAAAATGGAAGGTTAGAGATGGGTCTGTAGTTTGATAGGATATTTGGATCAAAAGTGGGTTTTTTGAGCAACGGTCTGATCACAGCCTTTTTTAAAGCAAGAGGGACATGACCAGATTGGAGAGAGTAAATAATGACTGAGAGTAAATAATGACTGAATGAGGGGACCTAGAGCAGAAATGTATGTTTTCAACAAAGCAGTTGGAAAAGGATCCAGGGAACAGGTAAAAAGTTTCATCTTCCTGACAATATCCTGTACCTCTTCCAAAGTGACTTCAGTTAATGGAGGCTCAGATTGGGGCTTTCAAGAAACTGAGCGAGGAGTCTCAGTGTCTGATATTGCAGGTGTCCTGGATAATGACCAAGATCCAGGCATTTAAGAACATCTTAGGTATAGCCATTAGTAGTGTGTCTGTCTGACAGGAGAATGCTGACCTTGTCGAGAGATTTACTTACCTCGGCAGCAACATTCATATCTCTGGCAACTCCAATGAAGTCATCAGACAGATTGGAAGAACATGGGGGGTCATGAGGTCGCTGGAAAGGGGTGTGTGGCGCTCCAAATATATTTGCTAGAGGACAAAGGTCCAAGTCTTTAGGGTCCTGGTCCTCCCTGTCCTGTTGTATGGCGTTGTATTACTTGCATTGTGAGGGAGCATCAGTTACAGCACTACGGCCATGTGGGGCTTTTCCCTGAGGGTGATCCGCCTCACAGGATCCTCATTGCTATTGTCCACATAACACCTAGCTGTGGCAGATACATGGGCAATTTCTGAGGGTGGGACTAGACCATGTATCTGCCTGGGGGATCTCCAGCTGGAATCCCGAGGAGTTTCTCTGGGTGGTGGGTGTGGCAACACTCTGCATCAGTGCATGCTCCCCAACCTGACCTGACCTGACCTGTATTCTCCCATCGACTTAAGTCTGAGGTTAAGTGCACTTTGGCTATGCACGTGTTTTGGGCAGAAAACACCAAAATATAGGCATGTCATCTTTAAATTCCTGGAAATCATCACATAATGTTAACCCTTTAAGTCGTCATATTTTTGTTTAGATGTAATATTCTGTCATGAAAATATTTAGGCCCTTGGAATTTTGCTTGAATATGGTCAAATCATGAAAACCAATGCAAATAAAAAGGCTTTTAAAAGCTTTTAATGGTTAAAAATAAATAGGATTAAATCATATTATTTTCTGATGTAATTTTCTATCATATTTAAGTGAATTTCCGTTTGATCACGGTATTTTATTTATGCTTTTTACCTTACAGTGTTTTAGTCCTTTGTTCCATGGATTTTTGGGCCATGCATCAAAAGAAATCACATCAATTTGATATGTAATACAGAAATTAAGATTATAAAATGTACATAATAAAACATTTCTGTACAATGGGCTATGGTGTCAAAGGTTAAAGAATATTTTTGTTCTTCTCACAGAATAATAAGGTATAGAGATGGACAAAGAATTCAGAATTGGGAGTGGAAAAATATTTTCTTGTTTTCTCTTTTTCTAATAAAGTACACACATACTCTTACTGAAACTGCCAAGACATGTACTTTCTTCAAAGTGGTAACAAATCAGCTGAATTATGCACAGTTTGAAGGTAAGCCTTGCTAAATGAGTAATTGCATTTGGCTGCTTGGCATTTAACGTGGACTAGAAAATGCAAATAAGGAGCTGCGAATTAGGATCAACATCAGCCTTGTAGTAACAAACACTTCTGGGATGCGTTACCCAAAACATTCTTAACATTACGTTGTTTGTAAATTCTATCTTAAGCTGTCTTAACGTTCCAACGTGTTTCCTGAAACATTCTTCTTTGAGTATATCTTCTGTAAGATATTCTAGTGTAAGATTGGTCAGAACCTCTCTTTGCGGTCTCTTGTTGCTGTTATACTGCTCATTCAAAATAAGACTAACATTGTTAAGGGCACAGTTTAATGTATTAATTTATTAATTGGGTAGAAAGGGGGGAGGGGTTGGGCTGATATTGGAGTGGACCTGTTTCCTTTATTTAAAACATCACTGGATGGCACACACCTCCAATGTGCGAAAGTCACAGTACAGTATATCAAAACTTTTGTTGTTGAGATTGGTAAATTGAGCTGCAGGGGGGCATTCCATGAAAGTAGCTAAAGAAAGCCAGACTTTCCCAAAAAAAGTGAGATTCAAACTAGCGTCATCTCTAAACTTAGCCTCATGTCGTTCCACTAATGCAGTTCAGTTTTAACTAATCAAGGCTAGACTTTTTAGACTAATACTAGACAGACTTTCATAATGTCAGTTAGTGCGCACACCAGAGATATTTAAGAATCTCAAATGAATGGATGAACGATAGATCGATCAAATGAAAACAAGAGCGGTGTTTTTTTTCCGCTGCAAAACAAACGCTACTGAAGGAGCTGTATGAAAAATACAAAAATGTAATCACTACAAAAGACAATACTGTGGCCATAAATAAAGCCAATGAGTTGACTTGGCAAATTGCAGACGACACACTAAATGTGTAAAATATGTAAATGTTACAAGTACCTAATACAGTGGCATGGTGGTTCAGTGGTTTGTGCTGTCATGAAAGTTTTTGGTTCAATCCATACAGTATAGCCGACGGGGAACCTTCTGGGTTGAGTTCACGAGTTATTCTTACTGTATGATGTTATTCTGTGTTATTTGATCTCCCTAAATGTCATGATCGCTAGGCGAGCAGGGAGTGGGAAAATCAGGATCAGGCAACGAAGATTCAGGAACACGGGGTTTATTAGGAAAATCGAGCAGACATGCGGGCAAAACATGGCACACGACGTCAATGATGGAACTGGCAATACATACTCTGACGTAGATTTAAATACACAGAACTTAATGAAACAAGAAACAACTGATAACATCTGGATTTCACATGACGTTAATGAGGGGGGCGTGGCACATAGGAGGATTGTATGAGCCGGGTGTGACAGTAAAATACTTTCAGTCGTACAGAAGTGCAATGCACTCACTTGAGAAAAAAAAATCTGCTCTGTTTTCCTGCATTAATGACATAATTATCTCGTAAATGAGAAAAACGTCAGTTTTCATGCTAAAATAAGGTATACGCTCTGTCAACTCGGATGAATGGATCTAGCTAGACTAATCTACTACACAGTTGCGTTTGCAAAACCAGCTTATCCTGAATGAATTTCACCGGCATTAACTCATCCAAAATGAGACATCTGATGAGTGACATACGGAAAATACCCCCGTAAGGCTACATAGAAAACACAAAGTGCATCTAGTCAAACAGAAAAATCCAATAAATAAATTTAAAAAAAAAAAAAAGGATGAGGCTGGCCTCAAACTCACATACTGGTAGTCAAATGAAAAATATTTCAGTTGTTTTCATTTTTGTCCATGGGCAAAAATTAAAAGTTAAAATATACATCTAAAAACAGATTGTGAAATATGTATATTTGCTAGGCGATGATGTGTTGCATGTGGTATCCAGTTGAAAAACAACTAGAAAATAAATCAATTAAGCCTGCAAATGATATGGTATGTGTGTATATGTATTGCTGGGTGTTGGAGATTAGATGGTGTAGAGGTGTTTTTTTAATTAATTGAAAATATATCAGGTCGTCTGTCAAAGTCTAATGTAATATAATTCTCATGTCCAAACACATCCAGACAATTGTATAGCTCATTCTAAACATCAGACAAAAGCCATCTAAAAGCAAACTACAGCTTCTGGTCTGCACATTTCTTAGGCATATCCAATGTACTTTTATCTAGGTACTTTAGACATGTGAACCATTAGCCAACCATTAAAAAAAAAGAATTAAGGAAAATCACAATTCCGGGCCACAGCTACCCTGCGTGGCCCTCAAATAATAAATCAAAATAAACCAAAAGGTACTGATTCAATGTCCCCCCCCGGCAGTGTCGGTGTGGTGCTGGCTACTCCCAGTGCCTTCCCTCAGTCGCTCGATATGTCCAGACCTGTATTGCACTGTGTGGTATCCTCCTGCTCAACAACTTTGCCTCAGCCTCCACGCTGATGCCCCCGTGACATCGTTAGCTCCATTACTCCTCTCCACGTCCTCCAGCTCCAGCCCATCCTCCTAGGCCTCGATGCTGCAAGAGAGCAGAAGGCGGCTCAGATTTCCCCAGCCCTGCAACTCAACCTGACTAACTATGCCACACACTCAGTTGAGCTTAGCAACTTCCCTTTGAGCTGACTTGGGGGCACTGAACATTTTGGCCATCTCTCCCCCTCCAGCTTCGTCCTTTATGCACCAAATGGCCCCTGCTCCAGAGTGACAATGTCCGCCCTTCGTGACTTGTAAAACGGGCACCAGGTCCACTCACCTTTCAGTCCAGCATTCTCACCATGCAGAGCAAAACAGCCAACCAAAGTGCATAAAAACAGAGTGTCTGTCACCAGTTTTCCCATCCACACAAGCCCCACCAAACATAGGTGGCCATCTTAAGTACTCCAAGGCTCGCCTCTTCTCCTGTCCATCATCATACCCCAGCCAATCACGACCAGGAGCACGCTTCAAGGTCCCACATAGCTGTCCACAACACTGCCTGGGTAAAACAACAAAAAAAACATAAATCTCTTCCCCTATCATCGTGTGGACACGACGCATGGACTGTGTGGGGACAAAGAAGCTACTAGAAGAATGCCACAAGGTAACCTACACACTTTACACACACAAATCTGAACTCAAACCTGCAGGCTAGAAGGCTTCATTTAATAATGCTGCCCACTTGTTTAAAAATATATATATAACAACAAAACAAATCTAGATTATCACATCGCAAAATTATGGCATTCAAAAACTACCACCAGATGGCAGCGTATCCCCATCTTTAATTGTATTCCGCGGAAGGAGAATGCATAAGGGCTGTGTCTGATTTCAGGGACTGCATCCTCCAAACGCTGCATTCAAAGACAGAAGGCATCACAGTAGCACGACAAGACTGTTTTATTTGGAAGGCTGTTACAATTGCAGTCTACAGTAGTTCTTTGGTTGAGTTGTGAAAAATCCACCCCACGGATCCTTTGCAGCCCAACATATCTCAAGATTCATTACACAGAGGTAAAGTGGGTGTGTCCCAGCTAGAAGATAGGAGGGGCACTTAGAGACTCAAGGGTATGGACAGGAACAATTTGTGATGGCCAGACCATCCCATTTGACTACGCTTTCTAGACGAGGGCCTTTGAAGGATTCAGCCCTTGAATTTGACCACAGCTATGGTTTTGGGTCTGGTCTGGTGTGCCACAGACGCTTTCTCTTCAGCTTGATAACTCAAAAAGTGTTTGACTTTTTCAAACTTTGCATACTAACAATTTAGAACTGGTGAAATTTTGATACAGATCTCACCAAAACTGAAATAGTGCTGCACTGTGACAGGAAAGAGAAGGGTGACTGCAGAACATTGTGAATGTGATAAGACCTTGTGAATGTGGTAAGTCAAAAAGTATTTGATTGATCCAAAACTGATACAAAACAGCAGTGCTAGGTGGTAGTAAAAGGACAAGACAGCTGCTATAGAGATTCACTATGTGGACAAAAGGGTTCGACCACAACTCTCAATTGCTTAATTAAAGTGTTTCATTCAGACCCTTTGCTATAGGTGTATAAAATCATTTGTGAAACAATGTGTTGTTATGAAGAGCTCAGTATATTTAAGCATGGTACTGTCATAGAATGGCATCTTTGCAATAAGTTAGTTCATGAAATTTCTTTCCTGCTAGATATCCCACAGTGAACTGTAAGTGGTATTATTGCAAAATGAAAGCGTTTAGGAACAACAGAAATTCAACCATGAAATGGCAGACTACGTAAAGTAACAGAGTGAGGTCGCTGAGTGCTGAGACGCATAGTGCGAAAAAGTTATCAACAAGGGTTATGTCCTCAATGATTTGCAACAAGCAAAATGTGGAACATGGACTATTTCATTTACATTGTGAAACTAATTGAAAAGTTCTAATGTTCCTTTGGCATTAACCCCAGCACAAAAACTGCACCAGGAGCTTCATGGAATAGGCATCCATGGCCGAGTAGCTGCATGCAAGCCGAATATCACCAAGTACAATGTCAAGTGTCAGATCTAGTGGTGTAAAGCATGGAACAGTGGAACTTGTTCTTTGGAGTGACAAATCATGTTTCTCTGTCTGGCAGTCTGATGGATGGGTCTGGGTTTGGGAGATGCCAGGAGAACCTACATGACTTCATTGTGTCAACTGTAAAGTTTGGTGGAGGAGGGATAATGGTATTAGGTTGTTTTTCAGGGGTTGGGCGAGTTTGATGTGGAAGAACTTGACTGGCCTACACAAAGCCTTGACCTCACACTTTTAGAATGAACTAGAACAGAGATTGCAAGCAAGGCCTTCACATCCAACAATGGTGCATGATTATACAAATGTTCCTCTGGATGAATGGGCAAAAATTCCCACACACTACAAACACACTCCATAAATTTGTAGAAAGCCCTACCAGAAGAGTGGCAGCTGTTATAGCTGCAAGGGTAGGACCAACTCTATATTGATGCATATGGATTTAGAATGGGATGTCATAAAAGTTCTTGTAGATTCAATGGCAAGGTGTCCTAATACTATTGTCCATATACTGTACTTAATCTTGTGAATATAGTAAGTCTTTGCAAAAAGTCAACAAAATTTATCATAGGGGAATTTAATCGTATCACTTCTTGTTAGTAGTGGCACATGAAGGGACAATTACAGGTGCAGATATGGTGAACCTTGGTGAACAAGTCACATAAAGCTGGGCTTTTTAATGAAGATGGGGAGAGTGTGTAGGATAGGCTTTGGCAGTACTATGGTCATATTTTCTGTATACTGTGGTATTTTCATTTGATGAAATTTATCGTGGGAACCCCCACCCAAAATTTCAAAATATAGGAGTGACACTGCTTTTGAAAATACAGTCAAAATACAGTATACTGTTTAATAATGCATACACTGTCTGATGTACGAAAAATTTGATACTACCCAAGCCCAGTCCAGGGCGCTATACAGGCTGGGGGGCTGTGGGACAAGTAGGGATTAAACAGGGGGTTTGGAGTTACGAGACTGTCCATAGAATACATTTTTGTTGTTCCAACAGCATCTAGTTAATGTACAATAACATGAGTGAATATCATTTTATTATACCATTTGCCATTTTTTTTTATCATGCATTGACCTGCACCTACAGATGCATTCCTATGTCATGCCTTACGGGCATTGGTGGGCAAGGTTACACTTACATCATATATGATAAAAAAATTATTCATTTTCAGTCAGTTACAGAATGAAAGTCACTATCTGTAATTGAAAATTTGGCAGTCCATTTAAACAACATTTAAATGTATGTGCTATACTATGGGAAAATACAAAATGAAATACATTACAATATAAGATATATTGCATATAATACATGAAATACATTTTTGGTTGATTTCAGGATATGGAAAAATCTACCCTGTGACTTTGCCTGGAAAGCTGTTTTGCATGGGTTATGCCATGATAGGAATCCCACTGATGCTCCTGGTGATCACCGACGTGGGTGACATCCTAGCAATCCTCCTCTCCAGGGGCTACTGGCGCCTGCACCACCTATACCAGTCATCCTTCTGCAGCTGGTCCTTTAGAAGGTGCAAGGAGAAATCAGTGGAAGAGGCTCTTGTTCACCATGGGACCTATATGTTCAGACGGGACATGCTCATTCAACAACCAGTGGACATGAAGAAGATACTAAGCCAGCAATCATTCAACTGTATTATCACCCACAAAAAGTCCCTCCAGCGTAGCCAGTCCTGTCCAGAGCTCAATCAGATATCCCAAAAAAAGGACACCCAAATCTGGAAAGAGAATATTGGGCTGGACCTAGAGAAGTTAGATGTCCCTATGATGGTTATCCTGGTGGTGGTCTTCTCCTACATTCTTTTTTTTGGTATCATCCTACCGCTGTGGGAAACAGAAATTGAAAGGCTTGATGCTATATACTTCTGCTTCATCACACTCACCACCATTGGTTTTGGAGACATTATGCCACAACATCCCAACTATTTCATGCTGACCTCCCTCTTCCTCATTTGTGGTATGGCCATCATGTCCATGGCCTTCAAGTTAGGCCAGAACCGCATTGTCAGCTGTTACCGCAAATGCATGCAGTGCATCAGCAGAGGACAGGTGAAGTAATATTCATTCACTGATAGTAATTAACCTGCAGTGGTCAAGAGAGGCACACCAACTGCTTGCTTATGTAGTGGAAAAATAATTTTGAAGCTTTAGGTGAATGCTTTCTATTGCTTTGTGAAGACACTGTTGTAAGTCGTTCTGGAAAGGAGCGTCTGCTAAATGTCGTAAATGTAAATGAAATAAAGCATGCAAATGTATCATCATTGCAGCATGGGCCATTTCAATAATCAAGCAACACTCCTCTTCTTGATGAATTTGCCTCTTACATCATAGCTATTTCTAATTTACTATGAATGCAAAGTAGAAACTGTGACCCTTTAGTAAGCAGTTTCAAGATTTCCCTGCTGAAACACATATTAAGCAGCTAATTATCTTCTTTAGTATGTGTTTTGAGCAGGGAAATCTGCAAACTGTGTTGGATTCTGGCCCTCCAGGCCCCAAACTGGGTAAACCTGGTCTAAGTGTTATCCCAGTTCACTGTAGATGATTGAAAGACGCCTCAGCACATTGAAGCTGCCTTATGCTCAAGGGAACTGGACTGCGTATATTAATTTTAATCCAAATAAAATTACTTGGTTGCTAAATAAACATCATTTTATGTGAGGGTCACTTTGTGTGTATTATACATTTGCCCCCACAAGAGGCTCCTACTTAAACTCAAAGCGACAGGTATTTTAGGAACTGTAGCGACCTGGATTGATAACTGGT
>JAABNX020000070.1:18352135-18362381 GCA_015163995.2 Mormyrus lacerda
GCTATTAGTTAAGTTCTCCCCAAGCGAGCTTGATGGGCCGAATGGCCTCCTCTTGTTTGTATAGTTCTTATGTTCTTTTTTGTATTCAGCTCAAAATGTTATGATTCTGTGTCCATAACAAAATCTGATATTCATCAGGGGGGTATTTTCCATACATCGCTCAAATCTTCCAAGATCAGATGCCTCAGGCTCATAAGTCGGTTTTTCAAACGCAGCTGTGTAGTACATTAGTCTAGCGGGATCCAATCATCCGAGATAATTGCGCACGCCGCGCTGCTTGAAATGCCCATATATATCCAGTCTAGAACACATGATCAGCAAGTCTTTGATAGGCTGCAACAAAAGGATGAAAGACATATATATATATATATATATATACACACACACACACACACACACTTATATATATGTATATATACTTTGCCTAGTTTGAATTTAAGGTGTTAATGAATCATTTTACAATTTTTGCCCCTCAGCTAAAGTGGTATCTTTCTAAGAGAATTTTCTCTGGGAGCAATAAAGGATCTTGCCGATCACGCAAAACCCTCTCAATATGAAATTCTCTTCTTATAATTTGCACGGACACTGATTAAGTGTGTGAGCTAATCCTTATTTACATAGAACAAACCTGCTCTGACAACACATCCAGCAAGTGTTTCAAAAAACCAACAGATCCAGGATCGTGCCAAATCATCAACAATTACATCCGGCTAACGAGTAATCCACGTACGGAAAATACCCCCCAGCTCTCTGAAACTTAACTTCCTACTTGCAGCTAAAAACAAACCAATATAAGTATTACAAAGATCTAAAAATACCATATACATGCATGTGTTGGATGTTGTTACTGTTAATGTCCTGTTGTCATTCATTCTTTCATTTGGCAATTTTTCTTGTAAGCATTATTATGTCTATAGAAATATCTCAGATTTATCAGTGTCACATCAAAAAATAAGCATACTATCTCAATGTGTCTCTCTTGCTGTGTGTGTGTGTGTCCCAGTTATGTGTCCTGTCTTATTTTTTCAAGGAAAGGCTTAGAATCACTTCCGTGCTAATTTGAGATACACCTGACAGGTAGACCTAAGGATGGTTATGTAGTGTAAAACTTTTAAGTTGTTGACTCAAAGTTCCTTGACCTGACCACAAGCCTAGTCCAGGAAAATATCAGTCTCTGTAAGATCTGATGCATGGGCAGAACTAATGAGATAGGTGAAGACAGGTGAAATCCTATGGTGAAGCTGGCACAACACACTATACAAGAACAACTGAAACAAATTACATTTGAATCCAGATATTTACATACACTTCAGAAAAAAACATAGTAAACATAGTAAAAATCATAGTAAACTTTTTCTGTTTTAGATCAATAAATATTAACATATTTTTTGCATTTGTTAAATGTCAGAATAAAGAGAGAGGTTACTCTGGGAGGAGAAAGCCATTACTTCAAAACCACCATAAAAAGTCAGACTACAGTGTACAACTGCACATGGGGACAAAACTCTTAATTTCTGGAGACATGTCCTGTGGTCTGACGAAACAAAAATTGAACTGTTCGGCTATAATGATAAAGGGTATATTTGGAGGATAAAGGGGGAAGCTTTGAAACCTTGGAACACCATCCCAACTGTGAAGTATGGGGGTGGTAGTATATTGCTGTAGGGCTGCTTTGCTGCAGAAGGGAATGGTGTACTTCACAAAATAGATGGCATCATGAGAAAAGAAAATTATGCGGATATATTGAATCAATATCTGAAGACATCAGCCAGGAAGTTAAAGCTTGGGCTCAAATGGGTCTTCCAAATGGATGATGACCCCAAGCATGCCTCCAAATTAGTGACAAAGTGGCTTAAGGACAACAAAGTCAAGCTATTGGAATGGCCATCACAAAGCCCTGATCTCAATCCCATAGAAAATCACTGAAAAGTGTGAGAAAGAAGGCCTACAAACCTGATCGAGTTACACCAGTTATGTCAAGAGGACTGGGCCAAAATTCCAGCAAACTATTGTAAAAAGCTTTTCTACCAAATGCTAAGGAAGTGTATGTAAATTGTTGACTCATGAAAGTAATAAAAAAAAAACTCTCTTTATTTTGACATTTAACAAATGCAAAAAATATGTTAATATTTATTGATCTAAAACAGAAAAAGTTTACTCAGATTTAATGTTTGTTTAATGTTATGGTGAGAGTGTTGACGAGGACAAGGCTGGAGATCACTCTGTAATGCTGATTGAGTAAGAATAGCAGGCTGGATGCTTTAAATGGAGGGTGGTGCTTGAAATCATTGTTCTTCCTCTGTTAACCATGGTTATCTGATAAGGAAACATGTGCAGTCATCATTGCTCTGTACAAAAATGGACTTCACAGGCAAGGATATTGCTGCTAGTAAAATTGCACCTAAATCAACCATTTATTAGATCATCAAGAACTTCAAGGACACAGGTTCAATTGTTGTGAAGAAGGCTTCGGTGTGCACAAGAAAATCCAGCAAGTGCCAGGACTGTCTCCTCCTGATTCAGCTGCGGGATAGTGGTAGCACCTGTGCAGAGCTTGCCAGCAGGCAGGTGTGAATGAGGTGTGAGGGCCTGGTGTCAAGAAGGGCAGCAAAGACGCCACATCCCTTGAAGAATAACATCAGGGACAGACTGACATTCTGCAAAATGATCAGGAGTGCTGAGGACTGGGGTAAAGTAATTTTCTCTGATGAGTTCCCTTTTTGCAATTGTTTGTGGCATCCGAAAAAAAGATTGTGCAGAGAAGAAAAGGTGAGCGCTACCATCAGTCTTCTGTCATGCCAGCAGTAAAGCATCCTGAGACCATTCATGTGTGGGGTTGCTTCTCAGCCAAGGGAGTGAAGAATGGTACCAAAACATCCTCCGAGAGCAACTTTACCTAACCATCCAAGAACAGTTTGGTGATGAACAATGCCTTTTCCAGCATGATGGAGCACCTTGCCATAAGGCAAAAGTGATAACTAAGTGGCTCAGGGAATAAAACATAGACTTTTTGTGTCCATAGCCAGGGAACTCCCCAGACCATAATCCCATTGAGAACTTGTGGTCAGTCCTCAAGAGGCGGATGGACAAACAAAAACCCACAAATTCAATTCTGACAAACTACAAGCATTGATTATGCAAGAATGGGCTGCCATCAGTCAGGATTTGGCCCTGAAGTTGATTGACAGTATGCCAGAACAAACTGCAGAGGTCTTGAAAAAGAATGGCCAACACTGCAAATATTGACTTTTTGCATAAACTTAGTGTAATTGTCAGTAAAAGTCCTTGACATTTATGAAATGCTTATAATTATAAATCAAAAGGTATTTCACACATCTTTTTCAGATTTTGCAGACACATTGTATGGGTGGTGAAATTCATTTTGGAGGAACCCCCGCCGGTGCCTCGTCTCTCCGCTACAGTCCCACCTCCGATGCCTCGTCGCTCGCCTGCGGGTCCCCCCGCTCCGACTCGTCGCTCGCTGTGTTCACTCCTGGTCCTTTTGTTCCTCCGTTTTCTGTTCCCCCTCTGTCTCCCTTTCTAGTCTGTCTGTCCGCGTTTCCTGTCCTGTGTCGGGTGTTGTCCTGGGTCTTGCCCCTCTGCGTGTTTTGTGCTTCCGTTTTGTTCCCTGTGCCCCGGTGATGTTTTTCTTCTGTTTTTCAGGTTCTGTTCTCCCTGGTCTGGTCTCGTCCCGTCCGTCGCCTCCCCTGAGTGCACGCTTTTGGTGGGGTTCTGTCATGCCCGGCTCGTCCGATCCTCGTGTGTGCCACGCCCCCTCATTTCCCACATGTATTTCCCTGATTGTACTCACCTGTTGCCTGTTAGTTTCTACTTGTTCCGTGTATATCAGTACACGTCTTCCCCTAGTTCGTCAGATCAGTCATTAATGTTCGTCGCCGTTTGCCACCCTGTCTTTCCTATTAAACCCCGTTTACCCCGTACTCTGCCTCGTTACGTCCTTCTCTGTTCGCCTGCCTTCCCCGGTCACAACACTATGGTATTCTTGTTCGGCAAAATATCTTTTGGGGACAGACCCAAGAAACAGAACTGACAAAGACCAAAAGGATACAAGAGCAAGGCATCCAGGCATTTAATGACTTCTTGGGCACAGCCATCAGTAGTGCAACTATCTGCGGGGAGAATGTCTACCTTGTCGAGAGATGTACCTACCTCGGCAGTGACATTCATGTCTCTGGTGACTCTTCCTATGAATTCAGCAGACGAATTGGAAGAGCATGGGGGCTCATGAGGTCAGAGGTCCTGGTGCTCCCTGTCTTGCTGTATGGCTGTGAGATAGAGATGCTATCCAGTGACCTGAGATGAAGACTGGACTCCTTTGGTACTGTGTCTCTTCTGAGAATCCTTGTGTACCGCTGGTTTGACTTTGTGTCAAACAAGCGGTTGCTAGAGGAGTTCCAAATGAGCCACATTACCTGCATTGTAAAGAAGTGTCAGTTACTGTACTATGGCCATGTGGTAGAACAGAACATATATACACCACGTTCCAAATTATTATGCAAATGATATTTTTCTCTGATTTTCCTATATAGTCCATGCAAATGACAGTCAGCATAATTTTCGAGTCATCAACCATTACAGTATAATTTGAATGTTACTGAACAAACCTCCCAATGATAACTGTATGTTTTTCAAAAATAAAAAACTTAAAATGCACTGTTCCAAACTATTATGCACAACAGAGTTTCAAAACATTTTATAAGTAAGGTCATTTGTTGAATTTGCATGTCATATTTACTGAAATCAAAAGCTATTTCAATCAAAAACATCTTAACATAGGACCCCTTATTTGATAGCAGCTTCACAATTCTTGCATTTATTGAACTTGTGAGTTTTTGGAGAGTTTCTGTTTGAATTTTTTTACAGGATGCCAGAATAGCCTCCGAGAGCTGCTGATTGGATGTGAACAGCCTCCCACACTAACAGAGCTTTTGCTTGAGGATGCTCAAAATGTTCTCAATAGGATTGAGGTCAGGGAAGGATGGGAGCCACATGAGTTTCTCTCCTTTTATGCCCATAGCGGCCAATGATGCAGAGGTATTCCTTGCAGCATGAGATGGTGCATTGTTGTACATGAAGATGCATGAAGATGATTTTGTTATGGAAAGCAGGGTTCTTCTTTTTGTACCATGCAAGAAAGTGGTGAGTCAGAAACTCCACATACTTTTCAGAGGTCATTTTCACACCTTCAGGGACCCCTTCAGGGACCCTAAAGGGGCCGAGCAGCTCTCTCCCCATGATTCCAGCCCAAAACATGACTCCGCCACCTCCTTGCTGATCATAGCCCTGTTGGCACATGGTGGCCATCCACCAATCATCCACCACTCCATCCATCTGGACCATCCAGGGTTGCACAGCACTCATCAGTAAACAAGACTGTTTTAAAATCAGTCTTCATGTAGTTCTGGACCCTCTGCAGCCGTTTCTGCTTGTGAACATTGGTTAGGGATGGCCGAATAGAAGGTTTATGCATAACTGCAAGCCTCTGGAGAATCCTACACCTTGACGTTCGCTGGACTCCAGAGGCACCAGCAGCTTCAAATGCCTGTTTGCTGCTTCATAATGGTATTTTTGCAGAAACCTTCATCATTGTGCCTTTATCTACACAAAACCGTGTGTGCTCTGACTCAGCCAGCCGTATTAACAGTACAATGATCACACCTAAGTTTTCGTGAATTATCTAAGGTTTTCATACCTTGTCCTCACTTGTGCTCACCTGGCAAACTAATTATCACAGGTGTCCAAGATTGATTTGAGTGATCCAAAGCGCCTTGAGACACAATACCATGCATGAGTTTAATTGAAAAGCAAAATATTTAAACATAATCAAAACACTGGCGAACAGAAACTTAAATATACAAAGAAGCAGATATGGCTGACGGTCTCCTGCATGGGACCCTCTGCCAAGTTTTCAGAATACTGGAATGGCACTGCTTTTGAAAGAATAGTCAAAATACTGTATACTGCAGTATAAAATATGGAGTGTATGACATTGGGAAAATTACATACTTCATAAGCGTGGCCTAGGGAAACTATACAGGTTTGAGTGTATGGGAGGAGTAAAGATTAGATGGGGGGGTGGGAGAGGTGAGGGTCCGTCTGGGGAATACTTATTGTCAGCATCTAGTTAACCCTGCTTTGGGGCTCAAAATAATAAAAACAGTAGTACAAAGATACAACAAACCACTAGATGGCACAATAAACAATTTACAGCACACAGTGGTACTGTACAGATCAAGTTGTGTACACTAGTGGAGATTGCAGGCTAAAACGTTATCGCTTGCACAGCAGAGTGCTTGGCTGGTTTAAAAGTAAATGTATTGAACTGGGCCATTTAAGTAAAAGTAAGATCTAGACCAGAATATTAATCTGAAATAAATACACAATGTATTGCCCTGAATATAACTGCTTTATCGTGTACAGTAAGTACATATACAATATACACATCAAGCTGTATATGACAACACTGTTCTTTGTAGCAGCTACTGTTCCTATTTATTGAGTGGAGTGATATTTTGCATCCATCCGTATTTCCAATTACACTTCTCTCTCAAATAGACCACTCTGATTTGTTTATGATATTGAATACTCCCTTAGACTATAAAATTGCTGTTTATAATGTATACAATTGGTGTTTGATATTAAGTAGCTTTTACTTCTCTCCCTTCAGCTACAAACTCAATTAATGTTATGTTTTTAAAAGAAATATATATATATATTTAAAAAAAATCTGTTAAGAACTGGTGTTGTGTCTTTAACAATAGGTCGTGGCGAATTGACGCATTTCACAAGAGCAAACGCCTGAAGGACTTGCACTGGTCATCTGCAGGAAGCAGCGCTGGGATGCGGTTGCAGCTGGGGAGACGATGCTGCTGACGATACTTCTGAGTGATAAGGGTTCTGTGACGTCAAAGCTAAGTCAAGTAACTAAACCTCCCTACATTGAACCCTCCTTTCTCCTCAACTGAAATAGCAAAACGATTCTATCAAATGTGTATTTAAGGTGAGATTTTTTGCAACTTTTAACCTTTTATATTTCTCTTCAATGTGCGTCGCCTCCTTTTACTAATTGCAGCCGTTTTTGGATAACCACAGGTAAAACGTAAGTGTCAGGACCAAAACTCCACAACAGACCGCAGCTTTCACATCGTGGCATACAGTTTTGCAAGATATTTTGATACTATCGCACATCAATCTTCAATCTATTCCTCCTTAGCAGTAAGCATGTCAAGCTCGTTGTTTGAACCCAACGTAAGGCTTACTTAATATAGAAGTTGTTCATGTTTTTTGTTTTTTCTTTCATTTCAGGGCAAATACATTTTAACCCTCAAAATGGGTGGATTAGGCAAACTACGCGAATTCGGTTTCTTAAGATGGTTACGGGAGGAAAGACAATCGAGGAGATTAATTCTTTTGATCGTCTTCATCGCTTTGCTACTGGATAATATGCTGCTTACGGTAGTTGGTAAGTACAGTTTAACACAGCTTTGCTTATACTGTAACCTTCGCACCTGTTACACTAACGCACTTTGCTTTAGTCTTACGTTCAAACGCCACCCGTTTGTTTTACTGATTGACCTTATGCTTGTTACAAGTTTTTAAATGTGCATATATTTAATGGTACATAGATTTTGTACGTATCCACAGAAACATACACATTTCTGACGACTTTTTACATGTTTGCATAAATACGGTTGTCGCGGTAGCTATTATACAGCATGTGTTTTTTTTTCTATACTAAATATGACACAGACACACACGCATATTTATATGTGATCTTAACAGTTATGAAAACGTAAGAAGTTGTTTTAGAGATTTAGAGTCTTATCTAAAACTTTAAAATAAAAAAGAACTATGATATACACGTTAATTGTAAGTAAATATTCGTGTATATGTGAAACATCCAGATCGTATGGGTTAATTAAATTTATATATATAGCCTTTATTTGTTAATTAACAACCATCACCATGTTTCTTAGTTACCAAACATTTCCTATCTAAATACCATGTGAAAGGAATGATCAAACTGAGACGTAAATGAAACTTTAAAATTCATCTATAGAAACATTTTATCCTTACGCTTTCGGGAAGATACCCTGCTCTTAAACTCAAGTTAAACGGTAAATTAAAGATGAAAATCCCTACATTTGTGTAAATAAATAGAAAACCAACGGCAACATACAGTGATTGCTATTGTTTCTTTAAATATCTATCTACGCTTGGGATAAACTGATTAATACGAGACATCACATTTGGTCACAAGTTTATCTTAATTAATTCTACCACTAATTCTACCACTACGTAACTGAAACAGCTCTGTTCACCTACCGGTTTTGGTGTGACACAGATTTCCTCAAACCTTACAGCCTCTGGGGCAGCCATCTGAATACAGATGTTGACAGCAAACATAAATTATACACTAAATTTTTCCCTGAAGGAAATTTTCAACAGTGAAAATGTGGATCAAGTATTACCCGGGTACATAAAAAGTAATACTGCAAACAATAATTTCCTAAGTATTCGCCAACACCTGGCATCATATATCTATATACCAGGAAGTCAGTATTTCAAATTTTTTTTTAAAAAAATTCATTGGTGTTATAATGTTGGATATTATGAATTGCCATAACCTGAATAACTAATTTACACTACTTAAAATAGCAGTATAGTGTAATTTAAAATTCATTAATACTCACCATTACAATTAATTAGCGAAAAATTAGGTATAATGTAATCTTTTCATTCTCGTTTTCATTTGTATCCTGTATTAAAAGTTACATTGTAATGTCTTGAGAAAAAGTCAATTTTATGTATTACATTAATGTGACTGGGCTATTGTGAGGAGATAAAAGTAGCTAAGGTCCTAATTGTGGAAGGCTCAAGACATTGTATGACCATCAAAGATGCAAATCTTATATGTAAAAAACACTATCAGTGTCACACTGAGCTTAAACACAAGGAGTAAATGTAAGCAGACATAATCGTTTTACTTAGATGAGGTTAGTGGTGTTGAGGTACCCTCCAGACAAAAACTGTAGGTAGGTAACTGATGAGTCTGCATCTGTTGTGCCAAATGTAATTTTATGGCTTTGCATTATTAAAGTCAGTTTACAGTAGCAAGCTATACGCAGCATAATAATAACATGGAAAGGGAGTCTGGCAAGTCAGTTGCTATATATATATTTAAATTGACTACAACCTCCAATCTTTCTCAGCAATAGGAATTCTCACTGGTCACTATTCAGTTGTATTTCTCTGTTGGCAGTTCCCATCATCCCTAGTTACCTGTACACAGCAGCTAAGGAGGGTACGGCTGTGAAGAACCACACACCTTCCTTGAACTACTCCCCAAGCAGCTTTCAAACCATCATGTCACTCTACGACAATTCCACCAGGGTAACTGGAGGCACAGAGCAGGGGCTGTCTGGTCAAGTGGTCGCCACTGCACCCGTCACCTTTGGCAATGACACAGAAGAAAACTGCCACAAGGATGACAAGACGCTCCTCAATGAGAATGTCAAAGTGGGACTGCTGTTTGCCTCCAAAGCCACTGTGCAGCTGATCACCAACCCATTCATTGGGCCGCTGACGAATCGGTAGGTTCTTGGCACCCAGTGCTCCACACATGGGGTATTTGTCATTACTCCATGTGCATAGTGTTAAACACAGCTAGACTGCCCTTAGAAGAACTAGGTCTGTGCTTCCTGTTAAGCAATGGCTGTTGATGTTATATACAAAAATATTTAGCAAACTGTAAGCCTATACAAATAATTGAATTCGACAAGCAAGGCCAAGCAAGGAAATGTAGGTATTTTACTTTGCAAGAAAACGTAAAATGTTATATATGTAGAGGCTATAAAAGGTTGTATGTAAAAGTGTAAAAGATATAAATGCAGTACATTTTTAACTTCTGATAAAAAAAAAAAAATCTGATGTAGCAAAAACAGACTTCCCCAAATTACAAGATATAACAGACTTACGCAAACAAGCACGGCTAACCTAAACCTAAATTAAATGTAACATCATAATACATCGCAGTTTTATTTAATGCAGTCAGAAATTTTATTGTGCTTAAAATTCAAATGAAAAATACAGTAGGCCCAAAACGTAGTTGATGACGTAGACGTTATGCAGCTAGCAATACACATTCACCTACGAATCATAATACCATTTTTCTTTCATGTGTGAATGACTTAAGAAGGTAACGGGGTCTAGTTGGTCAGGTTTG